>VUYV01000535.1:269269-296138 GCA_008711295.1 Anarhynchus alexandrinus
CCCCCCCCCCCCCCCCCGAGGTGCCGGTGCTGGGGGAACCCCTCTGATTGCCCCAGCAGCCTCCCTCCTCCTGGATGAAGCCATTAAGAAGAGGGGCTTGAACTCTTATGGGACAGCTGGGGAGGGTCTGAGCCTACATGTGGGGGCTCCCAGTTGCGAGTAGACGTAAGAAGGATGTGGAGAGGTTGTAGGCACCCCTGGGGGGGTGTAGGTCAGGGGGTGATGTGGGGAACACGGTGTAGGTTGGTGAATGGCCGTGGGTCTGCAGGGTGTTGGGAGGTGGGGGGCTCTCAGCCCCACGCAGTCCCAGGGGGATCAGTGACTCCCACAGCACTGAGTAAAGGAAGACACGCGAACAGCAGGAATTAGAGAATTTAGTAGTTTCTACCGAAGTCTGAAACGGTGGTTAATTCTCACTGGGGGACTTTGAGAGCTCGAGCTTCTGAGAACTTGTTGAAGCGATGAGGTTTCACGGTGCACTTGCTCATCTGCTGCTGGCGCTGTGAAATCTGTTGCCTCAGTAGCTCTGACTTTGCGAGCACGACCTGGGTCACGTCTCAAAGCTGGTTTGTTCCTACTGCCAGAAGCGTTGGTACGGAGTCCCTCAGCCTTACTAAGGAAGAGAGATTGGCTGGTTCAGGTGTGAGGGGAAACATGTGTGACAACAAAAACTCCTTGTTCTGTTCAGCTTTCCCCGTTTTGCTCTTTCTGCCTCTTTCTTTGTGGCCTCCTCTTCACCGAGTCCCATCGCTATCTTTCTTTATGAAGTTATCTTTCCCTGCTCAGGTCCCTCTGAAGACAACATTTCAATTTAACGTTCAGGAGTACAACGTAAAAGCGTCACTAACGTTTCAGCGGACTTCCCAACTTATTGTGCCTCACTACAGTGCTTGTTGGGCAGGGACTTTATTCCGCCCGTGGTGTTGAAGGGCACGGTCTGAAGGGGTTGTCTAGTTCTTTGCAAACCACTTTAAAAATAGTTGTCACTAAAATGCAGTCATTTCTGGAGAGGAATTCAGCAGCGGTTCTGAACCACTGGCTCTGTGGGACGGGGTTTTTTTTGGGTGGGTTTTTTTTTTTTTGGATTGGGGTTTTCTCAGCGGAGACTAAGAATAACTTCACTGTTTGAATGTGGAGGAGAAATTTGTGGGAGGTGGATTCAACAGCCAGATTCCCGTTTGGAAAACGAGTAGGGTTAATGTCCTCGTTCCTCGCTTCCTTAAAGGGAGAGCTCATATTCACCTCCTGTGACATGAGTGGGGTAATTACTCTTGCCAACTGTAATCACTTTGCGGGCTGGAGAGTGCTGGAGTGCTTGTTTGCTCTTAGTGTTAAAAACAAACAAACAAAAAAGGAGTGGGTTCAGCTGGTGGAAGCCGCTACTCAGCGATTGACCCACCAGGTTTGTAATGATTACCTGCGGCCGGGATGGTCTGTCCTCAGAAGAGTGTTTATGCTAGAAGTTGGTTGGGAATTGGGGGACTGTTTTAGTATCCGATAGACCTCACTGCTTTGAGAACCTTTAACGCAGCCATGAATTTCCTTAATTGTGTGCCAATCTTTTGGTTACACCTAATTGTAGTATGTTAAATGCTTCTTCTCCCTTTTGGCACTTGCTTGTGGACTAACTGTAAGACATTATCAGGTCCACCTTACTCACCCCTTAGCCAAACTAGGGGTCTAGTTATTTTAATCTTTCCTTGTAAATCAATCCTTCCAGCTGCTTAACTGTATTTTCCTGAATGCCTTCCAATTTGCCAATATCCTTCTGATACCGAATAGCGTGGAGCTGGATGTGGTTTGGATCGGAGTGCTGGAGATCGGGACTTTCCCTCCTTGCTCTCTGTCTCCTCGGATTATAAGAAGGAAAAAGCTTTACGCAAACTTTGTGAATACGTTCAACCTCCCACTTGCAGTTTGTCTTTTGCTCTAACTTAACTTTTCCCTGCGGAAGGGTATTTCTAACATTCATTTCTACTTATTCTTGCTCGTATTTCTGTTTTCTCAAGGCTCCTAATTTTCCAGTCTTCTCCAGCATTTCCCACTGTATGTATTTAGTGCTCTGATTTATTTTTTTTTTTTCCCTCTGTGTGATTTATGAAGATGTCAGGTGAAAATGAACTTGCTGTTGAGCCTTGCTGAGCCCCGCTGTTAGACGTTCAGCCCACCTTGGTACGTTGCAAGTGTTATTATTGTTTTTAAGCTGGTTGACGGGCCTGTTGCTAGTCTGAGTTAACCTGAAGGCGCTGTACAATCCGTGTGGCACGGCTGTGATGGTGATTGCATAGATATGCCGTGGAGGAAGATGGCAAAAATAAAAGGACGTGGCTTAAAAAAAAAAAAAAATCAAACTTCTCATTAATGTCTTTATTCCTGTCTCTCCTGAAACCCCTCGGACCCCCACTGGAGGAGATGCTGAGCGTGGAGGATGTTTTTGGGGTGGCTAAAAGGTGGTTTGTGGATGTGGCATGGGGCAGGCGGGAGATTTCCCTCCCCCGTTTTGAAAGATGGGGAAGTTGGAGAGAGGAAGCGCAAGTGGATGGGTGTGAGAGGATGGCTGGGGGGGGGGGAGAAACCGAATCCTCCTTCCATCCTCCTAGAACATGCGGGAACCCGCTTGCGAGGTGCAGTGCTTTCATGTGATGGAGGAACTGGAGCTCTTCTGAGGGTGTGCGGTGGGGATCAGGGCAGTGAGGACACATCCTCGCCCAGAGCCGGTCGCTGCCGCTTTGGGGTGGAAACATTTTTAAAATGGCTTAGTAAAATACTCTGGGCTACTGGCAGGCCTCGTGGTGCATGTGTTGTTTTTTTGCAGCATGTGTTAGTAGAGGATGTCTGGGTTGGATTTTGTTTTGGACTCGTTTTCTGCTGCATCACATGTGATGCTTTTTCGCGTTCTGTTTGGGTTTGTTTATCCTTCTGATTTTCTTGGGGGCTTTTTTTTTATTATTATTTTATTTTCACGTTGCTAGCACCGAGAATTGAGGCCAGATTTCTAAAACCACCCTTCCCCAGTCATTTACCACCCAACTCTGATACATTTTGAGAGAAAATGCTGGGAGAAAACGCTTTTTTAGTAATAGACCTTCAGGACTGGGGACCTGTTGCTTCCTGTAACTTCATTAGTTATTTTTTTTCCCCCTCCTTTTAAAGTAATCTAGTTTCTCAGTTTTGGTTTCGAGGAACTTGCAATGCAGTGTGTGAATGCTGAGTAGAGGTGTAAGCAGAGGAACTGGGTTTCCCTGGGGAGCTAGAAATGGTTTCTGTTGGGCGTAGAGGTGTGTAGGAAGCTGCCCTTAGAGACTAAACCAAAAGCACATTTATAGCCTCGCTTCCTTTTGAATATAAAACTGAGGCTTTCATCAGCCTTCGCATCACAGTATTTGTCACGTCGTTTTGTCTGGCTAGTGAATTCCTACGTCGTGTCACTTGAAGTCCTCGGTGAATCTCTTAATTCTGCTCCTTCTCCGCTTTGCCCAGATCCAAAAAGTTAAGGCTTAGCCCGCGCCCAGCCATGCTCCGCCGGCAGACGGAGCAGCAGCAGGAGTTTGGGGTTGGCCAAGCTCTTGTCTGCGGCCTCAGCCCTTCTCTGAGTGCCGCACGTGCAGGCGGGGAAGCTGCAAGACCAGGCCGTGGAGAGGACACCAGGATCTCCTGATTTACAGCCCTTGGAGGTGTTGGTATCCACAGAGGTTCCTCTCCGAGCTGCTGGTCGATATTCACGCGCTCGGGTTTGTTCTCCCTCTTTAGAGCTGATATTTACGGTGTGTTTTGCTGCAATTAGTCTTGGCTCGTGGGAGTTTGGCTTAATTGCTTCTCTGAAGTCCAATTTCATAATCTTCCAAGAGCTCCTTGCTTTTTTTTTTATTGTCTCCACCTCCCCGATACACCTGGTGGGGCACGTGCTGATGCAGGAGTCAGCCGTGCAGTAGCCTTTATACAGCACACGCCGTATTTTAATGCATGCCAAAGTTTTGACATTTGTTTTTTGAAAATTGATAAATTCAGCGCCTTAACCAACTCCCAACACAGTGCGGTTTCACCGAGGCGAAACCTCATTTTAATGCAGGCTAATTATTTAGCGGAGCGGGATTTTTTTTGGCTTGCAGCTCTTTTCCTCTGAGCTCTTTGCACGCTTTGCTGGGGTGGCGGTGAGAGGCCAAGCTGGGCCGGGGTGACTTTTCCTACCTCCACGTCCCCCTTTTTGCTGCCGTCCCGCCTGGGGACGAGCGCAGAGTGGAGTTCCCGGGCGACAGCAGCTGTTTATTCGAAGTTTATTCGAATTCTCCCGACGAAAGCGCCGTGTTTGGCTCACGCGGGGATTGGGAACGGCACCGCCGCTCTCCGTCGCAGGAGCGAGCCAGCCCGCGGAGAGCCCGCAGCGGTCTGGAATGCCGCTCTGCTGTCCCACCCTTGCAGGAGGGAATAAAGCGGCGGTGGAGACGCGGTGCCAGCCGTTGCAAGCTGGTTCATGAATAAATACAGTTCTGTGCCAGCTACGGGACGTGCTGCCCACTGGGGGTATTTCTCTGGGCACGCTCTGCGGAGCTCTGAGCTCTCTTTGTGAGGCACGGCTACCGAAAAAACCCTAAAAGAGAAGCTGTACGAAGACATTTTCCTCCCCTTCTCCTGTAAAAAAGATGTTCGAACTCCTTTAGTGTGAAATGCGAGTCGGGCCTGGAGTTTAAAAGAGAGTAAAGCTGCAAAGTTCACCGCTTCTCTGCCTTTTTGGGGACGCGCTGCCGTGCTTGCAGGGCTGATCTTAGCAGAGCTCTTGCACAGCTTTCTCTCTATATTTTTTTTTTTTTTGGTGTGCTTATGGAGAATGTTTTCAGCCCCGGCTGGCAGAGACTTCGTTCTGAATACCATTGTTACTATTTAAAATAATAATAATAAAACAGCAGTCTTTTCACAGGCTTCAGTGTATTAAGGACTTGGCTAAACGTGGACTTGGCAGCGCTGGGGAATAAGCAATACCCAAATGAGGGTATTTATACCTGTGTAACTAACCGTACCGAGCTGCCTTGGACCCTTTAACTGTTTCCAAAGTGTGTAAACCAGACTTGGAGCAGAACATGGCTTTCTGGGTTTTCTGCCAAAAGCTCTCGGCGGTGCTGAGTCTGCTGAGATGAAGGAAACAAATCTCTGAATCGCTAAGCAGTCGATGCTCGCAATTATTTAAAATAGCCGGCGTTTAAAATAGACTTGTTTCTAGAGGTACAGCTGGTCGTGTCCGGGGCTGAAGATGCTGGAAATCCTTAGAACTCTTGAAAGTGAGGTGAAGTTGAAGTAGGTTGCGTGTGGGCAGGGAAAGCTTTGCCAGTTAATCTTCTCGCAGTGAAATGTAAAGTTTTCGTCTATTTTCGTCTACTTCGTGCTGTTCTCAGTGCAGTGGGATCTGAAGGTAGACTTGGCAGCCACTCAGGGGCTGTTCTGCTCTTCCAGCAGTAGGAATATTCCCTTTTTTTGGTTTTTTTTTTTTTGAGTGTTGGTAAAATTGAGCCGGACAAGGAGCAGAAGGAGATGAGATCCAAAGGCAGATTGTCACCAGGGGTGACAGCAGTTGGGTGCCAGCTCTCCTGGAATTAACCGCTGGGTCCCAAAAATGTGAAGGCGGAGACTTTAGCTGCGCATCCCGCAGCACGGGGTGGCTTTACTGTACGAAAACGGGGCTGAGGAAGTTTATCTACAACCTTAATCGCATTAGAAGTCTTTATATGGCGGAGTGGACTGTTACAAACCTGGTGAGTTTATATAAGAGCGAACGTTGCTCATCGTCCAGATCCTGGCTCGGACCGAGCCATGTGCAAAGCGAACATGACGAAATACAATTTATTTATTTATTTTTTAACACAATCCTGTGTGTGTTGGCAGCGTTTTAATGAGCGAGTGCGTTTTCTGGTGGAGGTGGGGAGAATCTTCCTGAGGGATGCTCGCTCTTCTTCGTGTGGATGTTTTTCATCTTTCCACCCCACGTTGCTTTCTTTTCCTTTTGTGTTTTTTTTTTTTTTTTTTTTTTTGGAAAGCATCTGTATTTTTAATGCCTATAGAGCGCCCGTTTGTGTGATCCACGTTTAGGATGTTGTATCCTTCATCTGTGTAAGATTTCACATTTTGAATTATGTAAACCATATATAGGAAATCATTGCTTTGTTCACTGCTAAAACGCAATCATTCCGAAGGCAGAATGCGCTTCTAGTTAAACAACTTGCAATAATGTACCGGGTTTCTAGACATTGCTTATATTTGGAATATTTCTTGCTCCCCTCTGATTTTAGGGCTCGCATATCAAATAATGACGCCATAAAATGTGTGTGCCTTTGAATGCTAAATAAATAAAAATGCCCACATGTGATGTAAATAATAACAGGTGGGACAAAATATTTTTACTTTATGGCCACACGCGAGAGCGTGGTGCCTTTCTGTCCCCCGTCCCGCCGGGGCTATTTCAGTGATTTTAATTCATTGGCACGAGTTTTATCCATAGGTAGTTGCTGACATAAGAGGCTCTCCTGCTCTTAACTCCGCACAGCCTTGACTTTGATCTTCCTTTAAAACTATTCACACCCAATCGTAGGGAGAATATGTTCAAGTTTGACTCGGGCTCTTACGTCCCGTTTTCGGCAGCTTTTTTTTTTTTCCCTCACTTTCATTGAAACAAGGGCTCTTAAGTAGCTAAATAATTTCAGGAAATGGGACTCCGGTTTCTAGGTCACTTAGGCATTTCCTAGGTAAAATAATGCATTCTCTAAGGCTTGTCATGGCTTTCTTATAATTATCTCTGCTCAGTAAGAAACAGTGGGTCTCTTAGGTTTTTCCTCCCTTTCTTAAACCTGAATTATTTCTCTCTCCTGTAGTAGATCTCTAGCAATATGTTGTCCCTGCTGCGAAGAAGGATATAGCTGAAGATGTATCGCTGCTAATGAAGACGCGCGAGGCGACCCGAGAGCTGTAGTGCCGAGATCCGGAGGCTGCCTGCGTGCGTCTTGGAGCTTGCTTTGTAGCGTGTCTGTTCCCTCGGTGTGCTACAAATTCGAAGCAACGCCAGAAGTGTTTCCTACCTGGTCATCTCTGCTTAGAGCCTCTTTTTCTGCAGGCTGCAAGGATTCCCTTGGTTCCGGTGTGAAGAAGGGAAGAAAAGCTTTTTGCTTGAGATTTTGGGGAAGGTTTGTGCCGTTTCGCTTTGGCTAGAGTTGGCTACAGGTGTGCTCTCGCCCATCGTCACTCGGCTCGCGCTTGGGTTGTTACCTTGCTCCGGGTGACACATGTACCTCTGGGTCTAAGCCAAAGATGTGGGGTCTGCTGTGGTCTCGGAGATGGCAGCAGCGGTGGGAATTGGTAGTGGAGGCTTGTCTGACCTCCGTGGAGAGGCTCGGGGACTTCCGTGTAGTTTCTCCCGCTTTATAGGAGGTCCTGGAGGAACCAGTTGATGAGGAACAGTGCCTGGGGCCTTGCCGCTCGTCGGGGTGCTGAGGTGGGATGCTGTGTTTGATGAGAGCTGGCTAGGTGCTCCCATCAAATACCCTATGTAGGTGCTGCCAGTGAGTCCTGCTCTCTCCACTGTCGGCGTCTTGCAGTTTGCTCTCTCCCTTGTGTCTTAGTGTAAAAACCTTAGAGTCATCCAAGGCCAGGTTGGACGGGGCTTGGAGCAACCAGGTCTAGTGGAAGGTGTCCCCTGCCCATGGTAGGGGGGTTGGAACTCGATGATCTTTAAGGTCCCTCCCAACCCAAACCATTCTGTGATCCTGTAGAGTCCATCTTTCTTCCAGAAACGAGGAGGGGAAGCACAACTTCGGCGTATGAGTAATTGGATGATGATTTAGAGATGGTCTTTCTCCATCTTCTTGCCCGGGGAAGTTGCTGACTTGCTGGTTTATGTTGGATTTTGTCTTACGTTCATCAAAGGCTTCGAAACCCTTTGGACAGATGCCTTTTCATATTAGAAATCTGACACTTGGCACCTAACTAGAGAAACCTTGCCCGCGTTACAGCGTGTTTTGCCAAGCTACGGCTGCTTTGGTGATGTTTGGCAAGGAGCAGTTAAAGTAGGTATTTGAAGAGCAGCAGCTACTTCTCTCTCGGGAATCTGACCGTGAAAGGAGGAGCGGGAGGACGCGTGCTGTTACTGCGATGAAATCTGACCTCCTCACACCTCGAAAACACCCAACCCGGGAAGTGCTCGCAAAGCATCTGCACACCGGTGTCCCTCAGCCCGATGTTAAAGAGCAGAAGGACCTCCTGAAGACCATTCCTGATCACTTGAGCTGCTTGCAGTTGGGCTCGGTTGCTTTTTTCATCACGGTGTTCTGCATAGCTTACAAAAATGCAGTATCCTTCTCTTTGTGCTGCCCGTGATGTACGGGCAGCCCCGTGGCTCGGCTGGGGCTCGGCCACGCTGAGATGACACGAGCCTTTCTCCAACACCTTGCTCCAAAGTCGGAGGCCAGGCCAGATCTGATCTGGAAGGTGGCCAGCGCAAGGAGGCTCTTGGACAATGGAGCTTCTATAATGGTTTTTATCCTGCCAGCCCCTAATGTGGAGGCAACGTTAACAAATTACACTTTTTTGTTATGGTAACGGTAAACTCCGTTACTGTTTGTAAGAGGGTTATAAACAGTGTGAGTTGTGTAGTTGGGAGGACTGGTGGAGCTGTCTGGAGCTCTCAGCCGAGGGGGTTTGTGCTCGAACTGCAGGGGAAAAGCTTTTCTGGTCTCGGTGGAGTCTCTCATGGCTGATGCGCTGGTTTGGGGCCCGTGTTATTACTTTAGCTGGAGTTTGTTTTACGTTTGATGGGACGCTGACAATGCCGCCCTATCCCATCGCTCACGCACTGGGAGGAGGAGAGCGACTCTTGTTCGTGGCTGTGGCTTCATGTGAGGTTTGACCTGTTTCCCAAAAGCGCGTGGAAATACTCTTTGCAGCCGAGCTGTTAATTTACTCCTCTGTGAGCCGAGGAGAGCTGCTTTTTAAGTCACTTCAGGGCCAAATGTCATGCCTGGTAGGAAAAGTCGTTCTTCTGACAGCAGCGACTGCAGCTCGCAGGGGTGGTGAAGCTCCAGGGATGTTTTAAGGCACTTGCAAGCGAGAAGCGAGGGTGTAGTCCATCTTTGATGCTCTCCAGGCGATAGTGTCCCAACTCCTTGGGGATGCTGATGTGGATAGGGGGTCCTGTACAAGCTTGAGAGCCGTGCCGAACACCCAGAAAGGTACGGTCAGATGGTAAGTGGTTGGACTTTGCTTTTCACCCTGCGCTGTAGGTTAACTCGTAATGACTTGTTAAATACTGTATGTCTGTTGGAGATTTACTTCAAGCGAGTTCCTTGCCAATATTCCAGTTTATACAGTTGGGTTTGCTTTATCAAGCTTATAAAGCATAAGGGTGTTATGCCTCTAAAGCAGATTTTATAGCACCGGCTTTTGGCCTTCTTTCCCAGATGACAATTTTAAGCTCTGTTGTAGCTTTTTGGTTACAAAGCAAACATTCGCACTCCTTCCCTCGCACCCCGAAATAACTTTAAAGTCAAAGCTTAGGACTAACAGCAGCCTGCGCGTTTTCACTAAGCTCAGTGGTGGCCTCTCCCTGTGAAACTTCAGATCTTTCGCAATGTCTTTGGGTGTATAATAGCTGGCGAGAAATAGTCAAACAGAGATCTGGGCACCCAAAGGTGCAGAACAAGCTCCCTTCCCGAGTCCCTGCAGGCACCTAATTTAGTTGGAGAATCAGCAGTCATTCACTGGTGGCAATTAGGTGCCAAATTGACTTTACAAAGCACCTAAAAGCAGGTTGGGCACCCAGCCCTCTGCCTTGTAGCGACAAAGGATGCCTAAACGTTGAAGTGACTGGTTTTCTTGGGTTTTTTTAAAGGAAGAACTCGACGTATTTGCTTTTACCCCCCTTCTACAGTGGATTACGGTGCTCCAAACCGTCACCGCCGTGTTGTACGTTAATCCAGGCTAGCGTGGGGAATGCCGACGCTAAACCCCAGCCAAGTGCTGTGGGAGGACTGGGTTCCCCTCCGTGCGCGTCTTCGGGGTGCAGCTGCCTCTGTGACTCTGCCGATCCCCCGACCTATTCAGAGCGCCCTGTGCTGAATATTCGTTCTGCTGGTCAGGAAGCTGGAGGCAGAGAGCTGTTAATGACTGCACTTAGAAAAATAATAAAGAGCCTTTCCTGGAACGGTCTCAAAGCAACATGTTTCCTTCCTTGCATTTTAGTGGGAAATCTCGTACTATTTTTGAGAGCTTGGGGCAGTGCCTTGTACTTCCTTCTCTTTTGGCTAGCAGAGCAGAAATGGCCGTCTTAGTCTGCCTTTCTTTCCCTCGTACTTAACCAAAAAGCAATTTGGTGTGTGATTGCAACCAACCTCCCTTCCAGTTCCAGCTCCCAGTGGCAATTACAGCTTCTGTCTCCACTCTGCCTGCGATCTTCTATATTCTCCTGTAGGAAGATGTATGCTACAGCGCAGATTCTGTGCAGCCATCTATAATAATCTAGTTTATTGTGGTTTTATCTCTTCTTCCCAGTGGCAGTGTACTGCCTGTCCTTGGGGCTTGGTCTGGTGTCTTGAGCGCTATTTGTGTTTGAATAGGCTTGTTTGTATCACGGCTCTGGTTGTTAATGCTCTTGGCATGGCTCCCAGGTCTCAACAAAGTTACCCAAATTGATCTGGGATGGCCTCGCGACTCATTAGTCTCTGAGAATTAATCCCATGTAGCTCAGTCTCGTAAAAAGTTAACTCCTAGCTCCGGTTTTACCTTTTGCATTAAACTGGCATGCCAAAAGTGGAAGAGTAGCGAGGGGCGCCGAGACTCAATCAAGGAGAACGCAAGCTTTGCTTGCCGCGGGGGTAGTAGTACCCAGGTTGTACCTCGCAATAATGCCAGGTGACGAAGACTTCTTTCTCTTTTTTATTTTTGGTAAACATGGGGGTTATTACAAGAACGCTGTTTCTCATCCAGTTCTGCCTTCGCTCCTGCTGTCAGCTAAGTGCTGTAATTTTCCTACAAAAGCCGCAGCTTTCCGTGGATCCTCCACCCTTCTTGAAAACTCTTTGCCCTATTTAATAGCCCGGGACATTTGCAAACAGGTTTTTTGTGTTGCCTGTTGGTAGAAAGACATCTCACCTTGAGCTGCACCTTTGCTTGGACTTGTTCCTCGCGTGCCTGAGGCGAGTGTCTGTGATGGGTTTTACATCTGACTGTGAAGGGTGCTTTTGCCGTTTGGAGAGTAAAACGGTTATAATCTCCGTGGCAGTGCGTGTCCTGCAGTGATACGGGACGGGGCAGTCGCACTGAGCCATCTGGGTGTCCTCTCTTTGCCTTGCAGATGGCATCGCCCGTCTCGGATGAACTCCCTCGTCCTAGAGCCCCTGGTAAGAGCCTTTTTGGGGTGCTGGGTGCCGCAGTCACCGCGGTGTCGGCACCGATCCTGACACCGAGGCGCCGACACAGTTACCCTGTGTGATTTGTCTGCTTTTCCTCACCGCTTGTCCTCCCATCGTTGCCGTTAACTCTTGGCAGACGTCTAAAACTGATGCTGGATTCCCCTAAATCGCCCCTTTTCGCAGTGCAGCGCTCACGCAAACAATTGTTCTTTTGGAGGCTGCAAATCTGAGGGGTAAGAGAGCGCGGTGGGAGACTGAAGCCTTTTGGTGGAATCTGAAAAATAACTGTCGATAAACTCAGGCACAGACAGAATCTGGAGCGAGGGAGGCTTGATCGTACCTGCAGGCGTCTGATCTTCTCTGGAGGGGGGGGGAAACTAACAGCCCTTTTGTTTCTGCACCGCACCTCTCGCTGACAATCTTAACTTACAGTCAGTCCCCTCAGGATGTCCTTTCTCTTGACATCCCTATCTCCAGCAATTTTCTTTCTTCTAACTCATTTTGCAGCTCGTTCTTCACTCGGGTCTTCCTGGGCGAGTAAATCTGAGCAGGGAGAGACTTCTGTCAGCAGAGCGTGCAGTTTGCTTTTGTTTTCTGTTCTACTTCAAGCCTATTTTTAGGAGGTTGCTCTGCAGCTCTTTTGGTTTTTGTTTCATAGTTGGTGCAACCTCTAGCTTTAATTTTGCGGTCATATTAATGTAAAGTTTATCCTTATGATTTATGAGAATAAACCATAAGTGTGCTTGTACTGGTAGGCTGGTAAGCGCGTTCGTGCTGGAGAGGGGAGCTGTGCCGCGGAGCTGTGCTTGGCAAACTCCAAGCAGAGCAATTTTTGCGTCCGCCCAAGCGTTCATCGGGATCTGAAGTATTTCAGCTTGTCTTGCGAGGCGCAGATGCAAGAGCGTCGGGCAGAAGCATTCCTGCAATAACAATAGTCACATGCAAGTACAACAATAGAGCCTTATTTTTAGAGCATTTTTCATACCAACTCTATCCCCCAACGTTCAGCAGAGTTAATGACCTGGGAGTTTCTTCCATCTTAAAGGCTGAGCTTTAAGGAAAAGTGGTTTTTAATGGGGATTTGAGGTGATCCAGAGAAAGAAAACCAATGCTTTCCAGTTGGTGGGAGCTGTAAGGGTCCCTGTGTCGGACGTGGATGTCGGGCCACGGACACGGGAGGGTAAGAGAGACCCAGCAATGTCCTCGGAGGGGATGAGGAGCCAGTTGCTCGTGATTTTTCACAAACCAGAAGAGGAGTGACTCAGATTTACAAATCTTGGCTTGAGACTGCTTCCAGACCTCAGCTACTTGTCAGGAATTCAGCTGGACCAGGTCGGTAAAAGCTTCACGAACACAAAACCCCAACGCCGTTCCTACCTGGATCCTGAGGCGCATTAGGGCAGTGGAGTGTACTTCCCACTGGGGTGTGGGGTATTTGTAGTAACGTGCGCTTGTGGAAGCGTGGCTGTGGGTAACAGTCCTAAAGACGATTGAGTCTGACTGTGGCCCTTTCTGTGGCATCAGGCTAATCCCAGACTGGTGGGGGTTGGAAGGGCCCTCTGGAGCTCCCCCAGTGCCACCCCCTGCCAGAGCAGGGGCACCTCCAGCAGTGGCACAGGACGGCGTCCAGGCGGGGTTGGAATGGCTCCAGAGGGGGAGACTCCCCCACCTCTCTGGGCAGCCTGTGCCAGTGCTCTGCCACCCGCACAGGAGAGAAGGCCCTCCTCAGGTTGAGATGGAACTCCCTATGGTCAAGTGTGTGCCCGTTCCCTCTTGTCCTGTCACTGGGCACCACTGGAAACAGACTGTTCCCATCCCCCTGGCACTCTCCCTTTGAGTATTGATAAGCGTTGATAAGATCCCCCCTCAGTCTTCTCTTCTCCAGACTGAAAAGCCCCAAGTCCCTCAGCCTTTCCTCATCAGAGAGATGCTCCAATCACCTCATCATCTTTGCTGCACCCTCCTAATTCCACCAACCAAACCCACGGCTTGTCCTGTGGCTGCAGGCAGACCTTGGAAACTCTTCTCCTCTGTGAGGCTAAAATAGTGCATTTGAAAGGATATAGAGCATCGTGGATGAACGGATCCCTAAATGCCAAACGTGCTTTTGAAAACGTCTATCCTGCTTCTCGTGCCTCTCTTCCTAAACTGTTTCCAAATGGAAGTTTTTTAAATGGGTTCCATGAGGTGCCAACGCGCATCCTGGGGGAAATCCTTTTCAGGAAGGCTGGTCTTTCATTGCTGTTGTTGATGCATGTAATATGTCTAATTCCTTTTCAGGGACTTAAAATATTACCCCTAGGTGTCTGTCTAGACGAGGATAACGGGCTTAGTTTTTTTCTTAATGGGTTAGTTAACATGCTTTGGGACCACTTCGGTTTATGGACTGGTATACCAGGGGGAAAGTAGCATATGGGCTGACTTTAATATCTGCCAGAAGAATTAAAGTTTTAAATAAGTGGAAATTTTGATTATTGAGGTAAGCAAAACCAGCTTATCCCCAGACCAGTGTCCCACCTCATCGGAAACAGAGGGTCTGGTGGGCAGTTTGTTCATCAGGACGGGAAGGGGAGGTTTTACCTGTCACAGGGTACCTGCAGCCTTCTCCCCTCCAGCTCTTGCCAGTACCAAGAGCCTGTTTAGATGGGTAAAAGACATTTAATTTTAAATATGACAACATCATCCTGTCTGTATATGAACCTGGGCATCACTTTTAACCTCTCTAGAACTTCGCACCTAGATGGGGGTTCATCGCCAAGTTTAAAATTATCCATTTTGTTAGTGTTAGTCCCTCCCCAGCTCTCCTGGAGCCCCTTTAGGCACTGGAAGGGGCTCTGAGGTCTCCCCGGAGCCTTCTCTTCTCCAGGCTGAACCCCCCCAACTCTCCCAGCCTGTCCTCCCAGCAGAGGGGCTCCAGCCCTTACAGCATCTTCATGGCCTCCTCTGGGCTCACGACTTCCAAAGCACCCATTTGAAATGTGTACGGAGCTTTACATCCCAAAAATGGCGGTAGTGGGGGGAAGTTGTGAATCTCCTCCAAGTTACAATAAGCTTTGTCACCATAAATTGGCCAAAGGCTTGTCCAGCTCTGTGACCTTACGCAGCTCTTTGGGAAGACCCTTCTCTTCTCTTTCCATCGTGTAGAAGGAGGCACTGGGAACCTCGTGGCGTGTTGGCACTGGTGCTGCAGGCAAAACGCTTCGCTTCTGTCGGTCTGCTGTCCCTTTGCGGGGGTTTGCCCAGAGTAGGGATCCTCACGGCTACCAGGGGTTACAGTTGATCCTGTCTACACCGGGCATTGCAAACAGGTTAGTTAAAAACCAGTTCGAAATACAGTTGATCTAAGGTAATAGGTATGTGTTCTGAAACGTGGAGAAGACCTTCCTCTCTTAGGTTTAAACTTTGAGAGGACAAAACAGTTCAAAAGTGGTAAGTAGTCTCCTCTTGGGTGCAGCTGTATCGACGCCTGTAGGTCTCCTAATGTCCATCGTAGGGGCGAATTGCCACCTTCGTCGCTCTTCATAGGATCATCGAATGGTTTAGGTTGGAAGGGACCTTAAGGATCATCTAGTTCCAACCCCTGGTGTAGTGGACACCTTCCACTAGACCATGTTCTTGTGCCCTGGTTCAGCCCCTGATAGATTTTTCATTTATGACCCTCCGTGGTTCTAAGGGGATTTTGTACGGTTTGAGTTCTGCGGGTGCTAATTTGATATTTTGATTTGTTTGGGGGTTTTCTTTTTTTAATTCGCTTGACTCTTCGCAAGGGAATTCTTCAGCGCGTTTCAGGTGGGTCTGCCGACTGAATTATTTATGAAGCAATCTGCGGCGTGCTTGGTGTATCGCGCACGCAAAATTGATGTGGCGGCTGCACCGCCGTGTTCACACTCCTGACTCAGATTTTCCAAAGCCTCAAAGTAGATGGTCTTCTTCGTCACACCAATAATCATCTCCAAAACAATGTCTTGTAGTTCTGAACTTAACAAAAACCCTCTGCTATCAGTAAGGCCTCAGGCTGCCCAAAACGCTCTCTTGTTAATGGACACTTAAAACATGCTGCCTCATAGCGCACACAGCAAAATACTGAACTTTATTACTCATCAGCTGTGACTTGATTACTTTTTCCTTTAAAAACACGTGCGAGCCCTCCCAGCTAAGGGCCGGAATTAACAAAAGGCGTTGCGCACGAGTTCCTCGTGGCATCAAAACTTTAAATATCTTCATCCCCTACAAATCCAATCCACGCAGCGATTGAACAAGTGGAGCCTACGTGGGTGCACGTTTGATCTTGAGAGGGTTCGTCTTCTCTGGCTGCAAAATAATTGCAAGTGGGTTGCCCGAAATCGCGGCGCAAAGCGGCACCGGAGCTGGGAATAGGGCTTGGGTGAAGGTGGCTCTGCAGAAGAGCCCCCGGTCTCTCAGATGCGGTCGCAACACGCGCCTCCTCCGTCAGCTCGAGGTCAGCCCGGCGTCCTGGCACGCACCCACCCTCTCTGCATAACATCTCGCGTTTATCTCCCTGCCAGAAGTAGGAAGAGGCGATGTCCCCAACGAATCGGGAACGAGATTAACTTCAGGAAAAAGTCCTCGTTGCTGTGCGGGATAAGCGGCGCTGGAGAAACGGTGAAGTGTGGCCGTTTGTCCTGGCTGTGCCCGTCCGGCTCAGCAAACATCCCCCTGCCGTGCTGCCGGTGCTTTGGTGAGGAGTTCAAGTTCCCGTTGAAGGTGGGAATGAGATCCGCTGCAGAGCAGACGCGCTCTTGGATGCAAAGCTCGTGTTTATTCCGGTTTTTCCGCGTGCTGTGCGTGCGCCAGAGGAGTTGCTCCCGTTGAGAGCGCTGCTCTGTATGAGCCAGTCCTCAGAAACCGCGTACTCTTAAATACGCCGCGCGAGCTCCGAGGGGTGCCTGATTATCAGCACCGCGCGCGCTCCAGCCTGCTGCGAAGCGCGGCTTTGGGTTTATTTCTTTTTACAGGCGGCCTATAGGCTATTTGGGCGCATTAATAAGGCGAGAGAAAGAGAGGAAAAACACATATACGGGCTCGGGGAGCGCAGTCTGTTTTGCTGGAAAATGTCTTTTCTGTTTTGGGTGAGACGGCGGCTGCTCGTCAGGTCTGCGCTGACGGAACTTCGAAGAACGCTTCAGTAATCTGTCTGCGTTTCTCCGCTTCCCCTTGCTGTTTCCAACATGCTAAAAATCATCAAAACAGTGAAATACTGTCCCGCGGCTGCAGGAAGAGGAATGGGAATGTGTTCCCAGTATCCAATCATCTGCTTATTCTGCCTGTTCTTAAGAATAGAATTTATTGAAGCAATTTATCCTGACTAAATGTGATATAAATCTGAGCACATGTATGTACATACCGGTCATATTCTGTAGTGAACGAGCAGCTAAATCTTTCTTTAAAGAATGAGCGAATCCTCCTGACGCTTTGCGAGATCGAGTAAACTGAGGGGTTTTGCAGTGTGTTGGTCCTGATTTGTAATTTTTTTTTCCTTCTTTTTTTTGAATAGAGCCGCTTGTTATGCGATCAGAAGTGGCTGGCAGGCAGCCTGAAATGCCATTGGGTTCGTGTTTTGTTTTCCTGCTCCCCCCTTTCAGTTAGCGCTATCAAAGCCCCGGGAGTGACAGCTGATCCGTTTCTTTAATTTCTCAAATAGCTTTTTATATGCATCGGAAGCATAAATATGAGGTAGAGAGACCCTGAAGTTCTTCGTATGGGTGGAGGCAGCAGGCTGCTTAAGGGACAGCGGTAAGGACAGATCTCCAACCTGTGTTAATTAAAAAAAAGCATAGGCTTGGCTGCCCTGTGAGTCTCCCGCCGTAATAATTCTGCTGCATATTTAACAGTAAGATTTGTTTGTTGATGAAATAAACACATCCCCAACCTCATCCCACGCAACCCAGTTTAAAGGCACGAGGGGGATTTAAACAGCCTTCAGACGCTTCCAGCGCCAGCCTGACTGTGACAGCAAAGGCACGTTACAACTGTCCTTCAAAGTTTTGTGACTTTGCTGCCGTCTCAGTACCACGGCTCTGAATTTGGAGCCGCTTAATCGCTCGACGGTTGATGAACGGTGCGCTGGACTGGCAGAGGACTTCTGAATTCGGTGATTAGTTTGAACTGTGAAAACGGATGCCCCAGGCTCCCTTTGTCGAGGGGTTCACCGGTGTCCCCTGCTGCGAGGACTCGACTTGGAGAGGAGTCTGGGGCTCTCCTAGGGCCACACGCGTACCGTGCTAGCTGCAGGTATGGTCGTTCCCGGTGCTATTTACACTAAGTGCCGGTCAAACACGAACCTGTGAGCGCCCACGAGTGCGAAGTTGTGCCCCTCGCTTTGTAGGCAGGTAACCAATTCCTCAAAGCCTGCGCGAATCATCAACTAAGTAGGGATTAAGAAATCTGGAGCTAACGACTCTTGCGTCTGCCTTTAGCTCCTCTTGGCTGTGCGGACCAGAGCCTTGTCTCTTCTGGGTAAGGANCAGCTTGACAGACGACGCAGCGCAGCTCCTCTTGGCTGTGCTGACCAGAGCCTTGTCTCTTCTGGGTAAGGAGGACAGGCGCAAAGTAAGACTGTTTGGAGGGGAAAAAACGAGGTCCAGGTTGCCCAAGAAAGCAATTGTTGACTTTTACTTGGTCTGTGTCCTGATACCGCAGTCTTACCCAGCCGCCATGCTGCGAAGGTGATGGTGGAATAACTCTAGCAGTCATCAAGTTGGTGTCCCCTCTGCCTCTGATCTGATTTCTCTCTTTATTTTCTTACAGACAGAGTAGGAGTTGGGCTGCCCCTCTGCTGGGAGTGGGGGGATGAAGGACTACGCGCCGTCTCTTGGCTCGTTCAGAGCCGCAGCTTTTTGTGCCGCGAACTGGAAGGTTTAGGCGCGGTATTTTCGGACCTCAAGTGCGGGTGATAAAAAGCGTTTAATCAGGTTTGTGCTTTTCTTTGCGGTGTCAGGGAGTCGATCTCAGCAGTGCTTTGGTATCGTAAGAAAGTTTGACCTCTTCATCCCTCTTTGCTAGAGGCTGCTTTTGCGTGTTAAGGCTTCCTGAGGAAGCCTGGCACCAGTCACCGGTCGTGACAGCGGCTCAAATGTCCACTGTTAGGACGCAGCAGATGTAAGTCAGCTACTGCAGGGCCTGAAGGAGAGTCGACAGGCTGGGAGAGTTGGGGGGGTTCAGCCTGGAGAGGAGAAGGCTCTGGGGAGACCTCAGAGCCCCTTCCAGTGCCTAAAGGGGCTCCAGGAGAGCTGGGGAGGGACTTTTTACAAGGGCATGGAGTGGGAGGGCGAATGGTTTTACACTGAAAGAGGGGAGATTGAGATGAGCTCTGAGGAAGAAGTTGTTGGCTGTGAGGGTGGTGAGCCCCTGGCGCAGGTTGCCCCGAGAAGCTGTGGCTGCCCCATCCCTGGAGGTGTTCAAGGCCAGGTAGGATGGGGCTTGGAGCAACCTGGGCTGGTGGGAGGTGTCCCTGCCCAGGAGACTGGGACTGGTCCCTCCCAACACAAACCCTTCTGTGATTCCTTTTGGAGGAGGACCAGTTGGTTGTGGATGGAGGGGAGACCCCCGTTTGTTTAGCAGGCAGGAGCAAGGGGTCAGTATTTTGGTTTCTCGGGTTCCCGGTTTGGAGCTTTGGTGGCCGTTCAGGGGGATGGCACGAGGAGTCCTATCTCATTAACGTGTCCCCACTCAGCCTCACCGTGCTGTCACCTGCGCCCACCTCACCTCAATGCTCTTCACCGGGATTTAATCTTCCCATCCAGCGCTGCTCTCCTCTCCCGCCGCGCCACCCTCCAGCTCCGCGAGCCCCATTTCATGTCTGCGGGCTTTCCTGGGGGGCTGCTGCGGTGGGTGGATGTTCCTGGCCCTCCTTATTGCCTTTATTATTCCGCTTGTCCTATGCTGGGGAGCGTTTTGGCCGCTCGCCCGTTCCATTTGTGAGAGGGCTATTTATCCTTTGTGAGTTCGTGTTTGCGGAGGCCCTGGAGTTTTGCTTAATAAATCCAAACATAGCCTGGCGGTGTGGACCTCTTTTCCTGGGACGAGAATTGGCAGCTGCTTTCTCCCAAGTTTTTGGTTGTTGCCGTTGGGTGCTGCGGCTGAGCCAGCGCTCGGGGAGGGGAATTCCATCGCTGGTAGCCTCCCATTTTAGCTGCACGCTGCCCTGGCACGTGGGAATAGAAAAAGAATCGTTTTTTCATATTCAGCAATAACCGATTTCTGTGTCTTTTCAATAAAAGCAGGAGGGGACTGTTTTTCTGTAGCAGATGCGTTCACCCTCCGCTGCTAAGTCGCATTCTTGGAGCACTTTCTCATATAGCTCCTAAAAATAACGAGTCTCCCCACCCTCTCGCTGCTGCTCTGTGCGTGCGTGTATTAATGGTTCGAAATGCAGAAAGCTAACTAAAAGAGCCTGTGTCTTCGTGAAGGCGTTTTGGCCGCGTTGGGGTTTCATTTCTGCTCTTGGCTGTAGCGAGCCGACACGCGTCGCTGACGCCAAGTGCCGAACTCGGAGCGAGAGACGCTGGAAGCGACGTGAACAGCCAGAACGTGTTCGCGCAGTCAACCCCCTGAAGAGATAGCGTTTGCTTTATTATGGCTTTTTAAAATCCTGCCATAAAAACACCAGTGGGTGGAGGGAACCGTTATTTCTTGAATTTGAGGTGGTGGGGGTTACTTTATTTACTCTTATTTTTTATTAATAAGAATAGCTTCACTTGTAGCATAATAGGACTGAGTGTTTTGTTATCCTTGGCTATAATCTGTGATAAACTACCCCTGCCATCAGCCTTGTAGTTTACCCACTAGGGAGCCAGATTATTGCCTTGTAAAACGGAGCACCACTCCTATAATCCCTTAATTAATTAAATGACAAATTTTAGTTCTCTCCCATTGAAAATATAACTTGTACGTGGAGAGGACTTGGATTTATTTGATCGCTTCTTGCTTGCTCTTTTATTTTTTATTTTTCTCTGTCGATTGTCACCGTCTTTGCTTATGTGTCTGTGCTGCAAATGCTGAGGGAGGGCGAAGCGGGTTGTGCCCTTCCTCGACACCCGCCGTCCGGTCCTTTGCAAGGGATGAGCGATGTCCCCGTCTTGCAGGCGGTGACGCTGAGAGGCAGAAAGTTCCTTGGTCCTCCGGAGAATCCCCGGTGGGCTGTGGTTGGGAGCCCAGGCGTGGAAAAGCCCTGCTCCTTTCCCACCCGCTGCCCCGCGCTGTCTCACTGCCGCGGTGCCCAATGAGCCCTTCCAGCCCCGACACCGCGTCTTCTCTCCGCGCGTGAAAAATCGACTGGGCCCTCCGAAGCCTTATTTAAACTTGGGTTGGATTCATTTCTCTTCCCTGGTTGTGTCTAAGGCACAAAGAGATCCTCCTTCCCGGCGAGCGCGGCGTTGATTAATTACAGCCCTGCAAAGGGCAGCTTCTGCTCTTGATATTTTTAATTTTTTTTAGCTTATTTAACAATTTCCTCTTCTCTCCTTTCTCCCCAGCTCTGTTCAGCTGCATGAAATATGGGAGACGACAGGCCGTTTGTGTGCAATGCCCCCGGCTGCGGACAGGTACGTTTACAGTATACTTTATTGTGAATGTGTCGTTGTGAATCAAAGTGGCTGTTTTATCACTGAGGCAAAGAGTTTAAAGCCGGTGTTTTACGTGATCACTGGAGGTAATCAGATCAGAGGATTTGCAGTGTGTAAATCCAGGTTATGAGCAAGCGCGGGCACTCCAAAGTAATGAAATCTGCCTTGCTTTGTGGCGTATTGTTATTCTGCTGGTGTTTTCCACGAGACCCGCACAGCCCAGAAGAAAACGTGCTGATCTCCTCTGAACGTTTTCTGATAACGCTGCTCGTCTTCCTTCAAGGCTGTTTAACCAAAGGACGGGTATTCGCTCTCCGGGGGGATGAGTGAGCTGCTGTGGCGTGTTCCCTAAAGCAGCTGAGAATGTGACAGTTGATGGTTTGTGTTATGCGAACCCCAAACTGCCGTAGTCCGTAGTCTATTTTTGGGCTTGCAAAAAAAAAAAAAAAAAGAGAGAGAGAAAAAAACCCCATTGTTAATTTTTCCCCTGCGGACGGCGCGCCGGAGTTGGCTACAGCCTTGCAAAACTCTTGCTGCCTTTCCTAGGGCGAACGATTATTGCTTTGAATGAGTCACATCCCCTTTTTCAGTCCTAACGACCTTTCTCAGAGGTTCTCCCCTCCCGGGAAGGCACCTTTCCATCGCATTTTCCTTGGGTTTTGCAATGAAGCTTCAGTGCTTTCCCCAAACCCAGCTTAGGGTTCCCTCCAGCGCTCGGTGGTGCAGCGTCTCGGCGGCTCCCACTCCGTATTAATGGTGGAGGGGATTGTGCAATTACTGCTGGGGCTGTTTTAATTGGAGCTATTGGAGACTTGGGGCTTCTGCGGACGTACAGCCCTCTGCGGAGTCCAGGGAGATTTGGGTTTGTCTGTTCCCGAAGAGTTTGAACCCTCAAAACGTTGAGATGCTTTTGGCAGGGGAAGGAGGGGCGGGGGGGGAATTGTGGCTTTTAATTAGATATTAAGTGATGTGAGCGCACTTTGTTTTCCTGGCGGCGACCGTTGCATGTCGGGTTGCCAAACTGTTACGGCTGGGACGCGTTTGGGAGCTCGAAGCGGTCCCAGGGTACTCCCCCGATTCTTCGGCATGTTTAATATCTTCGTGCCTTTTGTGGGTCTCTCAATTGAAATTAAAGATAATTCTGCATCCCCAGGGCACGTCCTTTGAGACTGCGTGTGGATTCCGGGACGCATTTATTTTTAGAGTGCAGAAATAGGTCAAAAATCTCAGCTGGCCGCTCTTGGGGAGCGGGGCTCTTTAAAAATACACAGTTCGGGCTTCGCAGCATTTTGGTCATTCTAGCACAAGTCTCATCTGAAGCATTTTCTATCCACTTGCAGGTGATCTTCCTTTTTTTTTTTTTTCCCCCTCTTTTTTTTTTTTGTAGGCTGCTTTTTATCTTGAACTTCTTTGCCTGTGAAATTGTGCAAGTCATTTATAAAATGTATTAGCTGTATTTGAGCACTTAATGATGTGAGGACTTCAATCATACAACCTTAAAATCGGATTCAAACAAGCAATTAAGGCAAACAACAATGTATTTAAATTTAATCTCCCACAATCTCCCACAAATGACATATAAAGGTGGTTGCTTCCTCCTTTCGCTGTTCCAGACTGCTGCTTATGGGTAATTCTGACAATTCTTCATGTTAATATTGAAATGTTAGAATCCGGGTAATTCATACCGGTATGATTCATTGTGATCTAACCTGACCTCGTGCACAGTTTCCTAGAACGTCCTTCAATACCTGTTCAAACCAGAGCGTGTATTAAATAATGATGATCCAAGCTTGATTTAAAATATTTCCAGTGATGGAAAATTCACCGCAGCCCTTGGTTAAGTTGTTCTAATAGTTAATTGCTCTCGCTGGTAAGGAAAAATTATGCCTTATTTCCAGTCTAAACCTGTTCAGCTGCAGCTTCCAGGCTGTGGATCTCGTTAATTTTTGTTTATTAGACAGAAGATCCTTCCTATCAAATTTCTGATGTCCGTAGGCGTTTATTGACCGATCAAGTCACCCCTTAACAGTCCTTCAGACTAAGTAAATACGCGGAGCCCCGAGCTTCTCCCTGGAAGTAAGTCCTAGCGCGGTTCTTTTTGTCCTCTATTCTGTACATCAGCTCCACGTTGAAGGTTTTTAAGAGCCGTTACAAACCCCGCTCACCGCTAACGTGCGCCTGTAGTGCCCGAGAGCCGTACAGACCATCGCCGTAGGAGCATCATCAGCTAAAAGTCGTGTTTGGTGAGCTGTGCTTTCTGGGGCAAGCGGAGTGAAATGGGATCGTTGCGATGAGCTGGAACAGGGTCGGGCAATTGCTAGCGTTGAATATTAAAAATAAATCCGAATGTGAAGTTTGGGGCGCTGGTGGTGGCCAGCAGCCGGCTGTGGGGCTCGACCTCCTTGTGCTGCCTTTCGGCGCTAAACCCCGACCCTTTACAAACCGCCGTGGATCGTCCTGTCAGAAGAGACTTCTTCATGCGGACTCATGTTAAAAGTTGAAGCCTTAATAAGGGTTGCACCTATCTCAGCTCATCGATCGAGACCTTTGTCTTCAAACACAGGGGACAAAAAGGGGCGGTCAGCTCTGTGGGATCTCCTGCAGAACCATCCTGACCTTCCCACAGGTGCTGAGTGCCCACAGCTCCCGTCAGAGTCTGTGCAATCCACAATTTTCAACTTTCTGGAAAGTAATCTGATTTATTGGGGTTTTTTTTCCCCACCCAGGCACACGCCGCCCAAGCGGTGCTGTGTTACCGCTCCCAGCACGGGAAGCTTTTTCCCAGCTCAAAACCAAGCCCGGCTGTGGCCGGCACTGGAAAGAAAGACTTCCTTGCAGTACTCAGCCTTTTTATTTTTCTGATTCTTTAAGATCTATGGGTATATTTTGCTTAGGAAAAAAGCCATTCGAATGGGAGGGTGTCGGTGGCTGTTGAAGCCTCTTGGGTTATCAGGGTCAACATTTTTGGGATAACGCCTGCCTGACTCTGTCCTTTTGCCGCGTCTCCCTTCCTTTCTCTCATTTCTAAACTTTTGATCCCAATCCATTGGCGTGGTTTTATTCCTGCAGATTCCTGCTCTTTGGGGCATTCCCCTGTTTGAAGGGGGGGGATTTTGGTGGGCTGCTCCCGCGGGAACAGGCTGCTGTGGTCCTGAGTGAAGCGGGGTGGGCTGCTGGGTTTCGCTGTCAGCTGGGGCAGCGGGCACGGGGATAAATTGCCCGGTCCTTTTCCGCTCATTAAAATTAGCGATCTGCCTCTTGCAAACGCTGCGTGGAGACGCGCGGTGGCATGGGAGGTCACGGGAGGAGGAGGAGGGAGAGCAGAGCCAAACTGATTTGAACTGGAGACAATTCCTCTGAAGCCGGTGGTGATTTTCCCCCTTTAAAGGAAAAAAAAAAGGCAAAAATTTGCCTTCTGGTGTGATTTCTTTGAACCGTTTGCTGCTGCTTTCCCTCTGTAGCTGGTACCAGCCCCGTCTCTTACGCTGTATGCCCTTTTTTCCTCCTTCTCCTTCGCTCTTTCTATGTAGAAGGCGGCCGTAAAGCTGACTTTTCAGGGAAGTGAGGAGGGGGAAGAGGGAACGGCCACCGAAAATAGCCGAGCAGATCTTGCCGTACCCCCCCCCGCCCCGTATCATCGCAGCGAGTGGGCTTGCGGTGGGGATGTAAACATGTTTTGGTTGCTAGGTCTTTAATGGCTGTTATTTTTGGATTCCGTACGCGGTCGCTTCCCAACAGTGAGTCTGCTGTGACACAGCTGACTTCTAAATGTGCCGCAGATACTGCTTTTAAAAAAGATTCTTCTCAAGGTCACTGGTCTGGTTTCTTCTCCAAGAGGACAGGTGACACATTTTTCCCCGACCCCCTTCCCCCTGTCGAGAGGGAGAAGAGCTCTTCTCCAGCGGGGACGTGGCCCCCCCGAAGGTGAGGAGGGAGGCAGAGGCGTCCCCGGCCTCCGAAATGTCTTCAGAAGATGTAGAGCGGTGCCTCGAGTGAGGCTTTCATTGAATCTCTTAAGTGAAACTAATCCGGGGGGGGGCGTGTGCGCCGCTAATCATTATTAAAATCTTCTAATCCCATTTAAAACGTACTGAGTGATGAAAGGCCGCCTTAGCGCAACCGTGTGTTAGCTGTAAACTTCAGCGTTGCCATTAAAGTTGAAAGGTATTAACTAAGTCTGCGTAATGAGACAGCTCTGACTCATTAACACAAGGTAATTAAAACTTTGGCCGTCCTGTCTAAGGCATCTGGAGCAAAGGTCTGGAAGGAAGGCAAGGGCTTCAGATGTTCAGCCTGGAGAAGAGAAGGCTCCGGGGAGACCTCAGAGCACCTAAAGGGGCTCAGAGTGCCTAAAGGGGCTCCAGGAGAGCTGGGGAGGGACTCTGGATCAGAGAGGGGAGCGATGGGACGAGGGGGAACGGTTTTAAACTGAAAGAGGGGAGATTGAGATGAGCTCTGAGGAAGAAATTGTTGGCTGTGAGGGTGGTGAGCCCCTGGCGCAGGTTGCCCCGAGAAGCTGTGGCTGCCCCATCCCTGGAGGTGTTCAAGGCCAGGTTGGACGGGGCTTGGAGCAACCTGGGCTGGTGGGAGTTGTCCCTGTCCATGGGACTGGGACTGGATGATCTTCAAGGTTCCTCCCAACCCAAACCGTTCCATGGCTCTGCTTCGTTACCAAGAGCCGGTGGTGGCAGAGGGAAGCCGCTTGGTTTCTGGCTCTGCGTCCTCCCTTGTAGAACTGTGTTAAACCCCTCTCAGGGTGCCCGATGGGTGATTTGGGCAGGCGAGCTGGCAGCAGGAGGCGTAGCTTGGTGGATAGATGCTCCTCTCCAACAGTCGTGCCTCTTCTGCTCTTCTCCTGAAGGCTCCGGGAGCACTGGAGGCTTTATGCAGTGTCATAACGGAGGAACATCTTTATTAATAAAACCGTTTTGTCCACTCCTGTTGCCCAAACTAATGGAGGGGCCATAATATTGAATATATTCTACCGGGACCAAGCCTTCCCCTCGCCCCTGCCTCCCCACTCTGCGCCGTTTCACTTTTTACAAGTGACACAAATCATCACTCAGGTCCTAATTCCGGCGCTACGGTTACACAGGCCATTTCCTCAAACAATCGTTTGCTTTTTAAACCCACCCTTAATTTAACAATTTATCCCCCTTAAACCCGTGCCACCGAGGTGATGCTCGTGCGGTGTCCGAGAAACGCGAAGCCCAGAAGTTTTCACGAGGCCAGAAAATGATTTTTCTTCTTTGTGGTTTATTGTATCCTCTTATCTTGTCATATAATAGAAATAATGTTTATGGCATTGAGGCCTCAGCATCACTTGGCATTTAACCAACCTCAAAAGCAGTTTATTGCTTTGTATACTCTGCCGCCATGACCATTATCCCTTAAATCTCTATTGCTTTGTAATATACGAGGCAACAAATGGCTTCTGCGATTGGTTAAATGTGGAACTGAAGCTAAGGTGTGTTTTGTAGCTTGTATAATCCAAACGAATATAGATTATTCCTTTTTTATGAGAGTCCTGGTGGAGAGAGGGGGGGAAAAAATGGCCCTCTTCTCTTTTCAAGAAGCAGCGAGCTCTCCTTGTCACGCTTCAAGCTTCCGAGTGGCCCAGGACGTGCGCAGTGCCTTGGCCGCTCGGAGGTTGGCCGTGGGATTTCCAGCCTGGGAGTTATCGTGGTCGGCAGCCTCAGCTGTGATTTCATAGAATCATAGCGTGGTTTTGGTTGGAAGGGACCTTGAAGATCATCGAGTTCCATCCCCCTGCCCTGAGCAGGGACACCTCCCACCAGCCCAGGTTGCTCCAAGCCCCGTCCAACCTGGCCTTGAACACCTCCAGGGATGGGGCAGCCACAGCTTCTCGGGGCAACCTGCGCCAGGGGCTCACCACCCTCA
>VUYV01000535.1:299521-317918 GCA_008711295.1 Anarhynchus alexandrinus
TTTTTTTTTTTTTTTTCCCCCTAAAATGGCTGTTTTAAAATATAATTAAGGCTTAAATATTATTTAATAGCAGCGTTTCCTGTAAGTTAAAATCTTTTATCATTCCTACGGCTGGGATTCACGGCCGGAGCTGGGAACGCCGGCTCTGTTTTGCATTGGCAGCACGCGTGCGCCGCGCCGAACCGCCGCAGACACTTGTCTGTCAAATGGGAACAGGTCCGGACAGCCTTCCAAATTCCCCTTTTTTCTAAAGAACAGCTTGGATGCCAAAGGACTCGCTGGACCTCCGCACGAATCCTGCAGTTCCAGGAAAGGAAAAAAAAAAAACCCCAACAAACCCCAAACCTCAAACTTTTAATAACATGACGCACCGGTGGTTCGTTCTTTGCAGGAAAACATGTTTGCATCCCCTCTGGCTGATTTAGGGATTAATTGGGAGTTGTGTTTTTAGCCTGTTGGTTGCTTCGGGGTTCTTGGCACGTGCTGACGGCCTTTTTGGGGCGATTTGGGGGGAAAAAAGAAAAGGCTTTTCTTTTCCAAGGGCTTTGCGCCGGCGTCTCCCTGCTGCCGGCGGGATGCGTTTGCTGTCGCAGCTCCGGACCGCAGTCCTCCTCCCCGATGTCCTTTCTTTTTTTCATTAGCGCCGGTGACGAGCTACGGATGGGCGATGGATGGGTGATGGATGGGTGACGGATGGCAATGGATGGGCGACAGATGGCCTCGTGCCACCTCTCGCCCCTGCCCAGCGCGGGGGCTTGCTTTTCATCCCTCACCCCCTTTCTCGCGTTTGCCGATTCCTCTTATTTCACTGCCTTTCTCCCCGCCGTGAAATGCTGCTGTTTAATAATACCCCCCCGCCCCTGGGGTGGCTGCTGCGGCGCCGGGGCTGCAGCGATGGTTGCAACACGCGGTCCCTGTGCGGGCGTGCGGCCGGCTGGGAGCTGGAACTGACAGCGGGAGAGCCACCGGTGTCCTCTCCGCTTCCCTACCGCTTTTCTCACTCTCTGCTGCCCCTTTTGCAGGTGAATAACCCTCCCAGGGCTTTAACCTCACTGCCAAAATACCTTCCGGGACAGCCTTTGGTGTCGGGGATGCCAAGAGTGGGATGCAGAGACCCCCCTCACCCCCGAGATCTTCCCCTCCATCTCTCGGGGTGAGAAGTTTTGTGTAGGGCGATTTGTTTGGTTTTATTTTTTTAAAAAAATAAAACCCCTTCAGGGGAAGGCGATGCGAGGTGGGGGGAAGCGGCGTAACCTGGCGGTCGGGAGCGTTTGTAGGTTGAAACTCTGCGATGCCGCCAGCACGCGGAGCGGCTCTCCCTTCGGCAGCCACGTGCGAAGGGCTGAGTGTGCAAGAGCCGCTCTTCCCTCCTACGCAGCCCCCGCGGCCGTTCACGGAATCAGGGAATTTTCAGAGTTGGAAGGGACCTCTAGAGGTCATCTAGCCCAACTCCCCTGCCACAGCAGGACTTCCCAGAGCACATTGCTCAGGACTGCATCCAGGTGGATCTTCAAAACCTCCAGAGAAGGGGACTCCCCCACCTCTCTGGGCAGCCTGTGCCACTGCTCTGCCACCCTGACCAGGAAGAAGTCTTTCCATATATTTGAACGGAACTTCCTGAGTTCCAACTTGTGCCCATTGCCCCTCGTCCTGTCACTGGGAACCACTGGAAAGGGTCTGACTCCATCCTCCTCCAACCCACCCTTTAGATACTGGTACGCCATCATGAGGTCTCCCCTCACCTCTTCTCCAGGCTGAAGAGTCGCAGCGCTCTCAGCCTCTCCTCATACGGGAGATGCTCCAGTCCCTCCATCATCTCAGTTGCCCTACGCTGGGCTCTCTCCAGCAGTTCCCTGTCCCTCTTGAACTGGGGAGCCCAGAACTGGACACAGTATTCCAGTTGGGGCCTCATCAGTGCAGAGTAGAGGGGGAGAATGACCTCCCTTGACCTACTGGCCACACTCTTCCCTATGCAGCCCAGGATGCCATTGGCCTTTTTGGCAACAAGGGCACATTGCTGGCTCATGGATGATTTACTGTCTACCAGGACCCCCAGATCCTTCTCCTCAGCACTGCTTCCCAGCAGGTCCACCCCTAACCTATACTGGTGCCCAGCATTCTTCCTCCCCAGTTGCAGGACCTTGCACTTGCTCTTGTGGAACCTCATGAGGTTCTTCTCTGCCCAGCTCTCCAGCCTGGCCAGGGCACGCTGGACGGCAGCACGGCCCTCCGGAGCATCAGCCACCTCTCCCAGTTTGGGATCATCAGCGAACTTGCTGAGGACACACTCTGTTCCCTCATCTACATCATTAATGAATATATTGAACAAATATATTCGGGACGGGGGCTGTTTCAGAGGGCAAAATCGATCCGGGAACTCTCATTTATGTGTATTTTCAGCTGTCGCAGTGTCCTCCTCCTCCTGCATGGTGCTGGGGGGGGTTTGGCTGCCAGAAGGTCTCCGGGAGCCGCAGTGGACATGCTTGATAAGGCTCTGCTGCAGCTTTCGCTAAAAACCTCCCTGATCTGGTTGGTGAAATATATCTGTGGGGTTGTGGGGTTTTTTTTGCCCGAAGTAATTGCTTACCAGCACGAATTGGTTTAACGCATACGTAGAGGAGATGAAGTTCACTTTAACCCGTGTTAGTTCCTTTCTAGTTTGGCTTTTCGCAGAAAAAGCCGGGCTGTGACTTTGGCTTTTTGCTCTGGAGGGGCAGTGAGGTTTGGCGATGGCTTTTACCTTTCCGTCCCGGTGAACGCCTCTTCTCCGACAAGCCCTCGTTAGGATTTCCCAGCCGCATTGGCCGCTGCAGCAATTAAACCGAAGAAACGGCACCTCTGGATTCGAAGGAATTAGCGGTGCGTTTTTTCCCCCTCTATCCTTTCAGAGATGCTGTGCCGAGGCTGCGGAATACCTAATAACCCCTTAAAATACGCAGAAGGCGGCTTTGACGCGGGGGCTGTCGCAGAAAACGCTACCGGAGGACGAGTGGGGCTGCAAAGCGTTGCCTCGCCGTCTCGGGCACGTTCTCCCGCCGCTTCGTTAGCGTATGGCGTAAAAACGGGAGCGTACGAGGCGGCGCGCAACCGGTGAACCTCTTTCACGTGGCAATCGAATAGCCCGTAACGGCTCTAATTGCCCTTTTTGGACCACCTCTTATCCCAAAGGGTTCTTCCAAGCGGTCACAAATCGCATCACCCACCGCCGGGGAAGGTGCGTTTGTGGTCTCTGTTTTGGGGGGAACCCCCTCCCACCGGTGAGATTTGGGGAGGGGGTGGGGGGACAGCTGGAAGGCAGCGGCACGGTTTTCTTCGCGGCCGCTTTACAAACTGGGTTTCGCCTTCCTGGTGGCAGAGGAAGGGCGCGGAGGAGCGGCGAAGCCGTATTTCCAGGGAACGCTGCGCCGTTGGGCCATCTGCTTTTCCACGGGTGACTTGCTGACTCAGCAACTATGAATATATACGGAGAAGAGCGCACGCCAGGCTCTGTTCCTGCATAAACAGTCATATATGTACATCGGCGTATATATTTATATGAATTTGGGCACGTCCCGGTTACCAGTGCCCCTTTACTGGGGTTGGTGGATGCTGCGTGCGCGGGAAGGAGAGATGGCAGCAGTCGTTACCGCCGCCGTCGCAGAGCATCCCCTGCCCGAAAAGCCGCCTCTGCGCGGCGCTGGGGGGTGCGGGTTTGGGGGGGGACAGCCCTCCGTGGGCACGCTTTATTTTGGGGAGGAGTGGGTCGGTATTTCGTAGAGGGTATTGCCATTCTCACTTCCTTTTGGGGGGTGGGGGTGGTGGTGGGAGAGCCCCCGTCCACAGCCCCACGCGCCAGCAAAGCCCATCAAACCGGGTCTGGAGTTTCTCAGATGCTGCAAGGTTTCGAAAAATTTAACTTATTGGTCTGATTCTCAGAATTTGAATTTCTGCTTTGATTCTTAAAATTTATATTTCTGGTTTTGATTCTCTGAATTTCTGGTTTGAGTCTCAAAATTTAAATTTCTGGGTTTGATTATCAAAACAAATTTCTGGTTTGATTCTCAAAATCTAAATTTCTGGGTTTGATTCTCAAAACTTAAATTTCTGGGTTTGATCCTCAAAATTTAAATTCCTGGGTTTGATTCTCAAAACTTAAATTTTTGGGTTTGATTCTCAAAACAAATATCTGGGTTTGATTCTCAGAATTTAAATTTCTGGGTTTGATTCTCAGAATTTAAATTTCTGGTTTGAGTCTCAAAACTTAAATTTCTCTTTAGTTTCTAAAAATTTAAATTTCTGTTTTATTTGGGGGTTTTTTTTGCTGTTGTTTTGTTTTTTGATTATTATTTTTTTTTTAACCCGAGCGGTGTCCTGCCTGTTCCCAGCCCATGGGCCGGTTTCCACTTTCGGCGGGGCGGGGGGCGGAACGCGGAGGGTTTCCCCTTTCTCGGGAACGTGATCGGTGCTGCAAAAAATATACCCCGAGAGGAACACGGCCACGCGCTTGCGGGGAGCGCTTTCTTCCCCNCGTGCTCCTCTCGCAGCCCGAGAACCTGTCGGCGTTGCCGCGGTCCACCGCGGTGGTGGTGGGTTTTTGAGTTTAACCTCACCTGAGCTCCTCTCCGGCACTGCCAAACCCATTTTTCGTCCCTGTTGGGTACCGATCCCCCCTCCTAAAGCGAAGGAGAAATAGGGCAAAGGGGGTTTGGAGGGTTTAGGGGGAGGAGGGTCGAGTAGGAAGGAGGAAAGGAGATGTTAAGGTGCAATCAAAACCTGCCTTACGCTCAGTATTGAGGTTTTTCCTGCCCCTTTTGAGCTTTTCCTGCCCCTTTTGACTTTTTCCTGCCCCTTTTGACTTTTTCCTGCCCCTTCTGAGCTTTTCCTGCCCCTTCTGAGCTTTTCTTGCCCCTTCTGAGCTTTTCCTGCCCCTTTTGAGGTTTTCCTGCCCCTTTTGAGGTTTTCCTGCCCCTTTTGAGGTTTTCCTGCCCCTTCTGAGCTTTTTTTTTTTTCTTGGCCAGCCAAATATTTCCTTATGTTAAAAACAATCTGTTTTCCTTTGGCTTCGTGGTCCCTATAGGCATTTATTAGTAACCCAACAACCCCGCGACCTGCTTTTATTTCAGTATCTAAATAACCTGGGGGGGGGGATTCATTTTGTTTTCATGAGCCCTCTTCCCCCCTTCGTGAGTTCTCTGACCCCGAGAAGACACAACGGAGCTTTGCGAAGGCACGAGGAGGCGGTTTTTAGAGACGGCTTTTGCTAATTGGAAACCAGCTCAAATCCTCTCTTTTTTATATATATATATATTTATTTTTTTTTTCTTCCCCTTCCCAAGGATGCTCTCGGGGCATTGTTGGCTGGTGGAAACCGCTCCGCCCCTCTGCGGCAGCCGAGCCGGCATCTCCGCTGGCGCAGAGCGGCACGTCGGGACCACGGATGCGGCTCTCCGCCGGCGGTGATGCCGGAGGACGGACAAACAGGAGATGCCGTGTCCTTCTGCGCTTGGCGGGGAGGAGAAAAAAAAACAAACCCCCACAAGAAACCCCAACATCTCCTTGCTGGAGAAGCGGGGTGGGAAAAAAACCCCCATCTTTATGCCATAATATCTCAGGTCCTTTCTAGAGATTTCGTGTCAGAGCTGAGAATGAAAGCGGAGCTATTCATCCAAGTGATTTATAGTCGCTTTTTTTTTTCTTTCTTAAGCTTTAGGGGGTTTTTGGGTAACACTTCTCTCCCCTGGGTGGTTGCCGCTTTGCGTGAGAACCGTCCTTTCAAGAGCCGGTTCTCGGGTTGAGGTGTAAAAGCTCCCGAGAAAAGCCTTTCTTTGGAGGGGCTCTTTTGAGGAGGGAGGAGATGGGAGGTTTGGGAAGGGCTGATGGACTGCGCTGCGTTATCCCACCCACCGCCGGGGCTCGCCGCGCCGCAGCCGCGCTAAAGCACTGGCGTGTGCCGTGTCGGAAAGGAAAAAAAAAAAGGAAAAAAAGAAAAAAAAAAAGAAAAAAAAAAAAAAAAAAAAAAAAAAAAAAGGAAAAAAAAAAAAAAAAAAAGAAAAAAAAAAAAAAAAAAAAAAAANAAAAAGGAGAAAAAAAAGAAAAAAAAGGAAAATAAAAGGAAAAAAGGAAAAAAAAGGAGAAAAAAAAGAAAAAAAAGGAAAATAAAAGGAAAAAAGGAAAAAAAAGCAAAAAAAAGGCAAAAAAAAGGCATTTTTTGGGCTTTTTCTTCGTGGTGCGTAACGGAGAGGGCACGTGGCCCATGTGCAGAAATCCCCTTTGTTGTACAGAAGGTGGAAAGAAGGGGATTTTTTAATTTCCCTTCGCCACCGTTCGCCCCTTCCCCGGGTCGGCGGGACTGTCTGGAGGAGGAATTTAGGCTAAAGCAGGTAGAGAAAAGCGAAGGGTCGGTGCGAAAAAAGGCAGAGCTGTCGGCTCGGGAAGGTCCCCGCCGTGCTTAAAAAGCCGCCCCGCGAATCTCCCGCCGCGGTAAACCTCGGGAGGAGCGCGGCGTCGCGTTTATTTAACACCTGCTTAATGATGCAAACTGCGAAACTGCACCGCCACTTCCCGAGCCCTCCTACCAGCTGGTTTGCTCAAAGAATTATTTTATTTTTTTTTTCTTTTTAGACGCCGGATTAAAACAATAAAACCCCACGAAAATCCTAAAATTCCCCCTTGAGAGTAAACATCTCGACGATAAAGGACTGTGTGTGTATAGGGGACGGGGTGGGAGAGTTTTGCAGCTGTGCAAAACGAGCCGTAAATTCATCTCGGCGCTAAAGCCCCCTAAATTAAAGCGTTTCGTAAAATGAAGTTCTTGCAAAAATGTTGAGTCTTTGGGGCAGTTAAAGATCTTATTTTTTGTTGGGTTTTTTTTTTGGCTTCTTAACTTCTTGGGGTATTTATAAAGGGTGAACGTGTCTCGCGTAGCTGTGGCCGTCACCGCTTGTAGGCAGAGGAGAGGGGTTTTATTATTTTGGGGGACAGCCGGGGAAGGGTTTTATGGTCATTGGGATAATGGACGGGAATTCAAAGCGTCGCCCGTCACGTTTATCCGCTTAAACCCCCTTTAACGTGGGCTTCAGGCGGGGAGACGAGCGGTGGGGGCTCAAAAAAGCTCGTTTATAAGAATAAATATTCAAAGGAGCCGATTTTAAGCAACCCAAGCTAGATTTAAACGTGAGGAGCAGATCGTTCCGCTGGCGTCTTCCTCGTGTGTATCTCACTGGTTCTTTTCTTTGCTTTTTTCTTGGGTTTTTTAATTTATTTTATTTGATGGTGTTGCCAGCCTCCTGCCTTCCCCACCGCTTCTGCCGCCCCGGCCGTCTCCAAAGCCGCCGCGCACGGTGTCACCGGCGGTGCTGCGGGTACCGGTGCCAGCCCTGCGTCGCGCGGCATCGCCGCCGCAATTCTGCCTCCTGCGCTCGTAATAGCTGCTAATCCGCCTCCTCGCCGGGGTATTAACCCAGGCTTTTGTTTCGGGGGCTTTGAGGGGGGGGGGGAGGCGTTTCCCGTGCCCCGTTTTAGGTATTACAAACAATTTGGGATGGCCGCGTTAGCTCGTCTCCCTTTTAAGAGGCTCGTGTGATGTTCGCTATAAACCTCAAACAATTGTAAGCTTTAGCAGGAAAATTTAAACGCGTTTTGCTTTGGCTGCGTGCGAAATTTTTATTATCTGCGGCCCAGAACGTAGGCGGGGGGGGAAAAAAAAAATAAATTGTTTAAGACCCTAAGGATGCGAGTGAAGCGATTTCGGTGACCTCAGCTGTATTATTTCTACATCGCTGAATCATCACCCGGTTGGCACCGCGGCGGGGGCGATCTCCGGGCTGGCGGGGATGGGGGAGCACGGACGGGGCCGTACATCAAAGGAACCAGGGAGGAGGGGGGGGAAAAGCTTATGGGAAAGCTGCTTGCGTTATGCTTGGCTCTGCCTCATCTGATTTTTTTTTTTTTCTTGCACTTAAAGACTTTATCCACTTAATTTTTATTAAGGGCTGCAGGTGGGAAGCGCTGGTAAAAGGGTTTACCATTAGGCAGGAGCGGCTCAGGAGGTAATTAGAAGGGAGAAAGAGCCCCGGGCTGCTGCGAATTGCGGCTGGGGAGCGCGCTTCGGGCGCAGAAAGGCTTTTTTCCGGGGATTTTGTTGGGTCAGTGAATACGGCAGAGAGCCGGGAGAGCGTCAACGCGCTCCTCGGACACGATCCTGTTGTGCGGAGGGGCTGAAACCTGCCCGTCCTGAGCCCCCGTAACGGCCGGCGCGGCGAGGCGCTCGGAAACGAAGGGGAGAGGAGTGAGGAGATTCGCTTCCCCCTCAGTTTGGGGGAAAACTTGGCGCCTTTTGAAGGACGGTGCGGTTGTATAACGATGGCAGGTGATTTGGGAGTGGGGGGGGAGGGAAAAAAAACCCCACAAGGATGCGGGTGCAGGATGGAGTCAGGCGAAGAGGTTGGAGTCAGACCCCTCTGCGATAGTCTGCTCTGAGAAATCATAAATCTCCGGAGAGAAGAGGGTCACTGAGAACCTCATCAGGGTGGGAGCAGCAGCGCCGCGGTAATATGCCCATAAATCTACCTGTTACGATAAAACAGGTGGCTCTTCCAAGAGGCAAAAATAGTCGAACGCCCGGAATTTTTATTATTTTCTTTTTTTTTTTTTCTCCCTGCTGCTGCCTATCTCCTTTTAAAAGCTTAATTACCGCCGTGCACTGACATCCGACAACTTATCACGGCCCTTTATAAAATACGGGGCTTCGTTCTATGTCCGTGCAGGGGGGAAGCGGGGGAGGAAAAAAGGGTAAAAGGGGCTCTGCGGGTTGGCCGAAAATCTCCGGGAGAAGGGTGCGGAGGGGCACAAAGGGAGGAGGCGCTTTCCTAACGCGGCGGCGAGGAGGTGGTTGGCGGAAAGCTGTTTGCGCTTGAAGGGCTCCTTGAAATAAAGAAGATGAAGGGAGCTACGGAATGGGTTAGTCGGGGGGGGGGGGAAATTGCGCCCTAGGGTGTGATTCGGGAGCTCCGTAAAGGAGGATGGATGGGCAGGGATGGAGGGCAGGACCGGCCCTGGCCTGAATCGCTGCAGGGTTTGGGGAATTCCTCGGTTTCTCCTCCCGCATCTTGCCGTGGGATGCGCGTGGCGATCGGAACTGGCCGAAACCATCTCCGCCGCGCGCTCGTACCTCTCGGTATAGACAAAGGGGACCAAACCCCCTCTTTATCTCTACGTCTGGTTGCCAAAACGCCCCGGCCGCTTCTCGAGGTGGCCGAGGATCCATAAATCCTATTGTCCCTCCAGCGTCTTGTCCCTCTCCTCTTGACGACGTCCCACCTACCGCCCTCAATAATTACCCTCTCCATTTTTAGGCTGCGTCAGTGTATTTAAGCCGTGCCCACGCACCCCTGGTTATGTGGGTCTACGCTTCCTTGTGTCTCGTTCCCTCTAACTACCAAACGCCGACGTTAAAGGGGGAAAAAACCCCCCCAAGCCTCTGAGCCACTCGAATTCCCTCTTCGTTTACCACGATGCCCTCCCCAGACCGCTGCTGTTGGAGCTTCCCCAGAAGTCCCAGCTCAGATCCACAAAAAACACCCTTTTTTTTATTTTTTGTTCGGGCGGCGAAGGCTCGCTTGCCATGAATGGGTGGGCGCCCACCCAACGGCGCGAATGAATTGAAGGAAATCGGCCTTCCAGCGCGTTAAAAAACTGAATGGGGGGACCGTGGCGTCCTTTTTCTAATTGGAGCGTTGTTCAAAGGTCAAGGCTGAGTCACGGCGACTTTTTCGAGCGGCGGCACGCTTGGCACGGCGAGCGCTTTTTTTTTTCCCCCTCCATTGGAGCTAACTTTTTTTTTTTTTTTTAAAATTTAGGATCGGTTTTCTCATAGCCCTGAAACAATAGCGCAGTGGAGAGGATCGCGTTAGCCTGGTGCGAGGCGTCTTCCGAGAGGACAAACCCACCAAACCTCTCGGAATGAGACCGCATTTCACCTCCTCTCCCTCCGCCCTTGAGAATTTGCTTTGGAAATGCCGGTAAGGGGGGTTGGATCGGAGCTGAGGGACCGGCTGGCCGGAGCGGAGTCCGCTGATAGAGTCCCCCTTTCCCCAACACAGCTTTTTTTTTACCCCTCCCATATGCTCTTCCCAGGGGAAGTACGGAAAGGGAGATGTCACCATCCCGCGCCCGGGCACGGCGTCTCCCCGCAGCGCCGTCCCGCTGCTCGAGGACCCCACCGCAGACCCTCACCATGGGCATCTCAGTTTCGATGGGAAACACCCCAATCCTGATATTTTTTTTGGACTCAATTCTGCCGGCTCAAACCACACGGTTTCCCTTTACCTCCGTTTCTACGCTTGCCTCCCCGGTGCCGATGGCTGGGGGGGGAGCGCGGCAGCGTCCCCCGCTGAGGTGCGGGGACAACGTGGGCTGCGCGACTCCCCTGTTGTCACCCCATGGCGTGAGGACTGCCGTTCCCCGGAGGCCGAGCTGCGACGTGGGGCTCGGCGGGGAGCGGGGAAGCCGGAGTGGCGCGTTCCCCCCGCAGCCGCCTGCGCTCCGGCACCTCCTGCCATAACCCTCTCCTCGCCCCGGCGGTACCACCGGGTTTGGCCGACATCCGGAGACTTTTTAAGGTCCTCCCCAAGCACAAATCCTCAGCCCTGTAGACGAATTAATCGACTCCCGTTCGGATTTAATTATTTTTACGCGTACGTTCTTGTTTCTTGGGGTACGCAGCCGAAGGAGTTTCCTGTTATTCTTTTCTTTCCACTCTATAAATTCTCTCTCGCGTGCGTGTGTGGCGCGGGGCTCGCCGCCGATGCTGTTTGTTTGCTGAGAAAAAGAGTCTTTGCTCCCAGATTATTCATTCAGGAGCTGTCGAGCGTTCGAGGCAGGAAGGGTGACTCATTTGGCAAACAGCAGAGGCTCGCAGGGGAAGGCAGGAGCCCAGATTGGGTTTCTGTGGTAGAGCTGAAATCTCGGGGAGGGGATTTTGGGGTTTTTTTTTCCTCTTTTTTTCCCCCTTTCTTCTCTACCACCGGCCCCAGGGGCTCACGGTTCTTTCTCCGAGGGCAGAGCCCCGCGGATAACACAACAACGCGGCTGCATAATTCACCCTTTTCCTCCCTGGGTGCCGCATAAACTTCCCAAACCGCTCGGCCCGCGCCGCGCTCGGCGGTAGGGCAGGGCAGGAATTCCGCGTAGCCCCGAGCTCGCCGCCGTGCCGCTGCCCCTCTCCCTCGGTCTCGATTCCCCACCTCTCGCGCCGGGAAGAGATGCTGAGCTCCTAATGAATCACCGAGCGCCCGCGCTTGGGATACGCTTAGGGAAACACAGCTGTAATTGCCTTTGTTAATATATATATATATATTTATTTTTTTGTGTTCTGCAGTGCTTCTCACGCGGCTACCGGTACTCGCGCACCACGCGCGCGGTCGCCTTCCTCTCCTAACGCCCTCGTTGAAGTATGGTGCCTTTTTCCCTTTTTATTTCGCTCTGTCTGGTAGGTAGGGGAAAGAATTGATGGCTTGCCCAAGGTCACGCTGCAAACCTGCGGCGCTGCTGGGATTCGAGCCGGGGACGTAATAATGATTCACATCCACGCTGGAGCTATCGGGGGGGTTCCCGTGGGGCAGGCGCGGATCCGTAGGCACAAGCTGTGGAGTCTCTGCGGCTCCACCCCCTCGCTCACCTCCCTTAATTACCGCTGTGCCTCTCCTCTTAAGTTATGTGGCAGCGGTAATTAATACGTGTATTTTTAATAACCCTCGTTTTTATCGAAACGAGGCTAAAAATGCTCCACCGTGTGGAAGTAAATAATTATTGCCGTTTCCAGGTTCTAGCCGAGCGCCGCCGGGCTTTGTGCGGCTGCGGACAGGTCCTCGCGTCCCTCCTCCGCGTCCGGCCGCCGGGACCTGCCGCCGAGGGGACGGAGCAGCCCACGGTGCCGGCGGAGAGAGAGCCCGGGAGGAGCGGACCGACTCCTCAGAGCCTCCGTCCCCCTCGAGCATCGCTCAGAGCAGAGGAGGAGGCGATGGGCGTCTTAAAAAAATCCTGCCTGCCCTTGCAGAGCCGGTGGAGATGTAGGAGCCTGATCTTCCCAGCTTAGGTTTGCGTCCCGGGGTTTTGGGCTCTTGTCCTGATTTGAGGGAAAACAGAACCAATTTTCTGTTCAGTCTTTTTACTTCGCGGCTCAGCCGAGCGGTAACCGCGGCGGCTGTCCCGGAGGAGCGGTGCCTACGTGGCGCTGAGGGCTCTTCGTCCGTGGGACCGGGTGTACTTCGAGCACCGCTTTCCTCCCAGGTGCTCCATAAACCGCCTCGGCCATCTGCTGTTTTCCTCCATACGCCCCGTTTTGTAAAAGGAGAGAAGGTCGGTTGGCGATCCTTCGGTGCGCTGCAGAGAAATCCCTCGGTAGCCGGAGGGTTGGGGTTGGTAGCCAAAGCACCCGCTGGCCGAGCCGGGGTCCCATCCCGCTGGGGTGAATGCCTTCCTAGCCCAGCGGGTTGGCTGTTGGCCGCTCCGGGGGGTTGCCAGTTGGTTTTATCTGCGCCCAGAGGTGCTGCTGCTCAACTGGGGTGCGCTGGGGGCGAATCGTAGAGTCGTAGAATGGTTTGGGTTGGAGGGGACCTTGAAGATCATTGAGTTCCAACCCCCGCCCCGGGCAGGGACACCTCCCGCTGGAAGGGAAGAGGAAGGAGAGGCTGTGTGTGCCATATGAGACTTTATTAACATTTAAAAAAACAAAACAAACCCAAACAACCAGAAAAGTCGAATACAGAGTTTATTAAAGACTTTGCCCCGTATGTCCTTGGCCGAACGCTTCCCTCCTCACCGCTACGTGGTGCGCTGTAGGCCAGATGGTTGCTGCCTTCCCCCCTGCCGAAACACCTGCATTTCGGTGGAGGGGCATGTGTATGAGAAGCCCTTTGGGATAAGTGAAGCTATAGAAATGTAAATTAAATTATTTACCTACTCCCAGTTAAATGCTCTGCCCTTCTGGCCAAGGAGGAAGAGGAACGAGGATGGGGATGGGCTCCAGAACCTCATTAACTCCTTGTTTAAATTGCAGGGAAGTTTGTGGAGCAACCTGAGCATCTCGGCGCTAATTACCGGTGAGGCGGTAGGAACCGAATACCGAACTGCCCCTAAAAATCCGCTTTCTCCAGCCTGGTCCTCGCTGCCTTATAAAAATAACCCCATAGCTGATCTCTCACCCCCCCCCAGGTGCTGATCTGGGGGAAACCAGAGCGTCCCGTGTCGCGCGTCGGCGTCTTTAACCTTCTACTGCCAAACCTCAGCCGTCCGGAGACGGGGAGAAGCCCGATGCGGAGCCGTCGGCGTTTAGAGGTCAGATTATACGACACGAGAGAAGATGCTGCTGTGCGGCGCCCGGCTGCCATAACTGGCTGCAAAACAAAGCACGCAATCCCCCAGAAAAAAAAAACAAAACAAAAACCCCAAAACCCCCAAATCTGAAGGCAGATGGTTCTCTCTAAACCAAAAAAAAAAAAAAATCTAAAGAAAAAAAAGCAAATTTTTGTGGTTTGCACAACGTTCATCCCAAAGAAAGTGGTTGTTAAAGGGCTTTTTTGGCTGTTTGATTGTGACTTCCCAACGCCGGCACTGAGCGCTGCCCGCCGACGGGCTGAAGTTTCTGATTATTATTCTTAGTATTTCTTTTTTTTTTTCTTTAAACAAGGAAAGGAACGCGAATTAATCACAGGGCAGGATGTAAGCGGGTTTTTAAAGTAAAAGGCGCAGCCGCACGGGGTCCCCGGAGCCGCCTGAGCCAAAAACAACATTTCAAGGTTTAACGTGGATGCGGGTTTAGCGGGGAGAGGGAGAGCCGCAGGGGGGACGTGGCACGCGGCGCGTCCCGACCCCGCTCCTCCTCCGCGAGGGGACCGAGCTGGCTGGGGCCTTTCTGATATTTTTCTTTACAGGACCTGAACGAGCACAAATACCTCTTTTCCTACCGCCTCCGACTCGGGGAGGGCGACGGGCACCCGACGCCCCGCGCGTTTTGCCGGCGAGCGTCCCGCTGCGGTGCCACAAACGGCCCCGCGACAAAGCAATGCGCAAAGCGGGGACGATGCGCTGCTGCTGCCGCCGCCGCGGCCGTTACCTCTCACCCCCTTTTTTGGGGTTTTCCTTTCCTCCCCTACGTGGGCCGGTGGGGGGGGAAACGACCGTGGCTGCGCGGCGTTGTCGGTATAGAGCCCGGCACTGCGCTCGCAGCCCACCTNCCCCCGCCCCCCCCGAAAGGCTTTGTGCTCGCGAACACGCGCGATACGTGCTGCTTTTTTGTTCTTTGAGCCGATGGCTCGTAAACCTTCGCTCTTCTCCTTTATCCTCCCTTCAGGCTCGCGGAGGTGCTGTCTCTTCCCTCCTCTAGCGGAAGGATGCTGCCACTGAAATCAGCTTTCCAGAAGCGCTCGGGAACCGTAGCTGCCGCGGCCGCCTTCGAGCTCGCACGGACTCGGTGCCTTGGCCGCTTTGGATAAACGTAGCCACGAGCTTTGCGCCGGTGGCCACCGGGCTCCGAGCTCTTCTGAAACCTGGCCCGGTGAGCAGCGTGTTAATGGGGAACCCTCCCGGAGGAAACGGGTTCCCAAATCTTGGCGCGTCGTCTCTTCGTAAGTGTTAAAAAAAAAAACCCAAAAAACCCCAAAGCGCCTCGGCCGGGTTATTGGTGCGTTCTTTCGAACCAACAAGTCTTTGCGGCGTTCCCTCCTCGTCCTCTCTGACACCTCCTTTCCTATGGAAACGGGCCCATCTGGGGATTCACGTGGTCCCGGGCAGATAATTGTAATGGTCCCCCCGGCCTTTAAAATCCATGAATCACTCCGGTATCGGGGCACTTTATGCACATTAGCGAATTAATCCTTACAGCCTCTCTGCAAGGCAGGGAATTATCGTTGTCATTGCTCAGATGGGAAATGGGTGAAGATGGAGCCCAGATCCGCGCCAGAACTGGGAGGGGGAGGCTGGAGGAGGGGGGGGGGTGTCCCCATCACTCACAGCTCTAACAGCTCACCTTTGGGCACCCGCTCCCCGGGGGCACCCCGCATTAGTTACCCCCACCGTTGCGCCGAGTGAACGGGGGGAACGTCTCCCCAGCCCCGCTGCGCCGCTGGAAATCCATCTGAGCCCCGTCACGGCGAGATGGATGGATGGGGGGCGGAGGCGACGGGGTCTGCCGCGGCCGATGAGGATGCGCTGGGTGGGCTGGGATGCGCGCGGGAGGTCCGGCATCTCCCCGTGGCGTTGGCGGTGCTCTCCGTCCGCCGCTCTCTCCTGCCTCGTTTGGGTGTCCTCGTCCCACCGGGACGGTCCCAAAACGGAGGAGGAAGGTGCCCCTGGCCCGAGGAGGTGCCGGGGAGTGCAAGGCAGACCCCGGGACATCGCTCGGAGCGATGGCACCGCCATCGCTCGCTGGAGGGCATCGCAACAACCCGACGGGCGGTGGAAGCAGAACCTGTTGGGGCTCCTCTTAAAATCGGTGACTTAAACCCATGGTCTGGTGGGACCATGGCGGGGGGGGGTTGGAACTGGATGAGCTTTAAGGTCCCTTCCAACCCCAACCGTTCGATGGTTTCGAGCTCGGCTCTTCCACCCCGCAGCGCTTAGCGCGCTCCTTTACCTCCGGTCCCGCCGTGGCGCGACACGTGCCGGTTTCTTTTGTTTCCCCCTCTATCGAGGTGTTTTCACCGCCACGGGCGGATTAACGCACCGCCGGGCTGGCGGTCCGGTTGGAGCGGCGTTTCGGCTTCCCTCTATTACTGACGGCTGATTAATTCAGCCGCGCGATGAGCCCTGGCGGAGGCCGGTTTGGCTCCTCACCCCTTTTCGGGTCTGGTGAGGCTGTAGCAGAGAGCTCGTGCTTTCGGCAAGGTGAAAACCTCCCGTTGACAAACCGCGCGCCCGTGGGTGGAACGCTTTGTGCCGTTGCGTGTCTGCGCCCCCCCGTCTGTGTTAAAACATGGATTTTGGCTGGGCGACGGGCTGGGTGCGCAGCCCGTGTTTGTGTTCTCTGAAAAAAATCACCGTCGAGGTTAAAAAACGGCCGTGCAGCTCCTGCGCCGGAGCTGCCGGCAGAGCCCGCGGGGGTGGGATGCGGTGGGTTCGGCGTTCGCCTGACCTTCCCTCCGCATCCACCCCCGTCGTAGGTTTTACAGAAACCCCTCAGCAACCCCTCGTTTCTCGCGTTGTGCTCATTAAACCGCTGGAAAAAACCTCCCTCTGTCTAAAGATCCGGGCGTCAGCCCGCTGCGTTTGTTCTCTGGCTCTCGCTCCGATGGAGACGGCGCGTTGGTCCAGCTGGAAGTGGTGTGTCCTATTAAATAAAGATTTTTAAATGGGCACATTTATTCACAGAGCTGTCACAGCCTGTTGAGTAAAGGACGCGGGACTGGCCGGCCTCTGCCTGCCTCAGATCTGTTTCCTTCAAAAAGCCGTTACCGGCTCTGGGGTGAATAAACCCGACCCCGTGTTCGCCCAAACCCCAAATGCCATCCGCCTGCTGCGTCCCCAACACCGCAGGTGGCCCGAGGGCCACCGCCTGGGGGGAGAAAAGCAGAAATCGGGGGCTGCCCACACTGTTTAAACTCTTATTTTCCGCATCCCGTCGCAGCCTGATGGGGCGGCGCTGCTTTCGGGGTCCGTTGGCGGCGCGGGGACGGCGGTGGCGTTATCCCGTCCCTCACCCCAAAGAATTTACCGGGCAACATCTTCTTTTTAATTCAGACACCCGCAAAATAGCAGGCTGAAATAACGCTGCTATATGTCAGCTGCTGATGGAAGGAGATTAAATATTAAAGCCAGTGCTGTGGCTTTAACTCATTCGAGCTTTTTTTTCCCCTTCTTTTCCCTTCCCCCGTACTCTTCCCCCTTTCTCCCCCCTCCCCGCTTTTCTTCTCTGTGTAAAATGACATGATTTAGAACTGAAGTGCCAGACTCAGCCTCTAGGTTTCGGCGTTTGGAAATGTATGTGGAAAGATATATTGTGTCTGTGAGCATTTCTGCGCAGAGAAAGAGAGAGCTCCCGAGCTGCTGAGACCACATAAAGATGTTAAATAGAGCTGTAACGCACACCGAAAGCAGGAAAAGTGCCCTAGAAAAGAAAAAAAGGGGGAAAAAAAAAAGGTAAAAAAATAAAATAATCCTGCAATGGAGCAAAATGAAAGATTAAAATAAATTCAGAGGTACCGAGGCTGGGCTGCAACGTGCCCCTCGTGGATAGAAATGTGACCCCGTTCCCCACCTCGTCCTCTCGCTGCCGCTTCCCTCATTGACCTACAAATCTCCTGTCTCTTTCCCCAGTACAAAACGGAGTCGGAGAATTGGGGATTTTCTTCCTTTTCCTTTTTTTCTACCCCCCGCTCTCCCCGTCTCTGCGTGTTTCGTGTTTGGAGGCGCCGCTGGCGCAGCGGCCGCCGGGCTGCTAAATATTCATCTGGAACCGGCTGCTCCTCTGTCCTCGCAGGAAAAAAACCTGATTTATTTTTCCCTTCTTACCGTAACCCACCTATTTTCCTCCGCTAACGGCTCATTGCCGCGTCGCAAGGAGCCAGCGGGGTCGGCAGCCCCCTACCTTAAAAACCAGGGTGTTATTTTTGGGGCAAAAAACGTGATAAAGTGTCGGTGCCCACCCTTTCTCCCCCAGGTCCTGTCTGTACCCCCCCCCTCCTCCGCGGCTTCCAGGAGCGTTTTATGGCGCGGTACAAAACGATGCTGCAAATTCGCTCTTCCCTGAGAAAGCGGCGGCGCTTCGCTCGCTTCTCCTTTGTTCGGCGGCGTTTCGGCGGCGCCCAGATTTGGTAACGCTGTTGGGAAGGTGTCGCCTTCGGGCTGGAGCGGGGCTGAAGGTTTTCGGAAGCTGCGGGGAGGGAAGAAACCCCGAAACACGCGTGTCTTTAGCAAAACCGTCGAGAAATGTTATTTAATGTTTTATTACGGACCGGTTTGGATGCCGGCGCTTCCACGGGCAAAAACCCCTTTGTTTTTTTCCCCACGAGTGTGTTAAGACCCACCAGCTCTTAATTTCTTTTAATTTCAGCCCAAGTTAGGAGTCGCCATCGAAAGCTCCTTCTGCTACGGCGCGTTTGAAGGATGCGTGGCGTAACGCGCTTGTTATTGCACCGGAGGGGAAGATGGATGGGGACGCGTGCGGGTGCGCCCGTTGTCTCGGCAGTCCTGTCCCTTCCCTCTCCTAATGTCCCCCCCCCTCTTTCCACCGCCACCGCGCGGCTCCCGGGAAGGCGCCAGCCTGGAAAACGCAGCTTTGCTCGATTTTTTTTAAAAAAAAAAATAGAAAATTGAGTCATAAATAAGCATCGGAAAGAGCGAGCGCACCCAGGGTGTCGCAGAACCAGGTGGCTTTGGGGGGGGGGGTTGGGTTAAAGAGAGAAAGGGAGGGGAGATCGGAAGA
>VUYV01000535.1:319284-346930 GCA_008711295.1 Anarhynchus alexandrinus
TTTTTTTTTGGGGGGGTGGGGGGTGGGCAGCGGTTTAGCTCTCACCCTTTTTATTAAGCCTGGAAGATTTATGGGCAAAAGGGCTTTTTTGCGTTTCTGCGTGTGCTTCGAGGACGGTGGAGGGGATCTGACAAACCCCGTTTCCTCTCCTCGGCCCCGGGTGTCGATTTTCCCCGGCTTTTAGGCCGGCAGTTAATAAATTAAAACGCCGTCGTGGGCAGTGGCTACCGCCGAGAGCGCCTTTGCAGAGCCCCAAACGAGGCGCTCCGGCAGCGCGCGCTCAATGCAGCATTTATAAGATTTTGGGGGGGGAAAAGAGAAAAAAACCCCAAAACCACCAACCCCACGTGTATTGTTGTCTGGCAGCAGATCGTGGCCGGTTACAGACACCACCTCGGCCATCCCCTTTCCTTCTTAAAAGGGTGTGAGATTTGTGTCCCCGCTGGATGAAAAGGGGAGGAAATGTTTTTTGAAGCCCGGAGGGTGCGTAAAGGGAGAGGAAGCGTCCGGCGCTCTTTCCCCCCGGGTTCATCTCCGGCCCAAATTCGGCGTCGACGTAGGAAATAGCGATTGGGTTGGGTTCTTAAAGCCTTCGGGTTAATTAGGAGCTGTGGGTACGGCGGTGAGAGAGCTCCCGCGGCCTTTGCTGGGAGGGCAGAGAGCTCTCCCCGGGGGGGAGGACGGACGCACGGAGATGAAACGGGCTCCCGGAGGGAGAACTCATTTCGAGGGGGATCGGACGAACAGGAGCGGGTGGCGACGAATTCGGGGCAGGGGCTGAATGAAACCTCGAGATTCCCAAAGGTTGTTTGGGGTTTTCCTCCCCCCACTTCAGTTCACCCCCTTTCTGAACGGGAGGGTTCGCTTTGGCGTGTTAAACTCCGTGTTAATTGGCCGGGGGGGGGGGTTGGGGGGCCGAAATGGGGTACGGTCCTGTCCGCAGCTGAAGTCCCAACTGCTCGAACGGGGGCGAAACGCGGAACGTCCTCATCTCTGCTGCTCCCAGAGGTGCGCGTTCCTCCTGTGCGCACATTCCCACTGGTGAAATCCCCTGGTTGGGGTGAAACGCTTCGGTCCGAGCACAAGGAACAGCGCTGAGAGCGGGTCCGGCCCCTCCTCCCGGCTCCTCTGCGCTGATGCTCTNTCCTCCGCGCTGATGCTCGGTGGGCTGCTGCGGGGTAAGCCACAAAGTGGAACAAAAAAAAAACCCCAAAACCCCCAAATTTTTGTAGCTGTGGGCAGCACAAGCCTGGTCTCTTCAACAGAGGCTGCCATCCTGACGGCAGACAGAGCTGCCGGCGGCTTTGCGAGGGCTGTAAAGCGGCTTTGAGGGGGGAGATCTGGGGCGTTATTGCCCTACGTTCCTAATAGCCTTTATTTATATATATATATTTTTTTTTTTTCAGCCACCATTTTGTCTCTGGCTTTTTCTCCTTCTCTTCCCTCCCTCCCTCTCGCCTTTGTGCCGAGCCCAGCGCGGCAGCCCCGTGGGTTAATGAGGATTCGGCGTACGTCTTTTGCCGTAACTCCATGGTTTAAGCTTAAAGAGAGCCGTAAAGAATTGTTCTCTCTCCGCCGGTTATCGCTGGCGGCAGCGAGACGGGTTTAAATGGGGACGTGCGCTTCTGGGGTGATGCCGTGGGCGGAAGAGCCGCTGCAATTCCCGGAGAGATGAATTGGGGAAAGGATAGGAGGAGAGAGGTTAAAATGGCTTCGCTTCGTGGCACCGGTGAGATTCGGGCCCCGGGCTGACGTGCGCGGCTCGGAAGGACGTGGCTAAATGGGGAATGGTCCGAAAAGAGCCCCGAGAGCCGTAAAAGCGCTGGAAAAACAGCCTCCTGCTGAGATCTTTAGTTGACAAAGTTCCTCGGTTTAATGAAGAGAGATTTGGGGGGGAACCGAAGTGCGCTCGGAGGAGGCCTTTGCTTTATTAACAAAAACCCGATGGGGTTTCAAGGCAGCCCGGAAAGGAAGCGTCGTTCTGCGACAGCGAGGCGAAGTCGTCGCCGGAGTCGCTTGCGATCTAAACGGGACGTTTTCCGTAGGCGCTCCCATCTCCAGCGCCGGGACGGGGAGCGCCTGTGCCGAACGGCCCCTGTCTGACGCGGGAGGTCAGGCGAAACTATCCCTTTCCTGCTTAAAAAAAAAATAAAAATCTGTAGTTTTTCTGCCAGATGGTTTGTTTCGGTGTAGCGGGCTCGTGCCGGGCTCCCGCTGGTACCTGGGCTCCTGACCTAACGTCACGCGGAAAAACGAGGGGCGCCGGGAGCGGGGAGATTTCTTTCTGCTTTACGGCCCTGGGCGATGGCCAGAGAGATCATGACTCGACGCGTTAATACGGTGGAAAACGGGTCCCCGGAGGGATTGCTTTGGACAGCGGTGGTAATTATTAGCACTCCCACGTAGCTGTCTGTCCTACGATGCACGTTAACGTACGGAGCCGGCGCGGGGAGGGAAGCGGCTCTGCCCGGCTCTGTTCCACATCGGCGGCGGAGCTGCTCCCAGCGGCTCTTTCCCCTCTCATCGCGCCGTATTTTAAAGAACTGCTGTTTCGGGGAGGTCAAACCCCTCTGTTTTCCTGCCTCGCAGATGAGGACGGGCAAAACCCCCGGGGTGGGAAGGGACAGGACGGGACCCAAAAGGGGGGATTTCGCAGAAATCACTGCACGCCTCTCGCTGCAGTGGTTATTCGTTTTAAAAACAGAAACAAAAATCAACAAGAAATTATTTTTCCCCTTTCTGAATGGCCCCTTGCGTTGCGAACACGGTGTGTACCGTAGTGGGAAAGCATCCAGACCTTCACAAACCGTCGGGGCCGCCTCTGCTAGGGGTCCTCGGAGAGGATTCGGGTGGTTAAAATGAATTTTTGTGGCCTCTCTCTGACCAGTGCTTGCTGTTACCGCCCAAACAGATCAGACTCCGACCCCGACTCGCTTCTTGAAAAACTGCGAAGAAGTGGGACTCTTCAATGAACTGGCCAGCTCCTTTGAGCACGAGTTCAAGAAAGCCGCGGAGGATGACGAGAAAAAGGCAAGAGGCAAAGGCCGCCGTCGCCGTAAAACTGAACTGGGCGCATATTGGGGGGACCGGAGTGGGGACGGTGCTGTTGCGGTTCCGGGGGTACGCTATAGGGTAACTGAGTGTGCTCTGGGATTTAATCCGCTGCCTTACACGGGGCTTTTGTTTTTTTAAACTCGGGTGCCTTTGGCTGGCTGTCCCGCAGCCCCGAGGCCTGGTGAGAGCAGATTTTAATGGTTTATTATTCCTTTGGCTTTGCACTTTAAAAAAAAAAAGGGGGGGGGGGGAANTTGGGAAGGGGATGCAGGGAAAGAGCAGGATGCTTTAAGCATATATATAAGAATAACTCCCTCAGAGCCTCCCTGGGGATCAAGATCCTTAACCGTGATGACTTTGAAGCGCAGGGAGGGGACCGAGCTCGGCCGGGCGCCTTCAGCATTCGAACGGTGTCACCGTCCGTGCAAACGGAGAGGGGAGGAGGAGGCTTTTTCGAACAAAGAGCTCCCTCGTATGCAAGCGGTATCGATTCAGGCTGCCCCTGCCAACCTCAGGAGCGCGAGGGTCTGAAGGACGACGGGATCTCGTCGGATAGCAGCTAATTAAAGACATTTCCCCCCCCTCCTTTCCCACCCTTTTCCAGGATCTGAGGAGCAGCAGATGCGTATTGGGCTCTTAGACTGGCACATACATTTACTAAATTGATATATGTCCGTACATACGCTCGCAGTCAGCGGCGCTGCTCGGAAATAAACTGCGGGAGCAGAGCCGCGTAAATCTTCGCCGAGATGGGGAACGGAGGAATTCAGAATTAAAACTGAAAACTGTCTTTCACCCGCTCTCCTAATAACAGGGCTCTTTAAAGCATAAATTGATCTCTCTCATTGGTATGCCGCAGGGCTGCGGGGCGGTTTATGCTCTCAATTCCCTCCCTGCCTTTTGTTCTCCGCAGCCCGGACCCCCAGCGCTGGCAGAAGGTGGCTTTTCGTTTGCGGTCCAGCAGCCCGCAGTCTAGCCGGCCGTTTTATATAGAAGACCACCCATCTCCTGGGCTGTGCTCCCAAATAGCCGCCGTGCAGAGATATTTTTCCCTATTTTTATTTTTTTTTTTGCTTTAGGATGACTGCGGTTGAATTCTTTCTGCCGGCAGCCGGGCGAACGGGGCAGCGTGACGCCCTTGGGGGTGTGTGTGTGTGATTTCAGGTGTTAGGGCTAGTGTTATCCCTCCTAGAAAACCTCGGCGCGGGCGAAATCGCTGGCCCACGTGGCTCGTCGCTCGCCCAACCTGCCCGGAGCTGCCCCGCTGCGTTTCGGAGCTGCTTTTTTCACCGTTTGGCCCCATCCAGCCCCGTTGCTGCTGGTGTGTTTTGTCCTCCAGTTCCCGGGGTGGTCTCCGCACCAGCATGTTAATTAAAACCAGAGGCGCAGCGGGAGCTTCCCTGGAGGCACTTTAAGTGGTTTGAAACTTTCCTGCATGTTAATCCCTTCTCCTTTGCGATTCCCACTGCAACGTCTCTGCGTCAGAGGGCAGGTAGATGGTTACCGCACGGACGGCGAGCGAAGCCCCCGTGTAAATCGGTGCAGAGCGAAGCCCCTGTGTAAATCGGTGCAGAGCGAAGCCCCCGTGTAAATCAGTGCAAAGCAAAGCCCCCGTGTAAATCGGTGCAGAGCGAAGCCCCTGTGTAAATCGGTGCAGAGCGAAGCCCCCGTGTAAATCAGTGCAAAGCAAAGCCCCCGTGTAAATCGGTGCAGAGCGAAGCCCCCACGTAAATCAGTGCAAAGCAAAGCCCCCGTGTAAATCAGTGCAGAGCAAAGCCCCCGTGTAAATCGGCACAGAGCGAAGCCCCTGTGTAAATCAGTGCAAAGCAAAGCCCCCGTGTAAATCGGTGCAGAGCGAAGCCCCCGCGTAAATCGGTGCAGAGTGAAGCCCCCATGTAAATCGATGCAGAGCGGAGGCGTTGGAGCCTCACCCCACTCCGGAGCATCCGCAGATGCCCGGATTTACCCTCTCGCCGCGATTTTCCCTCCCTTGGGAGGACTTAAAAATTGCAGGGAAGGAGGAGGTTTAGGTTAGACGCTGGGACAAACCGTCGGCGGTCGGGCGCGGGAAGGGAAGCGCTGGGATGGGTTGTGCAGGGAGGGAGAGCAGGTTGGACAAAACAGCCGTCAGGACTGATTTAGGGCGAGTTTCTCCTGCCCCGGACAGACGGACGGAGGGAGGGAGGGAGGGACCGGGTGATTTGCGAGGTCTGTCGGAGCCCAATTTGAATGCAGCATCCTGCAGTCGGAGTCTCGCTCTGTTGCCTGCTCCTCTCCTACGCCATCTTCTCCCGGGTCTTTCTCTTCCTCCAGGTCCGGAGAGGGGAGAGGTGACCGCTCGGTTTAGTCCGTGTCCCCCCCCCTCCCTCCCTTATTGTCACCCTGTCCCCAGAAAGTCCCCAGAAAGTCATTAACTGGTTAAAATGGGGCACGTGGCGCTGCGGGAAACCCGGGGTGGTGGCAAGCTGCCAGGGCCAGGCATATGGTTGGGTTTTATTTTAATGGGGCGCTCATAGATATTTAATAACTTGCATGGCTCTTTGTTTGCTTTTGATAATCGGGCAATAAAATAATTCAGGCTGATTTATACAATGCTTTACAGCTCTGCTGCGAATGAAAAGTGCCTTCTGTAACTCGCAGGCGTTTGGCTTTGTTACCTGTTCTCCTTCGCAGAGCCCTTTTATGAAAAAACGACCCCAAAAAAAGGCGAACCCGTGGAAAGAATTGTGTGTGTGTGTGTGTTACTGCGAAACCACGAAGTGGTGCCATCTGGGGCAGAGACCGTCTTTCGTAGGCCCCCGTCTCTGCTTGGCCGGGGCCGGCGCGACGCGGCACCGCTCTCCGCCTCGGGCTCCCAGATGCTACTTCAGTACAAATAAATAATAATAATTTGGCAAGAGCTCAGAGCTGTAGCTCTTCCTCTGGGAGCAGCCGAATGTTTCACAAACAATATGAGCTAATTGTCCTTTCAATCCGTGACTGGTTTTCCTGTAGAGTGCCGGAGCCCTGGACATGTCTCTGCCCTCCACCCCGGACGTCAAGATAAAGGAGGAAGAACCGGTGGAGGTGGATTCTTCGCCGCCGGACAGCCCCGCGTCGAACCCGCGGTCGCCGCAGAACAAGGAGAAGGTACGTCTCCCCGACCGTGTCGAGCGGAGGAGGCGGTGGTGTCACCTTCTCTGGATGAGAACGAGTTTTTTCTCCGCTGGGGCGCCGAAGCCTGATGTGGGCTCGTGAGGTTCCCCTCATTTTAGAAAGAAAAAGAAAAGCGTGATTGCTAAAATACACATCTGCCGCCCTTAAATCTCCACGTGGGTTTGGCCGATGCAGAAAGCTCTGCTCTTCGCCCTGGGGATGCTTTTCTGGTGGGGCCAAAGTGCCAAACAAGTAACATGTCATCTCCGAAACCGGCTCCCTCTGCACCGGCGGGTCTGGTTGGCGATCCGGAGCGGCTTAGTCCGGGTGACGCAGTCTCCGTCTGAATAACGTCCCGCTCCGGAGACGTTAGCTGGGGCTGGAGCGGTAATTCGGAGAGGGGGATGAGTTCCCCGGGGCTGCTGCAGGCGGCAGGAGTCTGAATTTCTGTGTCCCGTTCCCTGCGCTGACATCAGATCAGGGTGACTTTGGGTGAGTCGCTCAGTTTCTGCGCTGAAGGTGCCTCAATTCTCACTAAATCGCTTTTAAGCCCTCCGAAGGAAGAGACGGGCAGGTTATAGAATCACAGAAGGGTTTAGGTTGGAAGGGACCTTGAAAATCATCTCGTTCCACCCCCTGCCCTGGGCAGGGACACCCCCCACCAGCCCAGGTTGCCCCAAGCCCCGTCCAACCTGGCCTTGAACACCTCCAGGGATGGGGCAGCCACAGCCAACCTTCTCTGGCCAACCTCTTCCAGTGCCTCCCCACCCTCGGAGTGAAAAATTATTAAGCTAATAAGTAACGGCGTGTCTCCTTTTTGACTCTTGATCCTCTCCAGGAGATCGCCTCCAAACCTGTCATCATTTCTACTCCTACTCCAACCATCGTGCGTCCGGGCTCGCTGCCCCTACATTTGGGCTACGACCCGCTGCACCCTACGCTGCCGTCCCCAACCTCGGTCATCACCCAGGCTCCCCCCTCCAACAGACAGCTCGGGTAAGTACGGAGGAGGGACACGCGCGCCGAGGTTTTTCTCTCGTACCGTCAGGCTTCCTGGGCAGTAATTAGGTACCTAAATAAGTTCCTTGATTGTCGGAACGACTGAGGTGCCGCGATCCCCGCTGTGGCTGCTTGGGCATAAGGGCCTCGTCGCAGCGCTCGTCTGCGAAAAGCAGAATGGAGCCTAAGTGCAGAAAGCGGGAACTAATTGTCCTGGTGTAACGAAACGAGGCAAAACTCACCGCGGGGAGAAATTAAACCCAATCCCCAAACGCCGTTGACACGACGCTCGCTGTCTACGACGGGAGCGTGGCCCGACTGGGGACCCCCGAGTCGCTTTCGCAGCCTGAGGCGGTGGAGAGAGCTCGGCCGAACCGGCGGTAGGAAATCGTCTGGATCTTTAATGGCTGTGGGATTTTCTCAGACAGCCGCTGCCTCCGAAGTGTAACCTCTTCTGCAACCTGCTGGCCTCCTTGGTGGTCAGCTCCTGCCTCGGGAGCTGTTTGTTTCAGCGCGTCTGATGACCTCCTCCTTTTTTTTTACCCCTTTAACAATCTGGATCGCGGGCTCCGGAGATTAGGAGCCACGCTGGTAGGTAGCTCCGGCCCCGCACATAAAAGGAAGGAGCCTGAAGGATGCAGGAAACACATTACAATGAGCCCTCAGGAGACGCAGAGTTAGCCCCGCTTCTATTCTTTGGGGTCAGGATGCTGCTTTTTTGCTGCGGTCCTGGCCTCTTTCTAATGACCCTGGTTTGAGGCCGGCTCCTTACATTAAGCAGCCCATTATCTTTTGGGGTTTTGTTTTTTTTTTTTGCGGCTGTCGGTTCATATTTTTGTGTGTGTTTTTTGCTTTGACCCTCTGGCACCATCAATCCAACCTTCCTGACGGAAAGTTTTAAATCCTGTCTGGAGGCATTAAGGGGTTAAGTGATTGTCCTGGGGTTTTGAAAGGGCGTGATAAATTCTTTCTGTAACCCCTCGCGGGTCTGTTCGCAACCGAGTCCTCTCGCGCTTCGAGGCAGGAAAAAATCAGAGCTGGAGTAGACTCAGCTTTAATATGATTTTATGTGCCCTTTGCAGCCCGCGGGGGTAGATCCCTTCCAGGGCGTGAGAGTTAAAGGCGCTCTACGGCGAGGTGGGGCTGCAGCTTTAACGAGGGGTCTGTTCGTTAGGACCGGGGCGGAGGTGGTGGGGTTGTCAGCGTGACAGAGATGGAGGGGAGGCTGTGACCTCCCTGTAACTCGGCTTGTTAGGCTGGGATTTTCAAAGCAGCCCGGAGGATTTGGGATGCCCAATAGAAATGAATGAGAGCTGAGCCTTCGCGTTCCCAAGGCAGCCTTAAAAATTCCAGCCTGACTTATTGGCGCGATGAACTCCCCCCGGCTCTGACCCGCGTCCCCTGCTTCCCCCCACCCTGCCGTCACTCCGTGCCCAGCGCGCCTTCCTCCGAGGATCCCGGGCAGCCCAACCTCCTCCGTCCCCTTCCCCGGGCTCGGCAGAGAACACAGATTTGGGACAACAGAGGCAACAGCGAATGGTTGGGGGTTTTTTTCTCCCTCCCCCAAAGTCAGGCTCTCGACAGCTCTGCTCTTCCCTTCCCGGCTCGTCTTCTCCTCCCGGCTTGTCTTCTCCTCCCGGCTCATCTCTGCCTCCGTTCAGCTCCCTCCTGCACTGTCGTGAGCTGAGGAGGAGCGGGAGATCAGCCCTTGCTGGTGGGGATGGTTTTCTTCCTCTCCCCATCGGCCGGAGCAGATCAGCTCCGGCTTTTCCTCTGCTGTCCTACAAAGGCTGAGTCCGGAGGGTCGGGGCCGGAGCACAGTGGGGTTTGTGACGGAGGCAGAGTCGTGCCTGTTTGTCACCGCACGCAGAAACGCCGCCTTTCGCTGCAAATTGATCTGCAACGGAAAAAAGTTCTCGGTATTTTTAATTTGTCGCAATATAGGCTGCGGCGCGGTCGCCTCCTCCCCCAGCCCGCGGCGAGCGGGGCCGTTCCCGTCTCCCAGCGCCGTTGTCTGGGCGGACGCGAGCCAGCCCTCTATATTTAGGAGGTTTTCTCCAGAGTCAAGAGTCGGAAGCGCTTGTTAATGGAAAGCTAAATCCTTCCAAACCCTCTCCCGGGAGCTCGGCAGAGGTGGCTCGCGGGCTCAGACGTAGGCAGGAGCGGTTGCCCACGGACCCCCGTCTGCCCCGTGCCATGCTCAGCCCGGGAGGGCACTTCTAAACTCCCCGAGGAGGAGTTGCGGCAGCCCCTGGATGTGTTTTTCTGTCTGTTCAGGTGGGCGTCGTGTCTTTTTGGCCGACCGGCGGACGCCCAGGGGTTATCCAGGGCACATTGTCACGGAGGAACGGCAGCCGGGGTCACCTCGGCAGCCTGGGTCACCTCGGCGTGACGTTGGCCGGTGCGGCTGCAGCAGCCCACACGTGCTCAGCTGAGCTTTGCACCCCCCCTCCACCCAGAACGGGGGAAAAGGAGCCCAAATCCACTAAGCGGAGTTTAATTCGGGCTTCTGCCCTCGAAGCTCACGGGGCTGCCGGGGCAGCACGAACTCTAAATAATCCGCGAGAACTTTAATTGTTGTCTCTCCAGGTCTCCCACAGGTTCCCTTCCGCTCGTGGTGCAGCTTGCGAACGGACAGACCGTGCCGGTCCTCCCAGGCCCTCCCGTACAGATGCCTTCTGTTATATCGGTGAGACAAACTTCCGACGCGGCTCTGCGTGGCGAAGGACGGGGACGATGTTTATCCCCTGCCGAATACGGGCAGACACTTCCATTTTGTCAAAATTAAAATATATCTCCCCCTCTGTGCGAGATACGACTGGAAAAGGAGGAGGAGGAGGAGGAGGAGGAGGAGGGGGCCCAGCTTTGGCAAGGTAGTAATAACATGTCGATCACACTAGAGGGCAATAAGTCTGGAAAAAAACAAAGCCTTGCCCGGACAGATGGCTCATGCCATTGATCCCGGGCTGGGAACTGTAGGATCCCTGATTAGCTGCTTCCATTTGGAACAGCGTGCCTCAATTGAAACCGTTCGAGCTTGCAGAGAACATGTTTGGTCTTCGCAGGCCAGGAAAGCCACCCGAACCTCGCCAGCGCGCTAAAGAGCTGTTTGAACATCAGCCCCGGCGGGTTGCGTCTATTTATTTTTTTTTTTTTTGCACGCGGAGTNTTCCGCGGCGCGGAACTCGCCGGCAGATTTGCCCGCTGGGTGGCTCGTCCGTCTTGCGAGCGCTTGGGCTCCCCACCGGGCAGCCTGCGTGAATCCTGCCTGTCCCGCTGGGCACGTCTTTTTGGGTTTCGAGTGAGTAACGGCCAAAACCTTCTGCCTCAGGTGACGGGGAGTGTCGATGGCAAAGTAGGCAGATGCGCGCGGGCAGCTCGGCGCCGCCTGCGGGCACGGAGACATCCTCGCACCTTCCCGCTGCTTTGGAACACGACGTGTGTGTGTAGTGCTTTGCAACAGCGTGCCTGAGTGGCAAGCGAGCGCAAATTTGGGGGGGGTTTTGTCCCCTTTTTGGTGAGGCAGAAAGCCCTCGGTGTTTAGGAGGGGATGCTGTGACTTCCCCTCGGTGTTGCGGTGGCTTTTAGCGACGGAGTTGGGCAGAGAACCAGAGGGGATCTCCTGCCTTCCCGCTCCGTCCTGTACTGGTGGGGAAAAGCCCTCCGGGAGGGAAGGGAAGGAGGGAGGCTGTGGGGCTGCCCTCCTCCCCGTCCTCAGCGCTGGGCTGGTACGGCTGGCTGGTTCCCAGGCAGCCACCGTGGCCACCAAAGGAGCGGCTGGTGGCCTTCGGTGCCGGCAGGCGTGATGGACGGCCGTAGTTAAACGCTGAACGTTTGTCAAGATTTATAAAATGCGCCCGGTCGGGGAATTATTACAGAGCCGCTTTGCGGAGTGCGCTTGCGAAAAGCACCTCAGCTTCCAAAACCCACGCGTTGCTTCTCTCCCGATAGCTGGCTCGCCCCATGTCCATGGTGCCGAACATTCCCGGTATTCCCGGACCGCCCATCAACAGCAGCGGGTCCATTTCACCGTCGGGACTTCCAGTGCACTCAGAAGCCAAAATGGTAAGTGGCCAAATAGATACCGAGGAGGGTGTCACGTCCGTAACGTTGTCCCCAAGTCTTCAACGAGGACCTCCGGCCGGAGGTTTTTTTCCCTGCAGCCTTCGCGAAAAGCCGCTGCTTCTCCCGAAATCCTGCGCCGCGCTTCCCTGCGCCGCTAGCAGGTGTTGCGAATGCCACCCCGGAGCACGAGAGCCATCAGCGCTGCGGCTCTGGCAGGCGGAGCGAGCAGGCTATTGTCAAGACAAACCGCGGCCCCCCCCATCCTAACTGGTTTTGTCGAGCTGGTGCTTCCAGTTCCAAGGTGACAGATGGGTTGGAGGTGGGCTTGAGGAAGGCAGAGCCAAGAGCGGAGATGTTGCGCTGGAATCCAAGATCCCGCTGGTGGTTTTCACGTAGCCCTCTTTAACTAGAAGTCGACGGGAGGATTTTTCCTTTCCTGGCTCTTTGTGTCTCAAACTAGGTGCACGCAGAGGGGGGGAAGCAAACCTAAGAGCAGCGAAAACCCCTGGGTTTTTTTTTTTTGGCCGGGATGGGGTTGAGGGTTTTGGAAACCCTCTTACAGCGGTGCTGCTGGCGCGTCGTCGCACCGTGGTGTGGCATATTCGTGGGCTATGAGTGGGATGGGAGATCTTAAACTCTCTCCGAGGCAAGTTTAGGAGGTGCTGCTGGCCTGCCCGGAGAAGGAACTTGCGTGGTCCCGATCACGCGTAGGTCCTTCTCCACCCCAGAATGACCCCTCTTGCGGGTGCTCGAGGACAGTGGGGCTCCGCAGCCCGGTCGGTCCGTGCTCTGCCAGCCGGCGAGCGGATCGGTGCCAATTCCAGGAGCAATTTTGGGAGGAGGACACCTGTCCGCTTGGGCCTGAGTTGGAAGCCGTTGTCTGTCTTTGGGTAGACCAGATGGTGATGGCTTTCGCTTGGATTTGAGTCAGCCGCAGCCTCGGAAGAGCCCGTTCCCCGGCGGCCCGGCGCCTTGGATGACAGAGGAGCTGGTTAAAGCCTTAACATGGAGAACAGATCCGCTGATGTCCTTGTTGGTTTTTTTCCTCCTTTAACAGAGGCTGAAGGCCAGCTTGACGGCGTCTTCCTCGCTGAATGGCAGCAACCTGGTGGTGGGCTCAGCCAGCACGATGGTGACCGCGCGGCCGGAGCAGAGTCAGATACTCGTCCAGCACCCGGACGCCCCTTCCCCGGCTCAGCCACAGGTCTGCTGCCGCTCAGCCCGCGAGGTTGGGCTGGGGACGCCGCGGGTTCCTCCTCCTTCCCTCGGGGAAAAGAGGAGGAAAATCTTGCAGAACGGGTTAAAAACCTTGTTTTTCCAGTGCCGCTTCAGCTCTAACGCTCTCAAACGCCGCCCGGCAGAAAACTTGGGCGATGTGTTAATTTGCTTGACGAGGTCTGGAGTTTCGAAAGAGTATTTCGCTCTCTTTTCCCCCGCTCAATTACTGGGGTTAAACGCTCCCCTCTTAGGCAATCAGCTCCACTGGCTCCTGCCAGCTAACCAAATGCCAGCCTTCCATCAGGATCGCCACCTGCTCCGTCAGTTAGATCGGCTTCCAAAAGTTTTAATATCCATATGCTGCCTGACAGCGAGTGCCGAAGTGTAACTGCACTCCCCGATTGTGGCGGTGTAATTACAGAGCCCGCGCGGAAGCGCCGGCGAGGCTCTGTCTTGCAGGACTGTTTGCCCTCGCTGACTTTTCCTTTGTTCTCCCGAAATAAAACCGGGAAACGCGCAGCGTTGCGCAATCTTTTTTTGTACCGCTTGCCTCTGAGAGCTTGTTTGGCTGAAGGCGTTCAGGGAAAATTGAACCCAAATTAATTTTTAAAGCAAATTGCCCGCTCGAAAACTGTAATTTGTTTGTGCCCCGCGAGTGAGTTACCGAACCCAAATGCAGACGGCGCTTTGAGCGCCCGTCAGAGTGGGGTCGAGCGCTCCCAGCCCTGCAGATGGAAGTTATCCTCCGTCAGCTGCCACGCACTCGCTGGCCATGGGGGAATCTCCCAAGTCGTTGCAGCGGGAAGCGCTTTTTTAAAGACTCTTAAGTGAAATTAAAAGGAAGGCTGTTTCCTCTGCATTGCCCGTGGTCCTTTACCGCGTTGGCTCCTCCGCGTGGAGGGGAGGAAACTTCTGCTGTCGGTCCCGTGCCGTTAGCTGACTGTAGGAGTTTGGGGTTTAACTAATTCCCCGCACGTTCACGCGTTCACCGGGTTCGGGATCTCGGGGAGTTCGTGTGGATTCCCACCTTGGTTTGCAGGGCAGCGGGCTCAGGCGGGGAAGGGCTGCCAGAAACGCCTGTGAGAGGGGCTTTGTCATAGCATCATAGAATCACAGAGTGGTTTGGGTTGGAAGGGACCTTGAAGACCACCCAGTCCCCCCCTGCCCTGGGCAGGGACACCTCCCACCAGCCCAGGTTGCTCCAAGCCCCATCCAACCTGGCCTTGAACACCTCCAGGGATGGGGCAGCCACAGCTTCTCGGGGCAACCTGCGCCAGGGGCTCACCGCCTGCACAGCCAACAATTTCTCCCTAATATCTAACCTAAATCCCCCCTCTTCCAGTTTGAAGCCATTCCCCCTCATCCCATCACTGCATGCCCTTGTCAAAAGTCCCTCCCCAGCTCTCCTGTCCCCCTTTAGCTTGTTCCCAGCTCCCCCATCACAGCCGGGGCTGCCTTTGGTCTCCCCCCCTCACCCTGTACCATTCTGCCTGCTCTGCAGAAGCAAATCCCTCTTCACCCCGGCCGCAAACCTCTGCCAAACCTCGGTTATGACGGTGTGTGTCTGCCTGCCTGCGCCAGTCCTTCTTTTCAGTCCCTCTGTCTCTCGCTGTGCCCCGTCTCCAGGTTTCCCCTGCCCAGCCCACCCCCAGCACCGGCGGGCGACGGAGACGCACCGTTGACGAAGACCCGGACGAGCGCCGGCAGCGATTCCTGGAGCGGAACCGAGCTGCCGCCTCCCGCTGCCGTCAGAAACGCAAGCTCTGGGTGTCTTCCTTGGAGAAGAAAGCCGAGGAGCTCACCACCCAGAACATCCAGCTGAGCGTGAGTATGTAACCGCGGAGGCTGAGCGCAGCCCCTTTGCCGAGCGTTCGGACCGTCGCTCCGGAGGGAACGTCTTCCCCGCGCTGCAGAGACGACGTGCGTTTGGGTGCTGCTCTCTGCAGCAGCATTGCCGCCTCTGTGCCTGGATTTCACTGCTTTGCCATCTCCTCGCGATGCTTTGAGCAGAGGATGAGGGAAGAGCACTTCAGTGCTCTCGTGTCTGTCCCTGTCCCCCTCCGAAGGGCTCTGCCTCTGCCCGTCGAGGCTGTAGGACCAACGCCAACCTCCAGCGCGGAGGCCGCTGGAAGCAGCTGTATTTGGAGAGTGGAAACCTCCCCTACGCGAGGGAGAGCTCTCTGCTGACGCGGAGGCAGCAGGAACTGTCCCAGTTCCCTTCCCTGCATGGTGGACCTGGCTCAGGGATGAGCAGGAACGATCCCAGTTCCCTTCCCTGCATGGTGGACCTGGCGCAGGGATGAGCAGGAACGGTCCCAGTTGCCTTCCCTGCATGGTGGACCTGGCGCCGGGGCGGCAGGAATGGTCCCAGTTCCCTTCCCTGTATGGTGGACCTGGCGCTGGGGCAGCAGGAGCGGTCCCAGTTCCCTTCCCTGTATGGTGGACCTGGCACAGGGATGAGCAGGAATGGTCCCAGTTCCCTTCCCTGCATGGTGGACCTGGTGCTAGGGCGGCAGGAATGGTCCCAGTTCCCCTCCCTGCATGGTGGACCTGGCACTGGGGTGGCAGGAACGGTCCCAGTTCCCTGCCCTGCATGGTGGACCTGGCTCAGGGATGAGCAGGAATGGTCCCAGTTCCCTTCCCTGCATGGTGGACCTGGTGCTGGGATGAGTAGTAATGGTCCCGGTTCCCTTCCCTGCATGGTGGTACTGGTTTTTGCTGGAGAAGCGGGTTTCCCCAGCTCGCCGGTGTGCATAGCAGAAGCGCAGCGCGTCTGAAAGTACAGACGTGACTTCCATTGCCGTTACCCCCTCGTTAACGCTCTCAGCGCTGGCGGAGGTTCGAAGGGTCTGCAAAGCCCGAACTCGTGTCCCTCCTGGGCCCGTTCTGTCGCTGCCGTCGGTGACACACGCGGTGGGATTTTTTTTCAGTAGCACCGATGGCGGTATTTTTATTCTCCTCCTGAGATAATTATAGAAACTGTTTCCTCGGGCGGTTTTTGAAATCCAATTGACTGAGTTTCAGCTGCTTCTCCAAACGTTTCAGTAGAGGACTACGTTTTCAGGGAGGTAGACGCGCTTTACAGAAGCAGCTCGCGGAGGGACCGGGAGCTTGGAGGAGCTCTGACGTTCCCCGCGGCTCCGGCGGGGGCTGAGCCGGTCGTACGCTCAGCTTCTCCCTCCGGTTAGTTTTCCCTGGGAGCCAACGGCGTCTGGGAGCTGCCGCGTCTGACTCCAGCGGTCGGCGTTCGCGCTCGGGCAAACGTATATCCAGGATGAGGTGATGAACGGCAGCTTTGGGGGGGTGCTGCGGGAGGGAAACGCTGCAAATCCCGCTAAATTCCCCAAACCCTGAAACTTTAATGGGCTGTTCCTGGGCCGGAGGTGTCCTCAAATTAAGACGACAAATGATGAAGTCGGCAGGGCGCGGAAAACGAAGGTCCCGCCGTTGCTGGAGGCTGCTGTGGGGAGCGTGAGTGACGCGTAGCGCCCGTGTGTTTGTGTTTCAATCGCAGAATGAAGTTACGCTACTGAGGAACGAAGTTGCTCAACTGAAGCAGCTCCTGCTGGCTCACAAGGACTGCCCCGTCACTGCACTACAGAAGAAAACACAGGGCTATCTCGGTGAGTGAGGACTTTTCCTGCTCCATACTACCCTTTAGGTAGGTTTCAGTGGATGAAACCCGCGTTAAGACGTAAACGAAGGGATTCTTCGTCTTGGTCTCTGCTCCGTCACCCCGCAGCCGCTGCAGCTGGGCAGGAGAGACCTTTGGCGCTGCGGCTTCTGACGCGGCCTCCACAGCCTCCCTTGTCGAGGAGGGACACCCGGGCTGCCCCCACAAATTGGCACCTTAACCTTTAATGATTGGATTGGTGTAACCCACGCGAGAAACCTTATGAAAACCTTATGAAACCTCATGAAGTTCAATGAGAACAAGTGTAGGGTACTGCACCTGGGGAGGAATAACCCCACTCACCAGTACAGGTTGTGGGTGACCTCCTGGAGAGCAGCTCTGTGGAAGGGGACCTGGGAGTCCTGGGGGACAACAGGATGGCCATGAGCCAGCAATGTGCCCTGGTGGCCAAGAAGGCCAATGGCATCCTGGGGGGCATCAAGAAGAGCGTGGCGAGCAGGTCGAGGGAGGTCATCCTCCCCCTCTGCTCTGCCCCAGTGAGGCCCCATCTGGAGCACTGTGTCCAGTTCTGGGCTCCCCGGGTCAAGAAGGACAGAGAACTGCTGGAGAGGGTCCAGCAAAGGGCTACGGAGATGATGAGGGCACTGGAGCATCTCTCTGATGAGGAAAGGCTGAGGGACTTGGGGCTTTTCAGTCTGGAGAAGAGAAGACTGAGGGGGGATCTTATCAATGCTGATAAATCCCCAAAGGGAGGGTGCCAGGGGGATGGGAACAGTCTGTTTCCAGTGGTGCCCAGTGACAGGACAAGAGGGAACGGGCACAAACGTGACCATAGGAAGTTCCATCTCAACCTGAGGAGGGCCTTCTCTGCTGTGCGGGTGGCAGAGCACTGGCAGAGGCTGCCCAGAGAGGTGGGGGAGTCTCCCCCTCTGGAGCCATTCCAACCCCGCCTGGACGCCGTCCTGTGCCACTGCTGGAGGTGCCCCTGCTCTGGCGGGGGGTGGCACTGGGGGAGCTCCAGAGGGCCCTTCCAACCCTCACCAGTCTGGGATTCTGTGAGGGCGATGGTGGTGTGAAGGCGGCGCTGCGTCTCCCACCGCAGCGCGGAGTGGTGTAACCGCGATCCGTATCTCCGCTTCCCCGCGGAGCGCGGGCCGGCAGCGTCTCTCCCACCCGCTCGCCGGCAGCGTGCCAAGCGCTCGGTGCTCCCTTTGAAGTTCAGAACTTGCTGCTCTGCGTGCCGAGCCGGAGTCAGAAAAGGGCAGACTCCATAAATGACATCATGGGGCTCTATATCTCATTCCCTGCGATTCACGGCGAATTGGCTCAGATTCGGACCGGCGAAGGCCTCTTTTTTTTTTTAAGCTTCTTTTTTTTCTTTCATTATTTTTTTTATGAATATTTTTTTAATGCTGCCTATTTCGTTATAATCAACCCAGGAGCTAAACGTTATGTCTGGGTTCTCATGTCATCCCCGCGATAACAATTCCGCGCCGTGGTATTCGTGCGGCGAGACTTTGGGGAGGATGCTGGAGTCCCCTAGCGTTGCCTGGATGAAGGGGAGGAGAGGCAGGAGACGGATGGAGATAAGAAAAAGGGAGAAAACAAAAAGCTGAGGGGGGGAGAAACAAAAAAAAAAGGTGCTGTCCTTCCCCTTATCGCCTCCCCCTTCCCATCTCCCGCCTCTCCGCACCGCTCCTCGCCTGCGCGACGAGGCGCGGCGACGTGTCGTACGGGGTCCTGGCGCTGCCGGTTTATTTTCCCTCGTTAACGGTGACTCGGGGTTTGAGTAATGAGGTCGTGAAAACCCTGGCTGTCCCCCGGCCCTCGCGGGCAGGTGTTCGCGCCGCGTCTTTTAACGCGGAGAGAGAGCGCCGCGGTTTTTCCCTGTTCGCTTCCCAAGTTTACGGTTCCTATTATTATTCCTCGCAGTCCGTCTGCTCCGGTNTACAGCTGCCTCGTGTACAGTCGGGTTGGTTTATTTCTACTACCTTGTAAATCTCCCTTTTTTTGGGGGGCGGGGCGGGATGCCAAACCCGTTACACGGCTCTGCTCCACCTTTCTCTCTCGCCGCCGACTCCGTTTTCCGAGCTGCCGGCCGAGCCGCCGCGGTCCGTACGCTGGCGAGGGCCGAGCCGAGGTTTCACCGGAGAAGGCAAAACCCCTTTGGAGGAAAAAAGGGGGGGGGACGGACGATATTCAAGCACCCGGTAGAAAAATGAGCCCTAAAATCCATTTCCCGGTGCCCCGTGAGGTTGTAAACCGCTTCTCTGATGGGTTTTTTTTCTTCCCCGTTCCGCTGTCGTGGGGTTTACCCTCTTGACGTGGAAGAAGTATCCCGGCTCACGCCGTTATTTCGCTCTTTTTAGAGGAAGGTGACCGCGTCTTACCCGTAATTCATCTAACCCGAGTGCACGGGAGGGAATTTCCTCCTGACATCTGTAGATAATGAGTGTATACCCCCAAAGAGAGAGAGGTCTGATTGCTCTCGCCTTGGCGCTTTGATGGGTCACAAATTATCCTCCCCGTTGGGAGCCGGGCGTTGGGCGCAGCGGGCGGCTGGTGGGAGAGGATCCAAAGTTTTTGGAAACCAATCTGCGTGGCTCGGGAAAGCGCGGGGACGGAGGTTTCGCCGCCTTTTGTTTGCCTCCCGTCCCCGCGATTCTGTGGTTTCTGCGAATCCTATTCCTTCCAGTTCCCGAAAGAAATCGCGCGAGCGAACAGTTCGTAACGGGCTCTAATTGATTTTAACATTCTAGAGAACAATAAAAGAGCAAACCAGGTGTCCTAAATGGCGACACCGGGTAATTTATATAAAAAATGGCCAAAAAAACCCAACCCTAACCTGCTTTCGCAGAAGGGTTGCCGTCGCCGGCTTTGCTGCGCGCTCCCCCAGCAGATGGTTGGGAGACTCTGAAGGAACCGTTCGGTCTCGGGGCTAAATGGCCTCGAACCAATTACCGCGCCAGGAAAACGCCGTGGTGGAAAGTTCGTTTGTTATAACGAGGAACCGGATTGATTACGACCAAGGTTACGCTTGGCTCCGCCGTCCTCGGTGCGAAGCCTGCGCTTTTGGGCCTGCCCGGCCTCAATTCGGGAAGATTTGGTGATGTTTCTCGGAGGGACGGAGCCAGCCAGACCCGGTGCCTCGTTACCTCCCGACTCTAATTGGTTTTATTTCCAGTCCTCACTTGCTTTTGCCAAACAGCTGCTTGAGGAGAGGAGGATGAGCCCAGTTTGTGGGGGAAACTGGGATTCCTGTAGGGATCGGCCGCTCCGCTCCGGGCGGCTTTGGCTGGAAGGGCTTCTCCAGGCATCTGGAGGAGGAGGTTAGGGGAAGTAGTCAACATGGATTCGGCAAGGGGAAGCCATGGCTGATGAATCTGGTGGCCTTCTGCGATGGTGTGATGGGATGAGGGGAGGGGATGGTGTCTACCCTGGCTTCAGCAACGCTTTCGACACCGTCGACCACATCATCCTCACGGGCAAGCGTGGGAGGCGTGGGTGGGATGAAAGGACAGTGGGGTGGATTGAGAACTGGCTGACAGATACAGCTCAGAGGGTTGTGGTTGGTGGCGCAGAGTCCTGTTGGAGGTCTGTGACAAGTGGTGTCCCTCAGGGGTCAGTTCTGGGTCCGGTCCTGTTCAATATCTTCATCAATGACCCGGATGAAGGGATGGAGGGTACCACCAGTGAGTTTGCTGGTGACACAGCACTGGGAGGGGTGGCTGACACGCCGGAGGGCTGTGCCGCCATCCAGCGTGACCTGGACAGGCTGAGAGTTGCGTGGAGAGGAACCTCATGAGGTTCAAAAAGGGCAATGTGGGGTACTGCATCTGGCGGGGAATAACGCCACGCACCAGTACAGGTTGGGGGTGACCTGCTGGAGAGCAGCTCTGTGGAAAGGGACCTGGGAGTCCTGGGGGACAACAGGATGGCCACGAGCCAGCAATGTGCCCTGGTGGCCAAGAAGGCCAATGGCATCCTGGGGGGCATCAAGCAGAGTGTGGCCAGCAGGGCGAGGGAGGTCATCCTCCCCCTCTGCTCTGCCCCAGTGAGGCCACATCTGGAGCACTCTGTCCAGTTCTGGGCTCCCCGGGTCAAGAAGGACAGGGAACTGCTGGAGAGGGTCCAGCAAAGGGCTACGGAGATGATGAGGGGAGTGGAGCATCTCTCTGCTGAGGAAAGGCTGAGGGACTTGGGGCTTTTCAGTCTGGAGAAGCGAAGACTGAGGGGGGATCTTATCAATGCTGATAAATCCCCAAAGGGAGGGTGCCAGGGGGATGGGAACAGTCTGTTTTCAGTGGTGCCCAGTGACAGGACAAGAGGGAACGGGCACAAACTTGACCATAGGGAGTTCCATCTGAACCCGAGGAGGGCCTTCTCTCCTGTGCGGGTGGCAGAGCACTGGCACAGGCTGCCCAGAGAGGTGGGGGAGTCTCCCCCTCTGGAGCCATTCCAACCCCGCCTGGACGCCGTCCTGTGCCACTGCTGGAGGTGCCCCTGCTCTGGCGGGGGGTGGCACTGGGGGAGCTCCAGAGGGCCCTTCCGACCCCCACCATCCTGTGAAATAAACACCCCACTAATTTCCGCGCGCCCTCCCAGGCAGAAGCTGTCTCCCATCCCATCGCCCCACTGCTATCACCGGTAGCAACACCCCTCCGCCTCTCTCTAACGTTGTTTTCTTCTTATTTTTGTATTTTTTTTTGTTTCCCCATCCCCTTCTGTGGTCAAGCAGAAAGCCCGAAGGAGAGCTCGGAGCCCACCGGCTCCCCGGCCCCCGTCATCCAGCACAGCTCCGTGACGGCTTCCCCCAACGGGCTCAGCGTGCGCTCGGCGGCGGAGGCGGTGGCCACGTCGGTGCTGACTCAGATGGCGAGCCAAAGGACAGAACTGAGCATGCCGATACCGTCACACGTCATCATGGCGCCACAGTCGCAGTCTGCTGGCAGATGATGTCGCAGCCCCGCGCGGGCGACACGGAGCTCACCGCCGACTCGCAGCCGGAGAGACTTGACCGTAACTAAGTCCCTGACGAGTGGGGGCCCATAAGGATTTTTATTTCCTTTTTTTTTTGGTTNTTTTTTTTTTTTCCAAGTGAGTTAAGGGCAGCTATGGCGCTTCTGACACTGCGTAGCCCGTACAGATCCCGGCCCGCGGCCGCTGCCCTCCCGTCGCCCGTCCCCGCGGGACGCCTGCGGGTTGAGCGCTTCTCTCCAGCCTTCCGTTGACCATCCGTCAACTCCCTTCGAAAACCACCTCGAAAGTTTCCCTTTCCGGTATCGCTTACGTTAACACTAAACCTCCATGCTCGGTGGATCCCCTTGGCGCTTTCACCCTCTTCCACGTCCCCCCCTGATCCTCCTCCTCCTCCTCCTCCACTCTCAGCAAAGGAAAACGCAGCTCAGGGGAGGCTGTGACATTTAGTCGTGCTGTCGATGTATTTTATTTTTAACAGCGTGCTGCTTCCAGGCATCTGCTCCCCGCGCCGCTCCGGCTCCCCGCAACGTTGCACCTTCGCACCAGAAACCTCCCGCAGCTCTCGAGGTTCGAAGGCGTCGAGGTCGGGCTCCTCGCGCGCTGACTCCCACCGTGCCGGCGACGGATTTGTGGTTTCGGACACGACGGGGAGCGGAATTCGCTGTAAATGGGTTTGCCCCCAACGGTTGAGGAGAGAGGGACGCGGGGCCAGGGACACACACACACACACACACACACACACACACATATACACTTGTGTGCCGCACCGGGAGCCGCACGACGTCGATGTGCTGCTCTGCTTAACGAGAGGCTGCGGTCGCTGGAGGCAGAAGAAAGAAAAAAAAAAAAGGTACCGGCTGTTTTCGGGTCTTCCTCACGGTAAATCGGCGCTGAGCTGCGGCCGTTGGCACCGGCGCGAAGACGCCGCGGGAGGACGCGTGGAGGGACGAACCGGCCCAGCGGGCAGCGAGAACCCCGGTCCCCAATTCAGCGTCTCCTCCCGACCTCCACCTTATGCCTCCGCAAAGCGCTCCCTCCGCATCTGAGCGTCGTCTCCTTCGCGCGTAGCCCCGACGACCTTAATAACGGTGGCCTTAAGTCGTTAATTAGTTGCCTCTTCCGAGGAGGGGGAGCGCAAAGTAGTGGTTTTGTTTGCCGGGGGGGGAGGTTTTTTAACCTCTTCTTCATAATTATCTTCCGCTCTCGGTGCCGGAGCGTCCGTTCCTTCCCAACCGGAGCAAACGAAGGATTCACAGAGCTTCCAGTCCAGCAGGGCAGGGGATGATCCCAACCTCCGTGTTGAAGGACGCTTGGAATCGGGTCGGTTTTCTTGTCGGGAGGACACAACACACACACGTGTGTGTCTCTGTGTGTGCTTCCCGTGGCTACCGCCGGCCCCGGGCCAGCGACCGGAGCTGATTGATAGTTTGGGGATGGGGAGGGGGTGTCGGGTGCCTTCGGGCTCTTAGAAGGAACTTCGTCATAGTCCGCGGGAGCTGCGGCAGCCCTCGGTCTTCCTCTCCTCCCCCTCGGGAGGTCCCTCCCCGCCTGAGCCCTCTCGCCCGCCTCAGGTTGCACTCGCCACTTTTGAGCCAAAAAGTGCTTTTCTTTGGCTTATCCACACTTGGAAGGTTTTCCAGGGACAGCAAAAAAAAAAAACCAAAACCCCAACCAAACCCCAAAGCAAAGTCTGAGCAAAAAACTCCCGTTACGGACGGGGAAGTTCAACCGTTCGGTTTTTCCATCGATGGGCTCCATCTTCTCCCCCCCCCACCCCACCCCCATCCTCCCCTCTTTTGGGGTTTTTCCTCCGCTCATGGGCAGCGTCGGCCGCGGCGTCACCCGCGTTCGGTTCGGCTCCACACGGCGCTGCTCTCCTCCTCTCCTGCTTTCTCCGTCCTCATCTCGAGAGTCGTCTCGTGCACAACGGGGGTCACCGCTGCCCTCGGCCGTTGGCGCTGCTGGTTCAGATCCTGCTCAGTCCCCCATGTCCCCCCCCCCCCCACCNCCCATGTCCCCCCCCAAAAAACCCCCCCACTCTGGTTTCCGTAAAGCTTTTCCTGCAGAATCCATGTGTAGACGGATGTTTTCGGCTCTGAACTGTCATGGTGTGCATTTTGGCAGTGGGAGAAGAGGAGAAGAGGACACGGGGGGGTTTGGCACGTGATGGGGACACAAAGGGGTTTCAGCCGGGTGAGGCACAATGGGGGATCGGGACCTTTTTGGGGGGTGGGGGACGACACAGGATCTAAGGCAGAAGGTCCGCAGGAGGTCCAAGGTCCAGCCCGGCTCTGCTTCCCCTCTTGGAGCGGGATGCGGGTTGTAAAGCTGCGACGGGGAACGGCAGAAAACCCCTCGCGGGGCCCAAGAAGGTATAAAAATGCCCCGTTTCGAAGCGAAGCCCTTCGCCGCCGTCTTCGGATCCGCTGGCTTCGCTGCGGGGCGGCTCCGAAACGCCCGTCTCCCGCTCTGCCTTCCGCCGGGAACGGCAAAAAAACGGTGTCGTAGCCGTGTTCGCTTCACGGTCGGGTCCCTTCTTTGGGGTTGCGCGTCCTGCAGCGCCGCCGGCGGCTCACCAGCTCCTCCTAGGCTCCCCGCGCCGTGGGCCGCGCGGAAAAAAACCCCCGTCTGCCGAGGGAAAACCGTCTCTTGGGGGAAGAGGAATGGAATAATTGAGCTTTGGACCCGTCCCACCGCTTTTGCCTTCTTTTCTCGGTGGCCTCAGGGTCTGGGGGCTGAGGTGGGGAGCAGCCGGTGGGGTCGGAAGGAAGGAGTGGAGATATGGGGCAGCGCCTTCCCCGATCCCCCCTTCTTTTTTTATTGATTTTTTTTTTTAACCTTTAGGGGCTAAAATCCCTTAGGTCAGAGCGCTGAGATCTCCCCACCTACCTGCGTCCCCTGAAAGGGCTTTCCCTGCCCGCCCCGACCCGTGCAGCCCCGCAGCGCCGTGGGGCGTCGCGCGGTGGCTCCGGCTTTGCCGCCGACGGGTCGGGGGGGGACACGCGGAGAGCGCTTTTCTCCCCGTCCCACCGTTCCTCAGCGCTCCCGATGCTGCCCCCCTCCAGCATCTCCCCCTCCCAACTCCCCTCCGAGTGCTTTAGTGCCTTGAAAAACCCACAAACCCACAAAAACCCGGTTGTAAAGCCCCATACCCGGGCGGCGGTGAGCGGGGAACGGGGTTTTGACCGTACCTTAATGTTTTTATCATGGTTTTTTTTTTTTCCTTTAATCAGGTTGCGGCTTTCCCGCATCCCCTTTGGGTGTGTTTTATCCCGACGGCGTTCAAGTCCCGCACCGCTGCTGCCGGAGCGGGGACCGGAGCAGGGACTGGAGCGGGGACCGGAGCAGTTTGTAGGTCCCCGTTTCTCACGCCGACGGCGTCTCTGCTCTGCGTGGAGGGAGACGGGGAAGCGGGAACCCCCCGGCGCGGGGCAGGCTGAGCCGGCGATGAGGAAGGTAGCCAAAAAAAAACACACCCCTGCACTAACACAACCCCCCCATGCCGGCAATGGGAATTCTCCAGTCCCATCCCGGTGCGACGGATGGGCGTCCCGAGCCGTAAATGTCACTTTGGGGTCCACGGGTGAGGTTCATCCCTTGTCGGGGTCACAGAAGGTGCCCGGCAGAGCCGATGCGGAGCCGGTCCTAAACCTCCGCCGGAGCCGAACGTCGCACCGCCGCGGTGGCTGTCGCTTTTCCAGCGGGAGGGACAGGTTTGGGTTTTGAGGTGACTCTTCCCGGGCTCTTGGGAGAGGAGGGTACGTAGCCAGCGCGTGTCCCAGCGCCTCCGCGCCGACGGAACGGCCACGCGTGACAAATCCGGGTGTCCCGAGTGTTACCGGTGTCGGGGTGTTCTCTCCCAGAGCCACGCCACTCCCAGGGGGACTCCGAGGGGTGGAAAAATCCCCAACGGAGCATTTCCAACAGCTCCGAAGAGCCGAACCGCTGCGGGGTTTCTGCCTTGCGTCATCATCTTCATCGCCTCTCCTGGAGGTGGTTCTCCTCTGGGCCAAAGTGGTGGTGTTGGTGGCGGTGGCGGACGCGGTTGGGTTTCGGCGGTGATCGGGAGTGGGGGGGTTGGTTTGGTTGGGAAGATTTGACTTTGGCGGACGGGCGACGCAGGGTGTCCCCCCCTCGGCCCCGTGAGGGTGAAGGCGGCTTTTTCTTCCCGTTCTGGTTCCACTCGTGCTTGAAGACTTTACGGATGTCTTTGGGTTGGGCAAAAAAAATCCCCAAACAACCCTGATTTCTGCTCTCGGGTGATTTTTCCTGCTTTTCGGAGGCTCCCGGGGGCTGGCGGCCGTCGGGCCGGCTCCGCTCGGCAGCTCGCCGGGCACCTGCACTTTCCTCTGCCGGCCCTCGGCCGCGGTGCCTTAACCGAAACCCCGGTTGGTGCCGCTGTGGGGCCGGTGCCTTCCCCCGCGTCTTCCCCCAAAGCCCGTCTCGGCGCTTGGGTCTCCTGGGGTCTCCTTCCCTCCTCCTCCTCCTCCTCCTCCTCCTCCCTGCCCTCGCTGATGGGGCCAGAGGGATATTTGGGTGTGGAAGAGCCCTGCGGGGTTGAAAGGTGGCGTTTGGGTGTGATGGAGTGGGGCCGGCGGCATCGGCCGTTGGGCACCGGGGTTTTATCCATCCGTCTTCGCTGTAACGGCAGACAGAAACAAATGGCTGAAAAACACATCCCGGGGCGGCCATTCCCCCGCCCCGGCGCGATGCTGAACCCCGGGAGGGCTCGAGATGGAGGGGAGCGCTCCCTCCTCTCCCTCCTCTCTCTCCTCTCCCTCCTCTCCCTCCCCCTCCTCTTTCTCCTCTCCCTCCTCTTCCTCCTCTCCCTTTCCATCCTCTCCCTCCTTTCCCTGTTCTCCCTCCTCTCCCTCTCCTCCTTTCCCTCCTTCCTCTTCTCTCCCTCCTCTTCCTCCTCTCCCTCTCCCTCCTCTCACTCCTCTCCCTCTTCTCCCTCTCGTCCCTCTCCCTCCTCTCCTCTCCCTCTCCCTCCTCTCCTCTCTCTCCTCTTCCTCCTCTCCATTTCCCTCCTCTCCCTCCTCTCCTCTCCCTCTCTCTCCTCTCCCCCCTCTCCCTCTCCCTCTCCCTCTCCCTCTCCCTCTCCCTCTCCCTCTCCCTCCTTTCCCTCTTCCTCCTCTCCCTCCGGCAGAGATGAAGATCTCATCGGCCTCCAAATCGCTCAGGATCGAGGGGGTGGGGTGGGGGTTCAGTGCCGCCTTTCCCCCCCTAAACTGTCTCATTGGTTCCGGATTCCGATGGCTCAGTCGGGAAATTAATCATTTTTGAACTTGCGGACCCGTTTCTGTTTGTGTCCCCCCCCCCGTCCCCGCGGTGTCGCGCACAGTTGGGCTCCGGCAGCGGTGACGCTCTCCGACCCCCCCCCAAAAAAAAACCGGCCCAGGAGGTGACAGAGGGACCCGAGAGGAGGGTCGCGGGTGTCCCCCCCGTCCCCCCGCAGCTGCTCTGTACGGCGAAGCTTTGACGATCAATAATGGAAGAAGCCACGAAAAAGGACCCACCCCCCCCCTCCGAAAAGCGTCCCCGGGGGGGGGCAGTATCTATAAACCCATATCTATGAGTATTTACAGCCCTATAGCCACGTATAGCANCCTCCGCCGCCACCCTCGGCCGCGTCGTACCAAACATGTAACGTGCCTTTATTTATGCTGCAAATATAACATTAAACTATTACCCAGGCGACGGTGGCTGCCGCCCTCTGCTTCGCGGCGTTGGGGACAACCCTGGGGTCACCGGTCCCCGGGACACCACCCTCGGCCGTCACCTGCCTGGGGGACACGGCGCGGTTGTCACCGGGGCAGGGAGGGACGGTGTTGGGTGTGACAACCCTCAGGCAGCGCCTGGGTGACGCCGTCCGGCCATCCGGTGTGTCTGGGGACACTGCAGGGATGTCACCAACCGCGGTGACACCGTCCGGCCATCAGATCTACCTGGGGACAGCGCGGGGCTGTCACCCATTGGGGTGACACCATCCTGCCGTCAGATGTGGCTGGGGACACCGCGGGGCTGTCACCCACCGTGGTGACACCGTTCAGCCATCAGATGTTCTTGGGGACACCACAGGACTGTCACTGGTGTCACTGGGTGACACTGTTCGGCCATCAGATGTGGCTGGGGACACCACGGGGCTGTCACCCACCGTGGTGGCACCGTTCAGCCATCAGATGTTCCTGGGGACACCACAGGACTGTCACTGGGTGACACCATTCGGCCATCAGATGTGGTTGGGGACACCACAGGGCTGTCACCCACTGCGGTGACACCGTCTGGCCGTCAGATGTGGTTGGGGACACCACAGGGCTGTCACCCATTGGGGTGACACCATTCGGCCATCAGACCTACCTGGGGACACCACGGGGCTGTCACCCGCCCGGGTGACACCATCCGGCCATCAGACGTGCCTGGGGACACCGTGGGGCTGTCACCCGCCAGGGTGACACAGCAGGTGAGTCTGCTTAGGGGGGGGAACACGGGGCCGCCGCAGTGGCCGGGGACACCCTCGGGCTGCGGTTTTGGGGCCACTTCAGCTGGGGTGGGGTCGGA
>VUYV01000536.1:19776-55668 GCA_008711295.1 Anarhynchus alexandrinus
GCTGCGGGTCTGCGGCGCGGGCGGCCCCCTCTGTCCCTGCCGCGGCGCTCGGCCGCCTCCAGCTCCCCCCATCTCGCCTTTCCTCCCCCCGTTGATTCCGGCTGCGGCGCGTCCCGGTGTCTCCGCGGCTCACCCCACGGCACCCCTCGCTCTGGGGGAGCTGCGTGCTGTGGGGCAGAGCCGGTGCCCCCCCCAACCGCAGCGTTTCTGGCCCCCTCCCCGCAGAAGCTGAGCGTGCCCAGCGGGTTCTCGGTGACGGCCCCGGACAAGCGGGGATGGGTGATCAACCCCCTGGGCGAGAAGAGCGACTTCCCCGTCTGGATGATGGTGGCCAGCGGCCTCCCCGCCGTCCTCGTCTTCATCCTCATCTTCATGGAGACGCAGATCACCACGTGAGCGCAGCGGGGCAGGGCTGGGGGCCCGGCAGGGCCGCGCGGGGCACGAGTGGGGCACGGTGTGCCGTGCCGTGCCGTGCAATGCTGAGCCGTGCTGAGCTGTGCCGTGTCACGCTGAGCTGTGCCAACCTGTGCAGTGCCAGGCTGAGCCGTGCCGCGCCGTGCTGAGCTGTGCCGCGCCGTGCTGAGCCATGGCAACCTGTGCAGCACCATGCTGTGCCAGGCTGAGCTGTGCCACGCTGCACCGTGCTGAGCCATGCCAACCTGTGCAGCACCATGCCAGGCTGAGCTGTGCCAAGCTGTGCCACTCCATGCCATGCTAAGCCATGCCAACCTGTGCTGTGCCATGCTGTGCCAGGCTGAGCCATGCCATGCAAGGCTGAGCCATGCCAACCTGTGCAGCACCATGCCATGCCAGGCTGAGCCATGCCAAGCTGTGCCGCGCTGCGCCGTGCTGAGCCATGCCAACCTGTGCAGCACCATGTCATGCCAGGCTGAGCCATGCCAAGCTGTGCAGCGACATGCTGTGCCAGGCTGAGCCATGCCAAGCCGTGCCGTGCTGCGCCATGCTGAGCCATGCCAACCTGTGCAGCGCCATGCCATGCCAGGCTGAGCCGTGCCAATCCGTGCCACGCTGCGCCGTGCTGAGCCATGCCAGGCTGAGCCATGCCAAGCCATGCCGTGCCATGCCGTGCTGAGCCATGCCAAGCCATTCTGTGCGATGCTGTGCCAGGCTGAGCCATGCCAAGCTGTGCTGAGCCATGCCAACCTGTGCTGTGCCATGCTGTGCCAGGCTGAGCCGTGCCAAGCCGTGCTGTGCCATGCCGTGCCAAGCCATGCCAAGCTTTGCCGTGCCGTGCCAAGCCCTGTCGAGCCATGCCGACCGTCTGCCCTTGTGCCCAGGCTGATCATCAGCAAGAAGGAGCGGATGCTGCAGAAGGGCTCTGGGTTCCACCTTGACCTCCTGCTCATCGTGGCCATGGGCGGCTTCTTCGCGCTCTTCGGGCTGCCCTGGCTCGCCGCGGCCACCGTGCGCTCCGTCACGCACGCCAACGCCCTCACCGTCATGAGCAAGGCTGTGGCGCCCGGGGACAAGCCCAAGATCCAGGAGGTGAAGGAGCAGCGGGTCACTGGGCTGCTGGTGGCCGTGCTCGTCGGTAGGTCCAGCGCTGCCGGCTGGGGGTCCCCCCCGGCCCTGCTCCGTCCTGCGTGGCCGTGGGGGGGCCGGGCAGCCGTGGGGAGCTGCAGGGAGCAGCGGGGCGGGGGGCGGCTGGGGTGTCATGGCCAAATTGGCGTGGCCGTCCTGTCCCACGTAGTCACCGGTGACACAGGACCTTTGCCAAGCGTGGCGGGGGGGTCACCAGGCAGGGAGGAGGGGGGCTGTTGCGAGCCCTGGCCCCAGCGGGGGCTCCGGGCGCCCCCTCCCCGGGCACCACGGGTGACCCCGCTCTGGCCCAGGCCTGTCCATCGTCATCGGGGACCTGCTGCGGCAGATCCCGCTGGCCGTCCTCTTCGGGATCTTCCTCTACATGGGCGTCACCTCCCTCAACGGCATCCAGTTCTACGAGCGCCTGCAGCTGCTGCTGATGCCCCCCAAGCACCACCCCGACGTCACCTACGTCAAAAAGGTGGGGGGTGGGGGGGACACCCTCATCTGGGGCACCCTTGGGCTGGGGGCGCCGGGGGGTCTGCGGGACAAAGCCGTGTTTAGGGGGTGGGGGGGATGGACAAGGTGTGTGTGGGGGGCGTTGCCAGTTCCCGGCAGGGCTGTGGGGGGCCGTGTCCCACACTGGGGGGTACCGCCGGGCACGGGGAGGGCCGGGGACGCGGAGGGTCGGGCACACTGACGCCCGTCCCCACGCAGGTGCGCACGCTGCGGATGCACCTCTTCACCGGGCTGCAGCTGGCGTGCCTGGCCGTGCTCTGGGCCGTCATGTCCACCGTGGCCTCCCTGGCCTTCCCCTTCATCCTCATCCTCACGGTGCCGCTCCGCATGTGCCTGCTCAGCCGCATCTTCACCGACCGCGAGATGAAGTGTGTAAGTACCGGCGCCGCGTCCCTCCTCCCCGTGGGGGCCGTGGCCAGGGGCCGTGGAGGGGGGGGACCCCCTGGCTGCCGGCTCAGCCCCCCCTCTCCCCGCAGCTGGATGCAGACGAGGCCGAGCCCATCTTCGATGAGCGGGAAGGTGTGGACGAATACAACGAAATGCCGATGCCGGTGTGACCGCGCCAGCCGGCGAGCTGGGCATGGCCAGGTCCTGTGCCGGGACGGGGGCAGCGGCTGCGCAGCCGTGCCCAACCGGGGACGGGCACCCCGCGCTCCCCGTGCCTTCGGGGGGGGACACCTGCCAAAGAGACGCCAACCCACAGCCTCGTCCCGCCGGGGACCCCCCGCCCCCCCCGCCGTGCGGTGCCGCGCCGTGCCGTGCCTTCGGACCCTCCTGACCACGCCATGGGGCAGAGCCCCCCCGGTCACCCCCCAGCAGAGCTGCAGATCCTGCCCCTGCCGCAGCCCCTCCGCAGCCCCCGGGCTCCCACCGGACAATCAGGCGTTTCCGAAATCCCACCGTGGTTTATTTAAGACAATAATTTAAATGGCAATAAACAGCTTTGTACGGGGCTGAGGGGGGCCGGGGCCCTTGATGCTGCGGGGCTGCCCCCCGGGCACGGCGCGGCGCCAGGGCCGGGGGGGTCTGTGCCCACCAGTGCCGTGGGGTGCCAGGGCTGGGGGGGGGACAGGGGGGTCGCCTTGCGCCAGGCCCGGTCCGGGCAGGGGCTCTGGGCCGGCCGCTGCCTTCTACTAATAAACAGAATGGACTTTGCACACTTTTCACCAGTTTTATTGTAAAGTTAACCCCCACTTCCCCAGGACCCCCCCTCCTCCCCGCTCGGGGGGCAGCCCCCTGTGCAAACAGCCCGACCCGGGGTCTGCCGCAGCCCCCCCAGACCCTGCGGGACCCCGCAGGTCCAGGTGGGGGCCAGGCTCAGCCCTCCCTCCCAGCAGCGGCGTTGGGGGGCACAGGGACACCCCCACACCCCCTATCCCCAGTGCCACCGGGAAGCCAGGCCAGGCCCCCCCGGCAGCAGTGACCCGTGCAGACAGGGCAGGGGGGACAGCGAGGGACACCCCCCCTCCCCAGCAGCATAGACCCCCACACCCCCCCTACGCACCAGTCAATTCACACCCCTTTTCCCCCCCAACGGCAATAAATATCTCACACTACCCCAGCCCCACATCAAGGAGCAGGTGCCCACGGCCCCGCGTCCCCCCCGCCCCGGGATGGGGGCGGCTCCGTCTCCCACCCCCGGGGAAGGGGGCTGGCAGCACCCGCCTGCGCCCACCCCGCTCTGCCCCCTCCCCGCCGGGGCCCGGCGCTCGGGGGGGGGTCCGTCCCTCAGAAGCGCAGCTCCCTCAGCTTCTGCCGCAGGTAGTGCTTGGCCTCCTCGATGCCACTCACCTTCTCCAGCTCCGTGTAGGGCAGCTGGAAGGGAACGGGGAGAAACCGTCAGAGCAGCTCCACCATCACCACCAACCGCCCCCCAACCACCCCCGAGACTGCCCAGCACAGCCCTCCGTGGCAGCGGAATGCAGAAACGGGACTGGGGATGCTTTCCGAGGGAGGGGAAGGAGGACAGAGCTGTTCCTTCCAAGGGGAGGGAGCAGACGCGCCCCAGCTCAGCGTCCCACCGACCGCCGGGCAGAAGCTCAGCCCTGGGTAAGGCGTGGGGACAGGGCAGCCTCCCCGGGGGGACGAGTCCCCCAGCGCCTGCCCACGCTGGCGCTGCCTCACCCCAAACCTGCTGCCCGTACCCGCTCCGGTGCCCGCAAAGACCCGCAGGGAGCCCCGGCCACCCATCCCCACCGCCGCCGGGACGAGTGTGGCACGCACAGGGAGGACACGCGGTGCTGCAGGGTCCGGGGAGCTCACAAGCGTCACCCCAACCTTGAACCCCGCTCGCCAACCACCGGGGAGGGATGAAGAGCAAAGCGCAGCCGCCGTCCTGCCCGCGGCTCCTCCGCTGCCCGTCGGCGAGCGGCGGCCATCAGCCTCCCTCCGCAGAAAGGGCTGCGGGAGCGAGCCGGGCGCAGGCGACAGCCTCTTCCCCAACATTTCACACCATTTCAACCCCAGTCTGCGAAGGAACGGCGGCACCGGGACTGACAAAATCGGACACAGCCCTCCCTTTGCCCCGGGAGCTGGTACGGCGTGCGAGGGGCAGCAGAGACCCCCGGGAAAGCTGGACAGGGCGTCAGTCTGGAGCCAGGAGCGCTCTCTGCCCCCGAACAGCAAATACAACCTGGAGCTAAACAACCCCCCCCGAAGGGTCACGAGCCCTGGGCAACCCTGACCACAAGCCCTGGGCAACCCCGAGACAGAGGCACCCACAGTGGTGGGAGCAGAGATGGTCCCTGTCCCTCCCCACGGTGACAGTCTGGGGACAAGCCGGCGGGAACTTTTCCGAAAACACCCGTTCACCGTTCAAGGCTCTCCTGCCCCGGAGCTTGTCACCCTGTAGTGACACCCCCGTCCCCAGCCACCACCCGCGGCTGCGTGTCCATCCCCGCACTGGGCTGGGACCACCGAGGGTTGGGGAAACGGAGGAACCCTGCAGCGCCGCAGCCCTGCGGGGAGGGACATGCGGGGACCAGAACAGGAGACGCCAGCTGCCACCCGCGCTCCCTCTGCATCGCTATCGGGGACTGGGGGCCAAAACCTGTCGGGGGGCTGGAAGCTGGTCCAGCATGGCAGAAGGCACCGCCAGCGCTGACGGAGCAGGACCAGGGGTAGCCGTGACCCACGCTTCAGCCCTGCCCGGCAGCACAGGAGGGCTCAGAGCCTTACACCGCGCTCGCTGTGACGGCAGCGCAGCCCTTGGTGTGTTTTGCTGCTCAGGCACAAGAGGATTCATGTCCCTCCTGGGAACGTGGAGGTACAGGAAAAGCTCTCCTGGGGGCTTGGAGACCCTGCGGAGGGGCAGCGACACGGGGCTGGGGCTGCGCAGGGCAGTCCTTGGCCGAGAACCTCGGGTGCCGTTTCCAGCCGGGTCTGCGGGAGAGCTGTGGGTCAGGAAGCGCTCCGTGCCTGGCAAGGGGGTGGTCTACCACACCAGAAGCATCCAAGGCTGCTTGGAGAGGCCACTGCCGTCCCTCAGGAGCGGCAGATCATGACACAGGAGTTTGCCTGCAAAGGAGGAAGCTTTTTCTCACCAGCTCCATGAGGAACGGGGCTAACAGCAGGCATCGTGAAGGGCTACGGTGGGAAACCTGGCACAGATGACACGGGGACTCCACGGACAGGCTAGATCCTGGCACGGGGGCTACACAGAGCCCGGGACCTTTTTGTGACCGTCGCAGATGGGCAGGTGGGATGGGACAGACAGACGAGCTGCACGCTGCCCCCAGGCCAGCGAAGAGGCTGCAGCCCAGTGCTGTTCTCCGACAGTCCCCGCAGGCCGGGGGGAAGGAGGCGACTAACTCTGCCCGGGGAGAAGGAACCAAGTCCTCTGCCTGCAGCGGGGCTGAGTCAAAGGTTTCTGGCAGCTCCTTCCAACCGCTCCGCTCTCCCTTCCTCGCGGCCCAGCTCTGCGGGGTCCGCCTCCCCAGCGGGCTCGTCCTTCTGGCACCACGGATCAGCAGCACAGAAAGCTCCTTCAACCAAACGGGCCGGGAGCGAGGGGTGCCAGAGCCGGGACAGGGCTTGTGGGGACAGCAAATGCCGCCACTATTCCGGGCAGGATCCTGGGAAGGCAGGAGCACATCCTTACCTAGAAACTTCCGAGGGAGGAGAGCTGGCTGTCAATAAAAGGTCAGGACCACCGGGGGAAAGAACATCCACCTTGGAAAGGGCTGAGAGGCAGAGGGTCTGTGGGCAGAGGGTCTGGGGGTGGTGACCCCGCACCAGCACTCCCACCGCCTGCCAGAAGGGTGGGAGCACCGCGCAGGTCCAACCGCAGGACGCGGCAGCGAAGGGTCCTGTGCGAGACCTGGGGATGGCCTCTGCGGCCGCCCCTGAGCGCTGTGCCGCGGAGGGAGCCGGCGCTCTTGGGAGGAATCCCCGTGGAGAGGCACTGACAAACCCACAGCTGCCGCTGGTACCCGATCAGCGGCACGGCAGGGGGAGCGGGGCCCTGGCACCGCCGCACAGACATACCCAGACAGCTTAGCGGCGTGCCAGGCACGACAGGCAGTCCAGCGCCGACCGAGCGGGCACACGGCGACGCAGGAGCCAACAAGAGAAGGCCTTAAATTAAATATAAGGAGGGATGAACTGCCAGGCTCCAAGAGCCGCGAACAGAGGCACCGCGTCCAGCTGGACCCAGTCACCAGCCGCATGCCCCAGGAGTCAGCCTGGGGCCAGCGCCGTTTAGTGTCCTCGTTAGTGACCCGGCCGATGGGACGGAGCGCGCCCGCGGCGAGGCTGCAGACAGCACGGGACGGGCAGGAATCACGGAATTTTCAGAGTTGGAAGGGACCTCCAGAGCTCACCCAGTCCCACTCCCCGGCCAAAGCAGGACTGCCCAGAGCACAGCACTCAGCACTGCATCCAGGCGGGGCTTGGAAACCTCCGGAGAAGGGGACTCCCCCACCCCCCTGGGCAGCTGTGCCACTGCTCTGCCACCACAACCCCAAAGGAGTTGTTCCGTGTATTTGAATGGAACCTCCTATGTCCCAACTTGTGCCCATTGCCCCTCGTCCTGTCACTGGGAACCACTGGAAAGAGTCTGGCTCCATCCTCCTCGAGTGGAGCGGCTGCCACGCCAGACGGTGCTGCCACCCCACCGTTCAGAAGGACCCAAACAGGCTGGAGAAACGGCCCCCGGGCAGGGAAGGGCCGAGTCCCGAGCGTAGGGAGGAACAGCCCCACACACCGGGTCGAGGAGCCGATCCTTCGCTGCCACTCAGCGCTGGCGAGACATCTGGAGCGTCCGTGGGCACCCGGAGCAAGTCCGGTGCAGGGCCATAACGATGATTATGGGACTAAAGCACGTGATACGTGAGAAGAGGTTGACAGAGCTGGAGAAGAAAAGGATCGGGGCATCTCATCTATGTGCACAAATATCTGACGGGAGGTTGTGAAGAAGTCAGAGCAGCCCCTTCGCTGTGCCCAGTGACAGGGAGTGAGGCAAAGGCACAAACCTAAAATACTGGAAATCCCACTTAAACTTTGGAAGAAGCTACGCACACACACACACACATCCCAAACATACGAAAAACCTCTTCTCCTGTGAGGGTAAAGCAGCCCCGGCCTCGAGCCTGGAAGAGGTCACCCAGAAAGCAACATTCTGAGACGTTCAAAACTCAAATGGACACGGCACCGAGCAACCTGCTCCAGGTGAGCGGGGTTCATCTCCAGAGGCCCCCGCCAACCTCAACCGTTCTGTGATTCTGTAAAGGCGTCAGAAGAGGAAATAAACCTCAAAGGAGAAGAGGAAGAACAACCACCAAGCTGTGAAGCAGCTTCAACTCAAGAAGAAGTTGAACTGCCTGAGGTTCTTCATCGTAAAGGGGTGGCCAAAGGGAAGAGACCTCTCGAACCACAAGCGCAGAAGGCAACCACAGAGCTGCTCTTCACTCCCTCGCGGTACCAGACCCGGCAGCACCACGTCGGCTGACGAGACAGCAGCTTAAACCAAAGGGAACGTGTTGCAGGTCGCACTGCCCGGAGCTCGCTGGCACCGCGCGCTCAAAGAGGAATAAAACGCTCACGGAGAAAAGCTCCGTCGGGGCGGTTAAACACAGTTGCCCAGACACACGCTCCAGCGCAGGAGCCCCCGGACTACCCGTGCCATGCACGATCCACTCCCGACTCGTGTTCTAACCATCTGTCACCGTCTGCTGCCGGAGAGGGAAGAGGGGATGGGAGCAGAGCGCGTGCTCTCGGGCACCCAAGAGGAGCTGCCCGCACCGGCAGCTGCACGACGACGGGGCACGCTGAGCAGAGGGGAACAGCTCCGGTGGCGTCAGCCATGCGTGTCCCGACACCCCACGCTGCCGGACAGAGCCCCTGATGCCGCGCACACCGGGAGCAGGAGCACGCTCTCACTCGCCCACGCCCCTGTCCGTGCCGCCTTGCTCCCCAGAGAGCCCCTGGGCTGCTGCTCAGCACCCTCAGCCTCCCACAGCAGCCCCGGCCCGCAGCAGCGGCACAGACCCGAGCAGGAACGGTTACCGGAGCCGGTGGGCGATGGGGCACGGAGCCCCGAGCTGGGCCAAGCACAGGGTGAGCTCAGTCCCCGGCTGCCGCAGGTGTGCTGGGCACAGGGCGGGCAGGGGCAGCCCTCGGCGGCGGTGGCACAAAGCCGGGAGCGGAGGCAGCCGTGCCAAGCGCCCTCCTCGGCCGAGGGGCTCCCGGAGCCCGGACACGCGGCGAGAGCCCATGGCACCGTCCGGGAGCCGGGCGGCGGGCGCTGGGGAGCGCTCCTCCCTGCGACAAAGCTCCTCGGCCCCACTGCTGTCGGGGGACACGGGCGGCCCTGGGCAGCCCGTCCCGAGCTCCGTCCCAGGGGAGACGCAGGGTGCGCCGCACAGGGGAGCGGGGCCTGCTCCACTGCTCGGCAGTTCGGGATCTCCAAGGAAATACCGCAACTCGAGTCACAGGACTGCCGAAGCTATGCATAAACAAAGGGCTTCTGAACTATGTACGTTGCAAATTATGAAATTAGGAGGAGCTTCGTGTTGGCACGCCGCGCTGTCAGCAGCAGGGGAGGTAAGAAGCTTTAAGAAATGGTTATGGGACTGCTTGGTAGATCTACGACTGTAATTCAGGTGACCTCTGAAGTGGAGGAGTAAACAGGGATAAGACTGCCCGCATTTCTGAGTTGTTTTCCTCAGAAAGATCTGTCCTCAAGCTAAAAATCACCCCACAAACAGTCTTGTAGAAGTTGCACACCTTAAAACAACACCTTGAGTTTCCAAAGAACTCCGAAGACAATTGCGGAGGTGGCGGTGAAGCCTCGAGGGCTTCTCCATTCGCAGCTCTCACCACAGACCAGCCAGAGGCTGCAACCAAAGAGGCGAGGGCTCCGAGAGAGCACCGGGGGGAGCTTCACCTCACCGCGCCTCCACCCACCGCGGCGAGCGGCACGCTGCGGAACCCACAGCCAGGAGCACAGCGAAGGGTATCAGCCTGAGCTATGTCCCCACTTCATTTCCACCCCGCGGCCCTGCAGCCGACACGTCTGCGGGGCGCAGGCTGAGCCGGGTTCCCCTTCTCCCCTCCCTGCCCAGCGCACGGCTCCAGCGGCAGGACGGATTCCCGCAGGACCAGGGGAGACGGAGGGGCCGTCCCCTCGCCCGCGCTTCCCACCAGGGCACCAGGGCTGGCATGGCGTGCCAGCCGCCCGGGAAGACTCTTGGGGTGGGGTGGCAAAAAGGAGCCGTGAGGATGAGTCACTGCTTCCTCTCGCAAGCAGCAAGCGTGGAAGGACGGCTCCCATGGGAGTGTTTACAGCGGGGATGCCAGCTCTCCCGCCTGCAGCGCGTCCCGCGGCACCGCCACGGGATTCTGCCCGGGGGGAGGAGGGGAAGGGAAGAAGGGAGCAGCCCCCGCTTACCTGAACCAGACAGTAGCCCAGCAGTCGCAAGTGCCTGTCCCTCATGGCTCGCGAGCCCACCAGTATGTCGGAGTTCTGGCAGTAGTGCCATTTGTCATTGACCGACAGCACCACCCTGCAGGGGACAGAGCGGGGGGAGGGAGGAGGGCAGCGTTACCCTCTGCCACAGACCCTGCAGGCAGGACGGGCAGCAGCGTTGCCCGCGCCTGGTCCCCAGAGCGGCGGCGGAGGAAGGGCAGCACCCCCCACCTCCCCGCGCCCAGCTGGTGGCGGGGGCAGCCGTACTGCGTGGGGACGGCGGGGACAGGGCTCTCTGCCGCCGGGCACCCGCCGGCGCAGGGCAGAAGGGGGCCGGGGCGGAGGGCCGGGGAGGGCAGGAGCTGAACCCAGTGCTGGCACGGGCCCGGGGCGGCTGTCCCGCCGAAAGGGAGTGGGGACAGGGACCATCTCTGCTCAGTACCTCTGAATCTCTTCGGCTCCCTGCGGCCCATCGCCCGGCCCTCGCTTGGGGCTGGGCCGGCACGGGGAGGGCGGAGGGCAGGCGTCCTCGCTGGGCGGTGGGCTCCTTCCCTCCGCTTCCTCCTGCGCCTGCTCCCCCTGGAAGCAGTTGTGATCGCGCCCGGGGCAGGCGGCGGTAGCCTCCTCCTCCTCCTCCAGAATCTTGCCGATGGGGAACTGGAAGAGGGTGGCTGCGGAGGTGCCCCTGGGGGAGCAGTCAGGGGTGCCGGCCGGCTGCGCGGAGAGGCACTCGGAAGGGCTGCTTAACGTGGAGCTGCCCTGGCTCTCCAGGGAAGACTCTTTGCTCAGGCCGCAGTAATAGTCCGAGGGGGGCTGGTAGCAGGGGCCCCCCGGGGCAGGGCAAAGCGTGGGCAGGAACCGCCCGGCCAGGTTGCTCTCCCGGGAGCCCAGGGGGCTGCTCGGCGTCTCTGGAGCAAACGGGGCAAAGTCCTGCAAGTCTGAGGTGAGGGCCAGGACGCTGGAGCGCAAGGACATGGCGGCAGGGGACGTTGCAGCGTGGGCGGAGGGAGCCTTGGAGGCCGCAGGGACACGGGAGAGAGGCAGCACAGTGCCCGAGCGGTTAATCCACAGCAGGAAGTCTGTGGAGAGAGAACAGGGATCAGCACCGGGCCCGGAGACCCCCCCACCGATGGGACATGGGCTCGGGGACCCTGCGTGCCTCAGGGTGGGAGACCGCGCCGGCCAGCCCAGCGGACAGGAGCGCAGAGGGAACCCCCCGCTGCTGAGCCCCCCTGCGGCGGGGGCGGCTCAGGGAGCTTCGTCCCAAAGCACCAGGGGAAGGCAGTGTCACGGGGAAGGCGGTGACAAAGCAGCCCAACCTAGCTCTGCTCTGAACAGCCTCCCACCCTCAGGCCTCCCCCGAGCACCCAGGCACCCGCCGCCCCCCAAATCCCAGCCGCCAGCCCCCTCCCCGGAGCCCTGCCCCAAAGCAGGCGCCCAGCCCCGCTACCTGTGCAGTATCCCGGGGGCAGCACCTCGTCCTGCCGATAGCACTCCTCTCCCACCAGCTGCCGCAGGGCCTCGGCCACCAGCCCCTTGTAGCTGAGGGGAAGGAGAAGAGTCAGAGGATCACTAGGGAGGGCCCCCAGCCCGCCCCCTCGAGCACTGCCCACCCGCGTTCTCCCTCCGAGCACGTCTGCGCAGAGACGCGAAGGCCCCTGGGAGCGAGAAATAAGGAGAGCCTTTAGGTTTGGGCTCTGCTGTTCCGCGGCAAGGAGGGGACACACTTCAGCTCATTCCGCAGAAAAGCTCCTCCCAATATCCCTACACCAACAGCACATTATTCTTCACCAAAAGGGTTGTCAAGCTCTGGAGCAGGCTGCCCAGGGAAGGGGTTGAGTCACCATCCCTGGAGGTATTTAAAAGACACGCAGACGTGGCACTTAGGGACACGGTTTAGCGGTAGGCTTGGCAGTGTCACGCTTATGGTTGGACTCGATGATCTTAAAGGTCTTTTCCAAGCTAAATAATTCTATGATTCCATATTGCTCCTCTACGGGCTTTGGAACTGACATATGGGCCTCTACCCCAGACCCATCCTCGGATGGGATCCTGCCAGAACAAGGTCACCCCTGTGTGTCGCAAGCAATGCCGCGCTGCCCACCTGCAGTGGTGGAGGCCACCGCACTCCCCACCACGCTCTCCCCGCCGAGGGCAGCCCTCCCGTCCCCTCCCGTCCCGTCCCCTCCCCAGCACGCCATCCGCCCCCACCGCTGACCTGTACTTTCTGTTGGCCTCGTCGGCCGTCAGGGCGTGCTCGAACATGAGGACGCGGTAGCGCGGGTCGAGGCGCGGGCCGCTGTAATCGCGGAACTCCAGCTCCACCGCCGCGTCCAGCAGCGAGAGGTAGCGGCGCACAATCAGCGCGTAGGGGCTGCCTGCGGGGAGAGGACGGCTGTTTAGGCACCGCCTGGGAGCCCCTCCTCGCCCAGCCACGCTCCCGACCAGCTCCTGCGCTCCCAGGGCGCCTGTTCTGCCCAACGCTTTCCCAATCCACCTCCACCCCAGCCCTGAGCTCTAACGGCTGCGTTTACCCTGCGAAAGGCCTGACATACTCATAACATTGGTGATGAAGGCTGGGGAGAAGACTTGGTGCAGGACGGTCTGGGGGAAGTGGCTAAGCTGAAACATGGACATGAGGATGTTGACGGTCGCCAGCGGTGAGCTGCCGGCTTTCTGCTCCAGGATGGCCTCCAGCTTGGGGAAGAGCTCGCTGTGGTTGGATGGGCGGTAATTCATGCGGCTGAAGGGAAACACCAGCTTCTGGATCACCTGCAGGCGGGAGGAGAGAGAGTTGGGCCAGGCCAAGCCACGGGACGAAGGACCGGTCAGGCCCTGGGCAGGATCAGGGCACATCCCGGTTGGCTCCCAGTGAGATGCCCCAGCCAGATGGCAGAGAAGGGACACCGTTTCCCCCAGCACCGGGGCAGTCCCCGAACCAGCCCCAGGCATCCCCCGCAGCCTGGGGTGGACGCTCACCTTGCTGTCGAGCTGCTCCCCACGCTTCAGGAGGAAGTTTGCGATGGTATCAAGCAGCCGTGGCTCACGCAGCCGGTGCCGGGCCACGTACTTGGCAATGAGGGCCATGGTGTAGGGGGTAAGGTTCTCCGCCTTCCTGGGGAGCCACTCTGCACAGAGCAAACCACAGCGGGGTGTCCGTCAGAGAGGCCTGGCTCTGTCCGAACCGCAGCTCTCCAGAAGCCACTACAGCCTGGGCGGGAAAGGCAGCGCAGGCAGGTGGGAGATAACCAGACCTGGGCAGCAGAGCCATCTCTCCTGAAACCCAGGAGGCTTCCAAAACCCATCGAGTTACGGGGCAGATTCCATCACGTGCACCCAGAAGGCACAGCTGGAACGTGCACTGAATGGGGGCCCTTCTGCAGAAACCCCACCGAAACCAACCTGCTGCCAGTCTGGAGGTGAGGTCGGCTCACGGCCCCCGAAGGGCCAGGCTGGCAAGTCAGTGACGGCGGCCACAACGCAGAGCATCTCCTGCTCCAGCCTCACCGCTGCAGGCCCCGGTGCTCAACAGGGCCCCAGCTGGTGCCCTCACAAACCCAGATGTCCTCTGGGGCCAAGAAAGCAGACCCCGAGGCTGCCACGCGCACGGACAGAGCCCAGCGCACCCCGCACGAGGCTCACACCGTGGGCAAGGCTGGGACCCTGCTGGGGCAGACCCTGCCCTCACCTGCCATACTGCGGATGAATCGCTCTTGGCGGTTCTCGTAGAAGAGCTGAGAGCTGAAGATGGCCTCCAGGGCCTTGTTGTTCGCCTCCTGGGCGCACAGAGCCAGCATCTCGTCCAAGAGGGCCAGCTCGTGCTCCCGCATGGCACTCACTTGCCCCAGCGTGTGCCTGACGAGGCGCAGGATCTTGCGGTTGTTGATCAGCTGCTGGTCGGAGGCCGGGTGTCCCTGCAGCGCCTGCGCCCGCAGCCGGTAGTAGGAGAGGAGCAGGAAGAGGGTCTGGGGGTGCCGCTCCTTCTCCAGGTGCCGCTCCAAACTGCTGAGGCACGACTCGACCAGGGGGTGGGGGCTGGACGGGTGGAGCCTCATCACGCTGCTGAAGACCATGGAGACGTCCTTCTGGTTGAAGCGGCCCAGGCGGCTGCGGGATTCGTCCTCCAGCACTCGCACCAGCGGCGATTCCCCCGGCAGGCCTGCGACAGGGAAGGGATTAGGGACGCTCGGACCCCACCTCGCGTCTTCCCTAGGCACAACCGTCCTCGCAAGCTCAGGCACGGGACTACGGCCAGAGAAAGACAGGTTTGCCATGTCAGTGAGAAAGGGAAAGAGGACCGGTTTGGCAAAGCCTGACCGGAACATCAGTGCAGCTGCACCACGGAAAGAGTCATGTGGAGCCGCTGGATTACTCCCACCCACTCAGCCAAAGTCCTTTAGGCCATCCGCAAAAGCAAGGTTTATTTCTCAAGTCTCAAACTTCTTAAAGATAAATAATACGCCTCACAAAGTACTTTAAAAAACGTTTTGGTTGGAAAACAAATAAGACACCAACACATTACCAAAATAAAAACCGCCCGTGTATGACGGGAATTGGTCTTTTCTCATTTCTAACCTTCTTCCATTTTCTAGTTTAGCTTTAGTCTTTCAAACTCGGCTCCTGGGGAAAACACTTTCCTCCAGCTCTGGACGTGTTATTCAACCACGGAAAGACAAGGGGCCAGGCACACAGCGCGGTTACGAAAAAAGGCAAAGGCCATCCTTCGTGTGTCAGGAGAGATATTTTCAGGAGATGCATGAAGCATTATGCACTGTATGAGGCCCTGGTAGCCCACTGGTCTCCTAAGCCAGCTGACAAGATTTCAATTTTCAAAAGGGCTTTAAAGCAACTAAGGCAGCATGGGGTAAGTTGCTGCGTTTTATCATTAATCAAAAATCAGTCAGAAGGTGGAAAGTGAAGAATTAGTCTGAGCAGTTGCTTTGTTCCTTAAAAAAGGCCTCAAAAAGGCGGGTTAGCACTTTTATTAATGAGCGGGTAAGCGTGGTGAGCAGGGAAGGGCGACTGACGGAGAACAAAGTGTGGGTCAAAACCAGAGCAGGCCGGGGGGAGCCCAGCTGAGGGGAGAGGCGCCTGGCAGCCCAGAGTTCAGTGTCAACAAACACAAGGCGCCGCGAGACAGAGGGGGGAAGAGCAGAAACTTCTTCCCTCCCCCCTTCAGCGGGATCTAGAGTTACTGCATCAACCCACGGCCGGGACTGGGCGTCTCCGTACGGGGCTCAGCCGAAGCCTCAGCGCAGCGTGCAGCTGCAGTGGGGAAAAAAAAAGCAAACAGCATGGCAGGAGACGTGCGCGTGGGACAGAGGAGCGTGGGGCTGGCAGGAGGTGGGGAGGGCAGCCGCCAGCCGTCATCCCCTTCCTCGCAGCAGGAGAATCCGCAGGGCCCCGGTCCAGCGAAGGGGGAGCCCCCCAGGACACAGCTTGTCCAAAGGCTGCTGCTGCGCAGGAACCCAAACCGGCCCGAACCTTTTCTCCTGAGTATTAAATGCTCAGTGACATGGGCCTCATGGCCAGCAAAGGGTTTAGCCAAGACCTCGCCTCTCACACCTCGATGGTCAAATGTTTTCTGATTTTCAGGGACTGGAACGAAACTCGAGGAGCGGTTTATCCCGATCCCGCCAGGCAGCGCTGGCTACCGCTTCGGCTGCCCTTCGGGCTGACGTGCCGGGTGCCGCAGCCAGCCGAGCCCCCCGAGCAGTCAGTCAGGCTCCCTTCCTGCTGCATACCCCAAGCAGAGCCTTCTCCTTCGAAGGGCACAGCTCCATCTGCCACAAAGCCACCGTCACATGTAAATCCACACACAAGCCCAGACACTGGCTCCAGTTCTGGTACGCCCTTCCTCCTTCCATGGCAGCCGGACCGGCAAGTTCTCCTTTCGCCTCACAAACGTAAGCACTGGCCCGTGTCCCGCCGCCCTGCCCGCCTCCCCCATTCGCTGTGGACAGCCCCGCGCAGGCAGACACCGTCAGCCCGGGACACTCACCCAGCGCGGCAGCGGCGTACAGGCAGTTGACAATGCTGAAGTTATCAAACTTGGAGCAGCCGCTGATGATGGCCTGACAGAGAGTCTGAAACTCCGGCTGCTCCAGCATCTGGCCGGGCCCGCGGCTCTCCCCGTTCACCGTGGCCTGGCCCTGCTGCTGCTGCTGTAGGAGCTGGCCCAGCTTGTGCAGGGCGATGGGGTAGTGGCTGGCGGACACCTTGCTGGGGTTCTGCGTGACCCACCGCAGCACTTCCCCCACACTGCGCGAGCGCTCTATCAGACGCTTCATTGTGAAGAAGGTGTCATAACTCATCTTCTCGTGGATGAAGTTCCAGCTCTTCCTCTTGCCATGGCCTCGAGTCCTGTAGGCGTCCGGGGGAAAGGTGTGCAGCAGCCCATGGCCGTAGGGGTCCAGGGGGAGCAGCACAGCCCGCCCCTTCGCTTTGCCTGCACAGTAGCAGGCGGGATACATCCCGGCCCCGCTCCGGTCACCAGCAGCCAGGCCCTGCAGGACTCCGGGCCGCGCGCTCTCCCGGGTCAGAGCACGGAGCCATGGCAGCAGGCGCAGCATGGCGAGGGCAGGGCGGCTCGGGAGGCTTCAGAGAACCGGGAGACCCTGGGGACGAGAGCGGGGTGAGGGGGGCAGTGAGCTCGTGCCTCTGGGGCGGCTGGAGCCAGCGAGGGACGCGCGGAGCCCAGGCCGGGACCCCCCCAGTGCAGGGGTACCACCCCCACACAGCCCCTGTTCTGAGGTCCTCCCTCGGTACCGGGACCCCCGCCCTGCACAGGCCGCCCGGCCCGAGCTCCCCCAGCCCACACAAGTCCCGTTGTCCCGAGACCCCCGGACCGCACAGGGGCCCCCACCCTGATGTCCCCTGGCCCACAAAACCCCCTCCCCTCTCCCGGGGCCCCGGCTAGCACAGATCCCCGTCCGGTACCGCGACCCCCGGGCCGCCCCGAGCGCTCCTCCCCCGGTACCAGGACTCCTGGGCCGCCCCGATCTTCCCCTCCCCGGTACCGGGACCCCTGGCCCAGGCTGGGCCGCACCGGGCCGGCGACACCCGTCCCACCGAGGGCCCATCCCCGGGGTCCCGTATCCCCACCCCTCCCTCCGGCCTAGACGGGCCCCGCGGTGCCCGGACCGCGCCCCCCGCGTCCCGCCCGGCCCCAGGCCCCCGGCCCGGCCCTACATGGCGCTCGCGGCCGCGCTGGGACCGGCCGCCACCCCGGCCGCTCAGCACCGCCCGGACACCGAGTCCGCCATCTTCCCGACAGCCCCGTCGGGCCCAGGGAGGCCGCGGCCCCGCCCCCGGCGCGGCCCACACTTCCGGGGGCGTGGCCGGGCGCGCAAGCTCCGCCAGCGTGCGTAACGGCATATGTAAATAGCCTCTACGCGTGCTCCAATGAGCGAGCGGATCGCGAAGGGGCGGGGAGGGGCTTCGTCAGCGCAGGCGCGNCCCCGCCCGGTGCCCCGGCGGCGCAGCAGAGCCGGGAGGCCGCGGCCCTTCACAGTCCTTTAATTGTCACAGAGCGGCGGGAGCGCGGCCCGCAACCGGCACCGGGACCCGTACCGGCTTCCCCCCCTACCCCTCCCCACGGGGAGGCAGCCCCAGCCCCGGGGCAGCACAGGCCCCGTCCTGGGCAGGGCACAGACGGCCCAGGCAGGAGCTCCCGTGCACGGAGCTGGCTGCGGGGCACGGGAGTGGCGGGTGAATGCTCTGTGCAGGGCCGGGGGGGCAACCGGAGACACCCCCCCCCCCCCGGGGGGGCNCACTGGCTCTGGCCCCGGTGGCAGTGCTGCCCAGCCGGGGAGCCCCGGGACACAGCGGCTCCCGCCCAGACACCAGCTCCCTCGGGGCCTGCAGCCCCCCGGGGGGCACAGTCCGGGGGCGCAGCGGGCAGACACCACCCGGGACCAAGTTCGTTCTTCACGTGGCAGCTCTGTATGGGGCGCGGGGCCGTGCTATCTGCGGTACATGGTGAAGGCCACGAAGCTGAAGAGGAGGGTGAGGCCAGCCAGGAAGGTGGTGGCGGTGGCGGTGAAGACGTGCCGGTACTGCAGCTGGAAGTACCAGAGGACGGCCAGCATCAGGACGAAGAGCGGCAGGACGAGGCTGCCCACGTCGAGGGCGGCATGTGCGGGGTCGGCGGAGGCGCGGGGGCCAGCGGGCGTGGGGGCTGGGCTGTGCGGGGAGATGTGGCAGTGCAGGACGCTGTTGTGGGTGAGGTGGAGGGCAGCCAGGCTCTGGGCATCATCACGCAGCAGCTGGCCCTGGTAGATCAGCCGCACTTGCTGCTCCTGCCCGGGGAAATAGGCCCTGAGGAGGGCAAAAAGGATGTCAGGCTCCCGCCAGGATGTTGTCCCCTCTGTCCACCCCCCAAAGAGCAAGCTGCCAATGCACCCCCACAACGACCGCACACCCCTGCGCCCACGCTTCGCCACCAGCCACCCCCGGTGTGACCAGAAGTGAAGGCATCCGCTATGACGGCCCCGCCAGGGACAGGCACAGTGCTCCAGGGACGGAAGGAGCCGCCAGGGGATACGGGAACCCCCCCAGCAGCCAGGGGAAAAGCTGCCTGCCCTGCCCCTCACCTCTTCAGGGCCCCGACGGTGTCGCCAGGGCGCACCCGGGCCAGGCGCTCCGTGTCGTTGAGGAACTTCAGCCGCAGCACCATGGTGGGCTCGGCGGGGCCGCCGTCCCCCTCACTGAGGGGACTCTGCGGGGGTGCGGGGCCGGCCCGGGGCCGCAGCCCCGCCGCCAGCCCGCCCGCCCCCCCGGGGGCCGCTCCGTCTGCCGCCGGGGCGGGGGCCTTGTGCTCGACGGGGGTCGGGGCAGCGCTCGGGCCCTCCTCGGCCACCGGGGCGGCGGCGCGGGGCGGCGCGGCAGGCTCGGGGGCGCGGGTGGAGGCCCAGGCCAGCCCCAGCACCACGGCGACCAGCAACAAGGCGAAGAGCACGGTCACCTCATCGCCTACGCCCTCGATCAGCGCCATGGCGGCGGCGGCGACAACGGCTACCGACCTGCGGCCATAGAACGAGGGAACCTCAGCCCGCCGGGCCGCGGGCGACCGGAGCCGCGGCCGGTCCGGGCCCCTCACCTGCCGCCATCGCGCCGCTTCCGCCTCGCCGCAAGGCACGCTGGGAGCTGTAGTCATGCTCTGCGCATGCGCGGAGCAGGTCCCCCGCGGGGCACGCCGGGAGTTGTAGTCCCGCCCACGGCGCTGGGCGTGCCTCTGGCACGCCCAGCGCCGTGGGCGGGACTACAACTCCCGGCGTGCCCCGCGCCAGGCTGGGCCCTTCCCTCATCCGCCATTATGGTCCCAGCCTGAGGAGACGTGGTGCTGTGGGGCGGATGAGGGAGAGGGTTAGATGAGATGGGGTTCAGCCTGGAGAAGAGAAGGCTCCGGGGAGACCTCAGAGCCCCTTCCAGTGCCTAAAGGGGCTCCAGGAGAGCTGGGCAGGGACTCTGGATCAGGGAGGGGAATGATGGGATGAGGGGGAATGGCTTCAAACTGGGAGAGGGGAGATTGAGATGAGATATGAGGAAGAAATTTTTCCCTGTGAGGGTGGTGAGCCCCTGGCGCAGGTTGCCCCGAGAAGCTGTGGCTGCCCCATCCCTGGAGGTGTTCAAGGCCAGGTTGGACGGGGCTTGGAGCAACCTGGGCTGGTGGGAGGTGGCCCTGCCCAGGGCAGGGGGGTGGGAACGAGATGGTCTTTAAGGTCCCTTCTAACCCAAACCATTCTGTGATGGCTCCATGAAACCCTCCAGGTGAAATTTTTCACGCAACTGAAGGAGCATGAACTTAGTGGTTCTGCTTTTTATCATTTACCGTACCATTTGCCATTTATCTTTTACCATAAGGAGGACATGGACCTGCTGGAGCTCCTCATGGCTCTCCTCTGATCCGAGGGCTGGAGCACCTCTCCTATGAGGAGAGGCTGAAAGAGTTGGGGCTGTTCAGCCTGGAGAAGAGAAGGCTCCGCGGAGATCTTATTGTGGCCTTTCAGTACCTAAAGGGGGCCTACAGGAGAGCTGGGGAAGGACTTTTTACTGGGGCATGTAGTGACAGGACAAGGGGGAATGGCTTCAAACTGGAAGAGGGCAGGTTTAGATTGAACATGAGGAAGAAGTTTTTCCCTGTGAGGGTGGTGAGGCACTGGCACAGGTTGCCCAGAGAGGGTGTTGAGGCCCCATCCCTGGAGGTGTTCAAGGCCAGGCTGGAGGTGGCCTTGGGCAGCCTGGTCTGGTGGGAGGTGTCCCTGCCTATGGCAGGGGGGTTGGAACTCGATGATCTTCAAGGTCCTTTCCAACCTAAACCATTCTATGATTCTATGATTTAATCAATATCCTGTTCTTTGCTTTATATATAGAAAAGTCGTGAGGGGTCTGGAGCACACATTTGATGAGGAGCGGCTGAGGGACCTGGGGGTGTTCAGTCTGGAGAAAAGGAGGCTGAGGGGAGACCTTCTCGCTCTCTACAGCGCCCTGAAAGGAGGGGGTAGCAAAGCGGGGTTGGTCTCTTCTCCCAAGGAACAGGTGGTGGGACAAGAGTTGCGTCAGGGGAGGTTTAGATTGGATATTAGAAAAAATTTTTTCATCAAAAGGGTTGTGAAGCACTGGCACAGGCCCAGGGCAGTGGTGGAGTTGCCATCCCTGAGGGTATTTAAAAGACGGGCAGACGCGGTGCTGAGGGACGTGGGTTAGTGGTGGGCTGGGCGGTGTTAGGTTCACAGTTGGACTCGATCTTAAAGGTCCCTTCCAACTTAGACAATTCTGCAATTCTAAAACAAGGTGGGCAATTGGCGAAGGACAGCAAATTCCGGAGGCAGAGCCTGTCGCTGGAAGAGCCGTGCTGTGGGGAAGATGAGGTCTCTGGCAGGGAATAAGTGGGTTACGCAGCTCAGAGGTAACACGGGGGAACAGGAGAAGCTTCTGACTCAAACTGACCGAGTTGCAGTGATCCTCTGGGGGACTGCGATTCCCCAGATGTGTTTAAACCTACCTGCAGGCTTCATGAAGAAGGAAAGTTTGAAAGACAGACAAGAAAATTACTGTGGAGTAGTTTTTGTCTCCAGCATAGGTTTGGTATTCAAAGACATTTCAAATAATTTGTCCTAAAATCTCTCTTGGCTGAGCTAGTATCTGGTATTAAACCTTAATGCTGGAGACTCGGCTTTTTTGTGTTCCTGAAAATCATTCAAATAATTGTCAATGTGGCCAAAAATGATTTGATCAACATTTCCATATTTTTAGGTGGTTCCTGGGGCGGGGTGGGCCGGGCCGCCTGCCTCCAGCCCCCTTTGAAGTCCCGGTTCAGGCCAGCATCCGGGAGCCCCAGAATCGGGACATGGGGCCCGAGGTGGTGCTTCTCTCAGCTGCCTCCTTCAGTCCTGATCTGCATTCTTCATCGCTGCTTTCAGCTTATCGTTAGACTGCAGCAATGCAGATTGATGAGATGTGTGGTAGGGGAGCCCGAGGCTCCAGGCAGTGTAATTGTCATATTAGCATTAGCAGGAGGCATTGCAAACACAAGATTTATTTTCTGTGTACAGCTGTCTTGCGGAACTCAAGAGCAGAACTCGTCCTGCGATCACAGGGAGCAAAGTCTTTAATGACCTGCAAATAGCACGGAGAGAGCTGAAAAGTGGGGCTGCCAAAGCAGAGCTCTCGCATGCACAGCAGAATTTAAAAATAGGCTGCTGCTGGCGTTCTCGCTTACCCGCCGTTCCTGGAAGCCCACGGGGAGGACGGCTCTCCAGCAGAGGAGAGACGCAGTCCCCTGACGTAACTTGCCGCGGCATCTACGCTGCAGAGCGGAAAGTTGCGGATTCGGTCATTTTACACCAGAGCATCCCTGATTGTTGTCTGCATCTCTTCCAGCCCCAGGTCTGCGGTGGGTCCTGACTCTCCTCTCCCCGGAGCAGCGAAGCGGCGGGGGCAGTGGGCAGACGCTCCCTCGCCCGTGCTGCTGCCATCCCGGTGGGACCGAGGAGTCCCTTTGGCTCAGCATCATCAGCACCTTCAGCAAAGCTCAGCGCCTGTGGGAGTGGAGACATGGGAGAAACGAACGCCTCTGCAGATGAAGATGCTCTTCAGAAGCTCCCACCAACAGCGAGAGGTGTCAGCCCCAGTCAAAGACGCGGAGACGTGTTGTGGGGAAAGCAGTTGGGCCAGAAAAAAGAGCTGGAGGGTGGGAGCGTGGGGAGCGGGGGATGCTGAGCTGCAGCGTCTCTAGGCGAGGACCAGCTCTGCATTTACACAGGACCGCAGAGAGCCAGGCCCTGAAACACCCCGTCCCCGGCACGAGCAAGGGGTCTGTGACACCCCCGAGACGCCACCCCTGCACACCACAGCCCCGTGGCACAGCACTGTCCCTCGCGGGGCAGGGACAAGGAGGGACCCCAGCGCCGCGTGCTGAGGGGCTGGAGGAGATGGGCAGCCACCGGCCGAGCCGGGGATCCCCGCGACAGGGGTGGGCAGCACCCATGGGTGCCAAGGCTGCTGGGGAGCCGGTCGTGCTGCTCGATCTGCCCGGGGCGCTGGGGCCGAGGGGTGGGCAGGGAGGTGCACCCCACGGTGCCGTGGGGGTGGTGGGTGCGCTGCCCTCTCCCACAGCACGGAGCCGTGAGCGTGGCACGGGGGGCGGAGGCCAGAACCTGGTGGGGAAGAGCTGCCCCTTCCCTCGGTCACTAAGAAAGCGCTGGGCAAAGGCCGGGTCCGCGCCTGGGGGGTGTCCTGTGGAGACTCAGGAGAAAGAAGGGGTCAGGCTGGGGCTGGGTTGGCCACAGAAGGGACCTCGGTGCTGTCCAGAGACCGGCCCAGAGGGAGGGAGGAAGCCGGGGAACGGTCAGAGGGGGAGGCTGGCCTGGGTATTGCCACCCAAGTTATAATAACCATTCCCTGAGTTTCTGTTCCCTGATTTTTTTCAGAGCTGCTGCTCGCTCCGGCGTCCGCGCAGTAACCGGCACTCGGATGGAGCAGCACTGCAGACCCGCCCAGCCATGGTCACTGCGGTCATCGAGTGGCCCTGGACCTGCTGTGGCCACAGAGCCAGTCTGTCCCCAGTCACTGGTGACCACAGCCGACACGTGGGGTCACTGCTCCCGTGAGAGAACAGGGGCAGAGAGCAGTTAATACAGAAGTGAGGGAGGACAGGGACGGGGACGGGCACTTGCAGCAGGGAGAAGTAGGACCCATGCTATTCCGAGCTGAATAAATCACTAAAGAAGAGGCGAAGCTTTGAGGGCAGCAGAGCACCCGCTGAGGAAGACAAGAAAAAACACAGCGAAGAATCAAAATTTGTGATTAGCTGCTAGTAAATTATTTAAACAAGCTGCAGTCAGCAAGGGGGGATGACTGCAGGTTCTTCTCCGGGACACAAAAGCCCTGGGTGCCGGAGCTCGCAGCAGCGTCTCTGATGAACTGCCGTGGGGACACGCGGGGTCACCAAACCAGCGCAGGGCCGTTCTGCCGAGACCTCGGGGCGCTGGGGGTGCCCCAGGCTGCTGCTGCGGCGGCTGAACGATATTCACTTTCCTGGTGGGAAGGAAAACGCGCCCGTCAGGCAGCTGCGCCCGTGGTGTGCCCTCTCGGTGGGTTTTGGTGAGCGGGCTGTGGTGACTGCCGTAGCTGGTGATGCTCTCGGGGCTTTACTGACCCGACATCGGCAGGTCCCGCGGGACAAGGAGCTGATGTTTTCTCGCTCCTTGGCTGCGGGACACCGGCAGCAGAAAAACAAGTGGGGATCTTTTCCTCATGCGTAATGACCTTTAAATACCCGCTGTGGTTCCCGTCCTGCAGCCAGCGGGGCGGGGGTGGACCCCTGCCCAGGCGGTTTCTGCAGTCGGAGCCCGAGGCCGGACGTGCAACACAGCACAGAGCTTAAACGCGGTCTGAAGAGGAAAAGAGAACAAGAGTAACAAATACTGATCAAAAAAAAAATCTCATGATCTTGTTAGTTCCATTCAATACTTTCAAAAGTTAAGCCCTTCACGTGGAGGATTGGTAGCGCGGTGTTCAGCCAGACAGAGCGGCAGGACCTGACAGAGCGGGCTGCGCGTCGGGGTCACCCGGGAGGAGGCGACCAGAGTCGAGCAGGAGCTGTTCGGAAGTGGACATACTGAGAAGGGGAGCGATGCAGAGCGAAGTCACGCCCCGGCACACAACGTTTGGAAGAGTCTCTGGGACCTGGAAGGTGGGAAGGAGTGACTTAAGCTTGGTGCGCACCTCGGGGAGAGTAAAAGGGAGGATTTTAGCAACGGTGATTCAGGCTGCGGCTTTGGGGACCCGCGGAGGTGAGGCACAGCAAGTCTCCAAGGCTGCTGCAAAACTGGAAGAGAAGATTGCGAGAGTGCTGGATGCAAGGATGCAAAAGAAGCAGCAGATTTAAAAAATACATATACCGTGTAGGAAGCAGAAACAGGATTTATAAGCCATGTCTGAATGCAATCATTTGAGTGGTTATGACTGTTGGAATTTAATGCATTTTATCCAGTGGTTAATCACCCTCACCGATAAAATTTTGTGTCTAATTTTCAACGTGGATTTGTCTGGCTTCAGCTTCCAGAGATTGAGTCTTTTTATATCTTTCCTGGCTCGATTAAAGAGCCATTTAATATTTCCCTATGAAAGTACTTCTACAGTGTAACCAAGTCACCCCTCAATCTTCTTTTGGATAAGCTGAACAGATTGTGCTCTTTAAATCTTCTGCAGTAAGGCACTCGCTCTAGCCCTCACATCACTCTGCGTGGGTCTTTTCAGAGTCTCTTCGATTTTTCAATATTCTTCTAAAATGTTGTTAATGTGAAGCGATGCCCGGTTCTAGAGTGCTGCTGCTGCTCGGGCGAGATGCGGAGGTGAGACCACCCCCTGCCCTGCCCGGGGGCTCCCCGTGCCCCTCGGGGACCGTCCCGTTCCCCCCTGCGCCGGGCTGGCAGCTCACCGCCGGCCCTGCAGCCTGTTTGTGCCGCTCCTCTGAACACGTGCCGCGGAGATGGAAAACGAGCCCAAACCGCTCACTGTTGCATCGCTTGTGTCTCCGGCCAGGGGTAGGGCAGGGCGAGACACGGCGGCTCCGCCGCAGGCGCTGGCCCCTCGCTGCGCGGTGCAGCGCCGTGTGCCAGCCCCGCTGCGTGCGCGGGGGCCTCCCTCTCCACCGTCTGCTCCTCGCCCTGAGCCCGTCCTGCCCACCGCGCCGCCTCTGCGCCCACGGGGTGGATGAGGCAAAGCTGCTCCCCGGCTGCAGGGCATCGCCCGGGCGGGCAGGCGGCCGGTCCCGGCACCCGGTGCTGCTCTGGGTGCCGCACGTTTGGGGGAGGTCAGCCCAGAGATGGAAAACCACGGGAGCAAGGTGCTCTCTGGGGTCAGCAGGGGTGGACGGTACCCTCAAAGGATGCTGTGACCTACCACACCTCGAGCAGAGGGTGCCACAACCCACCGCACCTCAGGCAGCCGCACAGGGGGTGCTGCGATCCCTTCCTGCAGCTCTGCCCTCTCCCAGGGCTGGAGAACGCCGTGAAGAGCCCAGACCTGCATGGGGCTGCACCGGTGACCTCCTCCATGGCAGGAGCTGATGTCCACGCTCACCTTACACATCCAGTCTTTTAGGAAACTGGCTGCCCACCCTGAGGCCGCCCTGCTTGTCCCATGGCTGCCCACTTTCCTTAAAACCCTTTGGGAATCAAAGCAGACTTCATCCTCCGACCATCTTACCCACGTGTAATCTCTCTGTTCTCTCTTTGGGGCTCTCTGTAAGGTCAGGACTTCTCTGCCTAACAGCCGTCCCCCCGCGGGGATGCTGCCTGCGCAGCCTGCAGTAGCTTTACTCGCCGCAGCTCCCCTTCGTTCGGTCCTCGCAGCTCCTGGACTTACGGGATTTCCCAAGAGCTCCCTGGAGCCTGTCGTGGATGGCACTGCTCGTGGGACCCTCCGCCGCCCAGGTACCCACCAGGTATCGAGGCAGCTGTGAGGAAAAGGTCCCGGTCACCCAAGTGGTGCACCCCGGGGTCGCTGTGGCACAGGTCAGTGCCCTCCCGTCACCTCTGCTCCTCTTCTCCTCTGTGGCCATCGCCTTTCCAAACGGATGCTCTGCTGTGCCCCTGCAGAGAGGTCTCCCTGCAGGTAACCCCCTCCGGTTCCTCCCCAGCGGATACAGAGCCACAAAATGGATTTAGCTCCTCTGCAGCCGCCCTGTCCTCTCGGTTTACCTTTTGTGCCCGGGCATCCGTTGGCCCTGCGGGCTTCTGGAAGGCGTCCCGTTCCCGATGCGTCTGAAGAAAGATTTATTGTTGGCTCTAATCTCTTTGTTAGTTGTTCCTCAGTGCGGCCTCACTGCCTGGTTGTGTTTGTGCATTTAATCTGCCGGGGTTTATGGTTCCCTCCATTTCCTCCTTCGCTCACAATTTCACCTTTCCAAAGGTGCCTCAGTGTTTCTACCCGCGTCCCCGACCCTTCTGCTGCGCTGCGCCCGCTCCCTCCCTCCTCTCCAGCGCTCCCGCCGTCCTTGCCGGGGCTGGCCGGCCCCAGGGCAGCACCTCCACCGTGCCCGAAAGGCTTTAATTCTCCTCGCTGCCATTTTTAGCTTCTTTTTAACAATGACACACACGTTTGCAGAGTTCAACCCCCATGGACCGGCAGTCTCTAACCAGAGAAAGGGGTCACAGGGGGATCCCGACCCCACGGGAGCGGGTCCGGCTGCGGGGCACTGGTGGGACCGGTGCGCGCTGCCCCGTGGCCGGCCGTGCACCGCGGAGGCCGGGCCTCTCCGACCCCCCCACCGCAGCCGAGGAGAAGGTGCTGGGGTGCTGCACACCCCGGTTTGCCACCAGGAGCAGGACGTGTGCCAGCGGGTCACCAAATACCCACGGGACATCTTGGAACGGCCGACGGCTCAGTGGCAAGTCACGTCAGAAGACGCAGGCGAGGAAGGGAAGGCAAACCGTGGTGCACCACTTCTCCAAACCAAGAGCCAACCTGCGTCTCCCCTTGCCGGGCCAGCGGCCATCGCCTGCGCTGGAACCGTTAGCCATCCGTTAGCCCAGCGAGGGGGAAGCGCTGTTTCTCGCCTGTAGGGCTCTACGCAGGTGTGGAACAGCCTCGTACGCTGAGCCGTGCGGTTTGGATTTAGCGATTTGTTGCTGCCTGACAGCCGTACTTTGCGCAGATATGGAGGGGATTAATACGGGCAGTTACCTCCAAGCTGCGGAGTGAGATTAAAGAGCTGCAGCTATTCTGGGGAAAAGCTCTTGGCCTGATCCCCGTCCCAAAGAGGACAGTTATTGTGACTTGAAGGTGACATCTCTTTATTAAACACCTCCCTCCCCACCACGCTGTTGCCGCTAACTGCCTGCGTTGTAGCAGGAGCCACAGCAGAGGGAAGTCCTGACGGGTTTTGGAGAAGGAGCCGTGACACGGAGGACAGGGCCGGCTGGGCTCTCCCAGGGCTGTGGCCATGGGGAGGGGACGAGGTCTCCTGCTCCCGCTTTGGTTCCTGGGAAGAGGAGAGGTGACTGAAGGGGTTGTGAAGCACTGGCACGGGCTGCCCAGGGCAGTGGTGGAGTCACCATCCCTGGAGGTGTTTAAAAGATGGACAGACGTGGTGCCGAGGGACATGGGTTAGTGGTGGGTTTGGCAGTGTTGGGTTGATGGTTGGACTTGATGATCTTAAAGGTCCCTTCCAACCCAGACGGTTCCGTGATTGTGTGACTCCCAACGGTGACCCCCAGAAGCCAGCTCTCCCGGGCAGAGACATCCCCATGGAAAATAAGGCACCTCCGGGTCCCAAGCACAGCAGGAAGCCTTAAAGCCCCCAGGAGCCCACCAGGGACCCACAACCCTGCCTACGGGGCCAGGACACCCATTTAAGCTCAGCCCAGGGCCTTTGCCTTGATGCGAGAGCAACAGCCTCCACCTCTGTTGGGGGGTGCTGCTCTCCAGCCCTGGGTGGACCTCGGGGGTTGGTGGTGGTGGCTTCCCTCCAGCCCTGTCTCCTTGTGCTCCAGCCTGGACCCCTTGGAAGGGCCCTGTGCCGCTCCATCCCCTCGACCACCCCCTCCTGCCCGTTACCCGCAGCAGGCGCGGGGCTGGAAAAGGCTCCGCTGTGCCTGCTGGGCGGCGAGCAGATGACTGTCTTCTGCCAGGGCCACCTCCCAGCGCGAGATCTGGCAGCTTCCCCGCTGCCAGCCGGGTTCGGATGAGTGCAGCGCGTCCCCCGCTCCCGTCCCTTCTGCGCCGATGGGCTCTGGGAGCTCCGGGGCGGTGGGGACAGGCTGCGGCACCGGCTGGTGTCCACGTAGGGTCCATGGCCACGGCCCCACGGCGCAGGGGCCAGGCTGAGGTCTCCGTCCCTGCACTGGGAGCTGCCGTGCCATGAGCCGGGTCCAGCGCTGGCTGAGCTGATGCCGACCCTTTCCTTCTGCCGGGGCAGTTTCCATCCAATTCAGTCCATGGCCTCTGGAGGAGGAGGAGGAGGAGGAGGAGGAGGAGGAGGAGGAGGAGGAGGCGGCGGCATCGCTCCTCTTGGCAGCGGCACCAGTTTGAGGCACTTGTGAAGCGTCAGATGGAAGTGCTGCAGATGGAGAGTGCCTCTGCGCTGAGAAAGTTGGGTTTCTGAGCATGAAATTCACCCTAAAAACTGATTTCCATTTCCCCGTGGCCACTGTCCACCGAAAGCGTCCATCTGACCACCCTTGAGTGCGTTTTTATTCCAGAAAGCCCCGGGCTCGTCTCCCCCGCGAGCTCTCGCCTTCCTCCCCCACTTCCCCTGTTCTGAAGTCATGCGATGCGGCCTCTCGGTACATTTAAGTTCTCTCATGATTTTTTTCTTCCTTATCTGTGATAAGTCCCAGCTCCATCTGTTTGCCTGCAATTAATGTGGGCTCCTCTCTCCCTGATCTCGTCTGCCTTTGCGGTATCTTTGGGCTCTGATTTTCCAGCGCCGGCAGCACTCTGACTGCACCGTGGGGAGGGGGTTTCCTGCTCCACTGGGGCTGCCGATGGCGGGGTCCCCCTGAGCCCCACGCTGGGTCAGGCCGGGGGATGCTCCATCCTGGTGACCACCCGTGCCTCATCCCCTCCTTGCGTCCCGTGTCCCACCTGGCACGCGCCAGGCAGTGGGAGCAATGGGGATGCACGTGGCCCCCAGCACTGGGGAACGCTGGAGGGTCCCCAGTCTGAAGGGGATCACCCCACCTCCTGCCCAGACAATGCCTTCATAAACCACCAAGAAGGGGATGGTCGCTGCCCACGTGTCAGGAGAACGTCACATCCAACCATCTCCGCTGACTTCTTGGCCAGGCGAGGGGGTGAAGGACATCCCGTCACTCGCCGGGGACACATCCCAACATGGTCTCTCGTCGCGTGGTGCTGGCGAAGGGGCTGTGCGGAGGGCGCAGGGCCGTGCGCCGGGGGAGCCGAGCCTGCCGTGCCGGCACAGAGCGCGGCCGGGTCCTGCTGTGCCTCTCCTGGGTGGCGCGGGCTGGGGCGAGGACACCCCTACCGGGGCTGGCTGGGAAGGTGACACCACGGACCGGGCTGGGAGCACTTGGGATGTAGGAAGAAGGCTCCCCCGGGCGAGTGGGACCTGCATGACAAGGTCGAGCATCCGTACCAGATCAGCAAAACCAATCGGGGGCCGTGAGCTCCTGATTCATGAGAAAAGCTCGAAAGCTCGGGGTTGGTTCAGCTGGGACAGGAGACGATTGCAATGGCTTTGCATCTATTGAAATGTGGGGAAAACTGATGAAAAGAGGGAGGGAATAATTTAGAAAGGAAAAGGAATCATCTGCTGAAGCTCCAGAAAGGGAACTCAAAGTTTGATAATTTTCTAAGAATAACTGAGCGCCGGAACAGAGCAAAAGTTGTCAGATCTCCGTCACTGGCGGTTCCTGAGGGTGGGCTAAACATTGTCAGGGCCCCGGTCAGATAACGGCGCCCGACCTGCGACGAGGGGACGAACGCAAACAGCCTTTTGCAGCCTTTCCAGCACCGTCGTCTCGTTCCTTCTTCTTTTCTGCTCTTTTATGAAACTATTTTACTAGTTTATTTTCAAAACTGATGCGTGTGTGCCCATCTGTTTATCTTGGCCGAGGCGGGGTGGAGACGGTGGGAGACGAGCAGGGGGGAGTTCAGCCACAGCCCCGGGCTGAGCTGTTCGCGTTGTGCAGTTCCGGTGCGGTTTTATAAGCGCTTTTTAAGCTCAGCGCCAGGCGAAGCCGCGCGGGGAGCTCTTACGGGGAGAAGGCTGGGTCCGCAGAAATGGCGTCCGGCAGCCGTGACACCGGTCCTTGAGGCTGCTCCGTTTGGGTTCATACGCATGGAGGGTGTTCTGATGCTAAACCTGCCCAAACCACTACTGGAAAGGCGGCTTTGCTGCCGTTTGTGTTTGCGCCGTTTCCACAGCAGCCAGCCGCTCGTGTCCCTCTGACCGCAGGACCCCGGAGATGTCGGTGTTTTCTCCCCTGAATGTGCCTGTCTGCCATAATTGCCACTCCTTGAGCCCTCATGAAAAGCTACGCGGGCACACGTTTCTTCAGTCACGAGCCGAAAATCCCTTTCCAGCTCCGTGGTGCAGCTTTTCCCTTCTGTGCAGCCTCTCCGTCCTTCAGAGTGCCTCCGCCGAGCCGGCGGGGTTGTGTCGGGGCAGATCTCGCTGGTGCCGTGGCTGAAGACAGATCCACCTTCTGCGCCCGTTCCGCTTCATCGCAGCCCCCCTTAAACCCCCAGCGGTTCCGCTGGTCCCTCTCGGGGCAGTTTTGCGCCATCTCTGTTTACTGTGCGACCCCGAATCCTTCTCAGATGTTTTCCTTCCTCGAGCAAAGACCTCGTTTCTCCAGCTGGGGGGCTACAGTTTTTCTTACCAGGGAGATGGTTATTTTTGACTATATAAATATATGTTATGTGAGTGGGACTGGCTCGCCGAGTTAGCTGGATCTGTCTCCGTGTCTGCTCTATCGTTGCTGTTTATCCACTCCTTTTTTGTGAAATCCGCTAATTTTATCAGCAGTGATTTCATGATCGCTCCCAGATGACGCCTTACCAGACAGGATTTGGGAGATGGACAGGGATCAGCTCCCACCTCGGGTGCTGAGGGTAACCCCCCCCTGCAGTAATGGACACGGAGGAGCAGCAGGCAGGAGCGCGGGGATCTGGACGTGCCTCGATAACGGGGCTCTCCCGGTTGCCGTCACCAGCTCCGGGACTCCTGCTCTGGTGGGGACCGTTGTGCTCGGGTGTCCCGTGGCCACCGCGCTCCTGGTCCCGCATGGCGGACAGCCCGGGACACCGCTGCCTCATCCCGCTGCCCCGGGACCCCGCGGCACTACCGCATCCCGCCGAGGTCTGTCCGCGCAGGGTCTGTGTGGTGCCGGGGGATGCTGGTGGGGCAGGAGCCGGTCGCTGCCCCCCTCCTCCACAGCCCCACTCCTCACCTCTGTCGCCTGTTCGTGTTTTAAAGGGATATGGAAACGAGCAGATCGACCCGGGACGCCTGTCGTCCGTCCGTCCCCGTCGGCAGGCTGGCACCTCGGCTTCGCTGCGGCTTTGCACGGCGTCCCCACGCGGCACGCAGCGGTTCGGGTGATGGGCTGTCACATGGTGTGGTTAAACCCGGGTCCCCCGGTCCCTCCGAGGAGAGGTTCTGCCCTGGCGTCCCTGTGTCGGAGCACCGAGGGGTCGGGGGGGATACCCCAGCCCAAANGAATGTTCCTGATATGGAAACGAGCAGATCGACCCGGGACGCCTGTCGTCCGTCCGTCCCCGTCGGCAGGCTGGCACCTCGGCTTCGCTGCGGCTTTGCACGGCGTCCCCACGCGGCACGCAGCGGTTCGGGTGATGGGCTGTCACATGGTGTGGTTAAACCCGGGTCCCCCGGTCCCTCCGTGGAGCAGTTCTGCCCTGGCGTCCCTGTCGGAGCACTGAGGGGTCGGGGGGGATACCCCAGCCCAAACGGCCGCTGTCCCCTCGGCACCGCGTTTGCCGGTGCCAGGCACCGCTCCAGGCTCCGGCAGTGCCCTCTGCGCAGGACGGCCATGGGCGATCCCATCTCCCCTTCGCCTCCCGCCGCCGGGTGCTCGGTGGCCGGTGGGGGCTGCAGCGGCCTCTGCCAAGGTGGGGTGGCTCCTGCCCCACGCTGAGCGCCCGCAGCGGGTCCCTTCTCAGCCTCTGCTGCCCCGACTCGGTTTCCCACCGTGAGCGTTGGCCGACTCCAGCTTCTCCGGCGGGGCTGTCACGCTCGGCATGGGATTCACCCCGTCTCCGCCGTCGCACGGACTCACCCTCTGCCGGTGGAGGGGGAGTGTGGTCACCAGTGCGGTCACCTCCTCTGGAGGCACCCGGAGCCGGGCGAGATGAGCCCGCTGCACCCTCCGCCCCCACCCCTGCCTCCACGTCCTCCCACTCTGCGTTCTGGGGCCCCGACCGCCGGCCCTGCTTCAGCCGTCAGCGTCTCTTGGTCCAGCGTCACCTCCACCGTGGGAACGCTGGACCGTGGGCTGCCGCTCCGGCGCTGCTCCTCCCCGGGAGTGCAGCAGTTCCATCCCTGCAAACAGCTCTATTTGGGCCGGGGCTCCTGTTCAGCTGCTCTGTCCTCGGCTGCTTTATTCAAAACAAGCAGAAAACACCAAGAGAAACTTTGAAGTTTAACTCGTTTCCTAAGCTGCAGTTGCAGCCTCAAAATAGCAACGGCACCTCTGCCGGGTGAGGAAGGGCGGGTGGCGCAGGCTCTGCGTCGCGGGGACGAGTGTGAACGCTCCCGGGGAGGAGCACCATCTCCCCGGTCTGCGGCTTCTGCTGCTTCTGCTGCCGGAGGGCCGGCAACCGCCCGCCGGGCACCTTCCCCTGCATGCATCCAGTGCGGTGGGAAGTGCATCCAGCACGGTGGGAAGCAGACCCAGCGTGGTGGGAAGCGCATCCAGCACAATGGGAAGACCATCCAGTGCGATGGGAAGCACATCAAACATGACGGGAAGCACATCCAGCGTGGTGGGAAGTGCATCCAGTGCAGTGGGAAGCCCATCCAGCATGATGGGAAGCGCATCCAGCGCAATGGGAAGCACATCCAGCATGGTGGGAAGCACATCGAGCATTGTCAGAAGCGCATCCAGCGTGGTGGGAAGCCCATCCAGCGTGGTGGGAAGTGCATCCAGCGCAATGGGAAGCCCATCCAGCGTGATGGGAAGCACATCAAACATGATGGGAAGCACATCCAGCGTGGTGGGAAGTGCATCCACTGTGGTGGGAAGCGCATCGCCGACACCGCAGAGCTCTTGCTCAGTCCTGGCTCCAGCTGCCGCCCCGTGCCCCGGGCGAGATGGCCGAGCATGGGCACGGCACCAAGGGCAGCCTGGACTCTGACGGGGAAACCCTCTTGTCCCCTGCATTTGGGGTCCCTCCGCGCGCTGGGACAAAGCTTTCGGCGTCAGGTCCTGCGGCGCTGCTGGGGGAAGCGCTCCAGCTACGGCAGACGATGGGTGTTGGAAGGAAGTTTGATTCTGCTGTTCCGTGATAACCCCCCGCAACGCCCACGGAGAGGCCATGGGGGGACAGCCCAAATAACACCCCCCGTCTGGCAGCCACAGCCCGACCCGACCCATGTCCACCCACCCAGGGGAGCACAGGGCTGCAGCGGATGGGGGGACCCGGGTTAGAGACCCCCTCTCCTCACCCCCCCGGGGTGGTCCCAGGGCGCCACCGCCCCTGGCTGGGGGTGACACCGTTGCGGGGGGACACCGGGAGCAGCTCTGGGACAGGGGGTGTCAGTGCCTGCGGAGCGGGGCTCGCTTTGGGGTGACACATCCCTGTCGGCTGTAGTTTCTATAACCTGGGGGTTTATCAGTCATCCCTGTGACGAGTCACAGCTTCTCACGATGGGTCGCGACAGAGCAGGCGCTGACGGGGCTCTGCCCCCCCGCCCTGAGCAGAATCCGTCCGCTTTTCACTGGGCAACGCCGCTCTCTCCTCAGCCCGTTCCGTCGAGTGTAAACGCTCTTCTCGCCGATCCCTTCGCTTCCAGGGTTGTTGCAAAACACTGTAAATGAATAAAAGAGGTTAAACACTAATGACCCAAAAAGTTCCTTGGTGTGACACGAATCCGCTCGAGGCAGAAGGACGTGGCAAACGGAGTGTGAGTACGAATGAAATGGATGTACGGGGGTGATGTGGTACCTGCCACATGAGCTGCGTTGGCACAGCCGGCACTCTTCCTGCCGCCCCGGCTGTGCCGGTCCCGGCAGAGCTCACGGTGCCGGTACTGAGCGTCCCTGGGCTCGGCGGGAGGTTGCTGGGGGCTGGGGAGCCGCCCGCCCCTCACGGTGGCCGAGGGGACGCAGACGCCGCTCGTGCTGTTCCTCTCCCATCTCCCGGCGCTGGGTCGGACCCGGGGGCTGCGGTTAACGCCGCAGCGGGGTCAGCCGAGCCCCCCAGGACCGGGCACCGGGGCCGGGCAGCGACAGCCTCGGTCCGTACGGGAGGGCGGCGAGGAGCCCGTTTGAGCTGCGTCGGGGGTCTGGGGGGAGAGGGGGGGTTACGGCGTTGGTGGCGGTGAGAGCGGGCGATTTCCGCGGCCGGGCAGGCGACGTGGCTGCTCGTGGCGTGTGGGAGAGGGCCCCCTCGGGCAGAAGCGCGGGACCAGGCGTCCGCGCTGACGGTGCCCCTGCGGCCGCTGCGGGTGCTGATAACGTAAATGGCACAGTCTGGAAGGCGTGGTTATTAACATGGTCTGCTAACGAGCAGTCGCACAAGACCGGGACGTTGCTGATGGCTGGATGAGGCCCGAGGATGTGCGGCGGCACCTCCCCGGCACCGCGGTGCCGAGCGCCTGTCTCCACGCACGTCCGCACCGCGATGGCGACTGCAGACCGCCGCGGCTGCCCCCGCCGTGCCGGTCACTCCCTTGCCGCCGTTCTTCCGTGGAGCCTGAATTTGGCGTGAACAGATCCCACGGAGCCACCCCTGAGTGGGGCTCCCCACCGCCGCAGGAACCAGCCTCGGGGGGCGCCCAGCGCCGTGGGGAGGGCGGAGGATTCGGGCCCCCGTGGAGTCACGGTGTGAGCTGCCCCCGATGCGCCTCGGAGGCTCGTTAGAGCTTCGTTAGAGGCAGACGCTTGGATAATCCCCACTGCAGTATCCGTAACTTGTTTCCTTAGGAACTCGGGACACAAAGCGACGCGCAGCGAATGGGGCCGCCGGGAAACAGAAATCGCGGTGAATGGGAATTTATAAGTGGAAAAAGGCAGGGGACGCGAGAGGCGGCAGGAGGAAAGCCGGTCGGGTCCCGCCGGGGGCAGCGGGAGAAGGTGTGGGAACGCGTTACGGACAGGAGAGCTGCCAACAGCAGCGTGCCGGCCCGGCCCCGCACCGCGCCGCGCGGGCGGCCCCGCTGGGAAGCGGGAGAAGGGTTGGAGGTTCCTCCTCCGGGCTGGAACAGGCAGTGGTGGACTCATTTCCACGCGGTGGGCAACGCGCCCGCTGGCGCCGACGTTCCACGGGGAAGCGGCGATGGCCGCGCAGCAGTTAGCCATGGGGCAGCGATCCACACCGTTTCCTCGCGGCAGACAGATGCTGCGGACACCTTCGTGCCCGCACGGCCGTCGCCGCTTCCCCCGCGGCCCGGGGCAGCCCCCAGCGCGCCCGCGGGGCGACGGTGGCCACGAGGCCGACGCCGTCGTGCGGTGGGTGGGTCAGGTGAAGCGCTGTGGGTGCGCGGGATGTTTTGTGCGGTGTTTGGGGTTTGCGGGTTCCCCGAAGAGCCGGGGCGGGCGCAGGTGACGGAGCTGTGCCATCGGCGTCGCCACCGCTTCACCGAGACGTGCAGCGGCCGGAGAGCGGGTGGGAAAGCGGCCTCAGCCAGGGGAGAGCGTGGGTGCCACGGCCACCGGCAGCGTGTGCCCGGAGCCCTGCGGCGGGAAGGGAAAGGGGAAGGGCAAGGG
>VUYV01000536.1:61796-103838 GCA_008711295.1 Anarhynchus alexandrinus
TCCTCCTCCTCCTCCTCCTCCTCCTCCTCCTCCTCCCGCCCGGCCCCTGGCAGCGGTGGGCAGGGGAGCGCGGGGGGTACGCGGTGCGCCGAAAGCCGCTGGAATTAAAAATGCAGAACGGTGCGGTGTGGGCCGCGGGGTCTGGCGGGGGACGCGCTGAGGGAGCCCGGGCGGGCGCGGGGGATTCGCGGTTCGGCGCGGCCCAACCGGGGGTCCCTCCGGCCGCCTCCCGTCGCCCCAAACCGGCTTTGCCCTTGAGGAAAGAAAGGCGCGGGGGGGACCCGCGGTGGGGTGAGGTGTGGGGGATCGTTGCCGTTTCCCTGCCGCGGCTCCTCTCGTCTCCGCTGGATTTTGGCAGCGTGCTCGGGTCGCCTCCCGCTAACTCGGGTCGGCAGCGTCGCTGCAGGTGGCACCGGTCTGGAGCGCGGTGGCCCCACGGTGGCGGGCGCAGGCAGGGCTCGGTGCCGCACCGGCCTCCGCGGCGGGTGACACTGCCCGGGGGCGGTGGTTGGGGCCACGCAGCTTCCCCGGGGCTCTTCTCGAGATGCTTGCGTCCTCCTGCGGTCTCTGGGGTGGTTTCTTTGGGAAGACGAAAAGCGAGAGGGACTGCAGGAAAAGTCCAAAAGATTGCGTGGTTGAGGGGATATGAATTCAAGAATTTGGTCCGTCCGTCTTGCAGCGCGAGGACAAAGGACGCTCAACGGGATCAGAATGGGGCAAATGTAAAGCCAATAAATGAGGGGGCTTTTTTCCGTTTCCGTGACTGCCCTGTGAGGTCTCGTGCCACAGAAAGCTGTTGAATTAATGGCATTTAACGAGGTGAGGAGGGAAGGGATGGGTACTGGTGATCAGTGGGGGTACACAGTGTTGGCAGAGGCCGTGGCGGTGCCTCAGCCCTGGGCGTCTCCAGCCCTTCCCCAGCGGAGGAGGTCAGGATGGCCCTGGTGGGGGAAGCCCTTTTTCTCGTCTGTTCCCATGGGGCTCCTGCAGCTCTTCCTGATGCCCCTGATGCCGGCTGCAGTGGAAGACCCAAGGGACTAGTAACGGTGATGACGCGGTCTGATCCTGCTTGTGATTCCTGTGTTGTGGGACAGAGAAACTACCAACTGAAATAGTGCTGTGCGAAACCGGGGCATCGCTCCCGAGCTGCTCTCGGGGCCACCTCCGCAGGCAGCGTGTGGGTGGCCCACCCTCCCGGGCTCCCCGCGTCCCTGCGCCTCGCGCCGCGTCTCCCTCCCCGCGGGGATGCGGAGCTGCTCCCCCGGCCGTTGGGTGCGCGTGTCCCTCCCTGGCGCTCTCTGTCCTCGCCTGCCGCTGCCCGCCCGCGCCCTGTCCTGCGCCGTGGGAACATGTGTGAGCTGATGGTGAGCACGTTGGCGTTTAGGTGCGTCTCTTAGCAACTTCGCTCGCGGCGCGTGTTTTCTCCTGCTGCTCAAGGGAAGGTGTGAAAACAAAATGCTTTCACAGGCAGCTGCAAACGGTCAGGGCTTCCCGAAGCCGGCCGGCAGCTGTCTCCTCTGTCCCGAAGATGAGGCGTGAAGAGTGACCAGCGGCGCGAGCAGGCAGCCATGGCGCGGCTTGCTCGGCGTCACGCGGGGCTGTGTGACGGGGCTGGAGGCTGCGTCTCCTCGGGGGCTTTGCCTGCTCCGACCACAGACCCGTCCTGTCTCTTCTGCTCCTTCCCTGCCTCCTCCCGCCTTTCTCTCCAGCTATGGATTTGGAATCCCGCAGATTTCCTTATCTTGGCTGCATTCCCCTGCTTACCTGCCAGGCACTGGGTTAAATCGTGATCCTGGTGACAAGCACGCTGTGATTATGCAGTTACATGCAATACGTTACCAAGCATATGTGAGAGACTGAATTAATGGTGGGGGTAATTAACCGCTGAAAGAATTCTGCCGGAGATGTTATCATTTCTCGAAGCGCCTGAGTCTGGAAGGGAATATGCATCTACACTGTGTGTTTTGGGCTTGATACAGAAATTGCGCAAAGAGGGGTTTTGTTTGTTGGTTTGTTTGTGTTCTTGATGCGAAGATCAGATTCTGTGACCGTAACAACTCCTTCTGGTCCTGGAATCTGTTATGGGAGTTACCAGTGGAATCCCACATCCAACTTCCGAACGCCGAGTGCTGGATATTGCAAGGCTCGCTCGCGTCCTCTTACCAGATTCTTCTCCTGCAGGCAATCCCGTTGTTTTTCAGAGGGACAAAGGCAGGGGCCGGCTCCTTTCCGCAGCGGTAGCGCTGCGCCCGCGCCGCCCACCCTCTGGCCGGAGCCACGGCTGCCGTTGCTTCAGTGCAGGTTTTCACCTCCCGAGCAGCGCTGGCGGGAGGAGGGCAGGCGTCAGCGCAGGGTGTGTTGTACAGAAACCTTGTGGTTTTGGGGCTGGTGCTGCGGGCGGTGTTGCCGCGGAGGGCGGCGAAGCGGGCGCTGGGTCGGCTGCTGCAGCCGGGAGCCCCAATCGTCCTCCCACGGGGGGACGAGAAGAGTTTGGAGTCAACGACGGGGTGAAAACCGCGTGTGGATGGAGCCTGCGGCTGCTCGCCGGTCACCTGCCCTGGCCTGAAGGGAGGTGGTGTTGAGAGTGTCGCTGCGGGAGGAAGGGGAGATCGGCGTTATTTTGGGTCCTTGCAGCCGGCGCGCGGTTGAGAGGCCGCGGCAGGAGGGAGCCGCTGGGCACCGGGGCCGGGGAAGGCGGTGGGGCTGGCTGGTCGCCAGCCTCGGCTGAATCACAGGCAGGACCCGGTGGTTTTCAGGAGTTTCTAACCGCCAAATTTGGACAGATTTTCAGGGGGCTAGCAAAAAGCGTTTCCCTCATCCCAGGCTTGTTTCCTTGCCAAATTTCAGAGGCTGCTGCAAGCTGCTGAGCTATAAAGGATTTGATATATGCATGAAGCAAAATGATACGCAACTCTGGTTCTGAGGTTGGAACAACCCCTGCTTGTAATAAATGTGACCTCTAACTATGTTACTCTGGAACAGACTATAGACAGAATTATATTAATAGAATTCGTAATTAGAACAGTAATTACACAGCACTTAATTTCTTTCATAGAAGTGAATTTTCAGAAGTGACCAAAACGCGGGTTCTAGGCAGGGAGAGCGACGCCGATGGGAATTACCCGTGGGATGCGCAGGACGGGGACTGCGAGTTGCGTGGGGCAGCGTGGATGCGCTGACAGACAGGAGGCAGCGAGCCAGGAAGACGGAGATGCGGAAGGAGGATCGCGGTGCGGGGCTGGGAAGGTGGTTGCACGGAGATCTTCTGTGGGCGCAAAGTAACGAAGGCCAGGAGGGAGGAGGTGGAAGGTGGATGAGGAAAAGTAGGTGAGATCCTTCAACAGAGCTTCTGTCAAATGATAGGACGAGGGGGAATGGCTTTAAACTGGTGGAGGGTAGATTCGGATTAGATATTAGGAAGAAATTCTTTAGTCTGATGGTGGTGGTCCCAGGTTACCCCGAGAAGCTGTGGCTGCCCCATCCCTGGAGGCGTTCAAGGCCAGGTTGGACGGGGCTTGGAGCAACCTGGGCTGGTGGGAGGTGTCCCTGCCCAGGGCAGGGGGGGTGGAGCTAGGTGATCTTCCAGGCGCCTTCCAACCCAAACCGTTCTATGATTCTGTGAATTGTTTCCCGACGTTGACTGTCGGGCACACGTCGTGCAGCCCACCTAAAGGCTCAGCTCCCAGGAAAAGCTTGGAGGAAGTTGTCAGCCGTGGTGAGGAGACTCGGTGGCCAGGTAGCAGGAGCAAGAATCTCTCTGTTTGAATGAGGGTAGTCAGAGTTTCACTCGGAGTGTGCATTTTTCCCTTTATTGGCCTTTCACACCCCTCCAGCCCACTTCTAAACTTGTTTTGGTTCCCTTCTGCATTTTAAGAAGCGGGATTAGTGTGGACCTCTACGTTATTCAGCTGTTGCTTCTCTGGCTGAGGCTCAGGATGAAAAAAGCCCCGGAGAAGGATCTGCCGATAGCAGACTGACGCTTAACCATGGCTCCGCATCTGGCTTTAGCTGGGCAGGAATTGCCTTTGAGCGTTGGCGCTGCATCGCGCCGGGCCCCAGCTGTTTCCCGGGGCTCAAGGCCGGAACGGACCGTTGGGTCACTTGGTACGAACCCTTTCATCCCGGGATTTTAGCCTTTCCCACCCAGCTAAATGGCAGGCGTCTGGTTCAGGCATATCTTTGAGACACGCTTACAGCCTAGGGCCTTGCTGCTTTAGGAGTTCTTCTCCATTATTAGGCATCTCACTGTTAATAATTAGCATCATTTTTTCAATAGGCATCTCCGAGATCCTGGATCTTTTTTATCTTTTTTGCATTTCTCTCTAGGAGTAAGTAGTTCTTTGATACTGGGTATTTTTGTGTTGAAAGCTGCTTGTACCAATTAATGAGGTCACTTTGCTGTCTCTTTTTTTTCTGATGAGTTAAACTGGCTGAACGTTGTCATTTCAGACCATTCCAGCACAAGTTTCACAGCTCTGTTCTGCACCCTTTTCCAGCGTCTTTTGAAACGGGTTGCGGATGCTGTGATTCACAAAGCGCAATCCGAGGCGGGAGTTGCCATCGATGCAGTATCTTCTTGAGGACGGTGGCAGCGAAGCTCCCCGGAGCCCTCCCGGCGTCCTGCCTCGGCTCTGGGGAGCCCGGCGCTGCCAGGCCGGGCGCAGGCTTCGCCGCCGTGTCCTTGCTCAGCTGAATCAGCCTCAAGTAAATTACAGCCTTTGGGAAGGCGCGTGTTCTGCTTAGCTGGCTTTTTCCTGCTAATTCCATGACCTCTGCAGAATTGCCCTGTTTGTGTGTGCCCGTACGTTCCCCAAGGCTTGGAAACCACAGGGGAGGGTGGCGGGGTGCGGTGGGGGGAGCGGTGCTCCGGCTCCTCCAAGAGCAGCGAACTCGGGAGCCGTCAGCGCATCCCCGCTCCCGGGGCCGGGCATCCCGGGCGGCTGCGTGTCTTCTGCCCTGCTGCCCCTTCTGCCTGCCGGACCGGGACAGGGCTCCTTCGGCACCGTAGTCTCGAGCTTTGCTGGAAGCAAAGTGCAGAGGTGGTTAAAGGAACACAGAAATGGGAGATGGGGCAGACGTTCTGACGGCACGTTCTGTTTTGTTTGGGTGGGGGTGCTGGGGTCTCGGGGCAGGGACTCCCGAGGGGACGTGGAAGTGCTTCTCGAACCGCCTTATGTGCCAACACGTAAAAGCCCTTGGCCCTCTAACCACCACGTGCCCTCGCCTGGCCGGGAAGCCGGCAGGGCTGACGCTGCTCGGGGTCTCCCGGAGCCGATGCCTGGCGTGCGTGGCACGAGCAGAAGGATCTGCCTGGGGGGAGGCCTGGGGCAGGTCCTGGTGCGAGGGGAGACCCTGGTCCCCTGGGAGTGATGGGCAGAGCAGACGCACGGCCGGAGGAGGCCTGTGGCACCCTTGGACAAGCACATCCCCTATTTTTATGAAGTTTTATGCGACGGCAACAGTCATCTGGAGCCACCTTTGCCAGATGCCGTTCTCACCTTGTAGAGCTTACAACTCAAGATCAAGGTCTTGTGGAAGAGTCAGAAAATCAGAAGAAGAAATTGCGTGATACTGTGGTTGACAGGAGCTGAGATGAAGCCGGAGCAGGAAGACTGGAGGATGATCTTCGAAGCTGAAGACTGAGTAGGATGAAGTTGCAGGTGCCGTGGTGAGAGGAGTGAAGGTTTCTGGCGCTGTGGGGGCAAGAACTCTGACGTTGTGGCTAAAGAGGAACAGATGGGGACGTGGAGGTACGCCGCAGGGAAATAACGGGGTTTGGATGTGGCCTCGGTGAGAGCATCGGAGATTTCTGTGGCTGCGGCTTCACAATTACCTGAATCCAACACAAGTGTGGTTGCCGCTAGAACGCGCAGTGCCGCTCTTCCCACCGGGCAGCTCCCTGCCTGCCCTCGGTCGTTGCTGCACCCTGAGCTGGGTCAGGGGACCGCTCTGGTGGAAACCGAGCTTTGCACTGGGCTTTGGCTGCATCAGCGCTCAGTTGCTCACTGGGCTCACGGTGCGACCTCATGGATGTGAGGAGGAGGTAACGCGCGCTCAGGGCTGGGGGGAGGGCAAAACAGACCCGGGTTTTGCTGATTCTGAGCTTGCGCGAGGCTTACAGCAAAGGTCCGTCTGCTAAATATCCTGAAGTCAAACGTTGGGGCAGGAGCGAAGGAACCAGCGCCTGTTTAAGGGATGCTTTCTCCCAGTGTTTTGCCAGACATCGGCGGGTCTTCCGGAGCTCGGTGTGGTTCCTGCGTGGTGTTTAGTCCTTGGTGGCTCGCTCTTCCCTTGGCTTGTTCAGTCTTCCTTCAGCTCTGTAGACCCGTAGCTCTCACGGTCTCGGCCAGCGGGGCGTTTCAGTTTGGTGGCACAGTCTTCCGCTTGTTTAGGGACAGTTCTGTGCCTGACTGGTGCTCCAAGCAGCGACGTCCCGCTGACCCTGTCCCGGGAGCTGCCTCTGCGTTCGGTGTGGGGCTGGGACCGTTGCTTGTGCTGCCCTTCTGTGCCCGGGCTGGAGCGCAGGGGCTTCCCCTGGGGAGGACCCAGCAGGAGAAATTCCAGCGTGGTTAGTTTTTGGCAGTTGGTCTGTGAGTAGCTGATCTTGCCATCCCCTTTCAGGAGGTTTCCTAGAGCTCCTGATGGAGCGTGTCCGGTTTCTGTGCAGAGACCTTCCAGTCTCGGGCAGCGCTGGGCTCTCGCCTCCGCTGCAGTTTGGCCAAGGTGAGGAGCAGAGGCGTTGGTGCATCCAGGCTGGCCGCTCAAAGCTGCGGATAGGACTTTTGGTTAATTTGGGTGGTCAAACTAGGTTTAAACGATGTCTACTCTGGACCTTAGACTGTGTTTCCAGATGGACTGGCTGATGTGAAACGGGTCCCACCTTCTCTCCTCACCAGAAGGAGACCCCGGGGAGGACTGGGTGTTCCTGGTGCCCTGGGCAGTGGCGTGGCAGCCCTTGAGCTAAAATCCCAGTCACGCTCTCGGGACGGCAAGAGGGGTGTGGGCAATGGCCGTGAGCTCCGAAGAAGCAGCAACGGGCCGAAAGCTGTTCCAGAAGCCTGGCTGCTGGGAACTGCTGGCAACGTGCCTGTGGTCAGAGCTTTTAACCGTGACGAGCACCTCCGTAATACCACCGTGCTTCTATTGCATCCCTCGCTGGGCAGGAGGAGTCCTCCTTCTCTTCGTGACCCACCTTCCTACTTTGGCGTCCGATTGTTTTAAATCCTCCTCCAGGACTTTCTGCGAGTCGGAGCCTCCCGTACAGCAGCTGCGCGGAGGGAACAAACCACGTCCGTTTTATTTCTGCCCACAGCGCCCTGCGTGGGAAAGGCAGCGGTGGTCTTGCTTCCTTCTGCCGCCTCCTGCAGCGCTCTGGGCATCGCTGGCAGCACTGAAGCTGGGCTGTGCCTGCTCAGGTGGGTTTTCTGAAGTGGTGTAGTGAGAGCAGGGAGTCTTCCGAGGCAGAAAGGCTAAAAATCAAGACGATTTTAGCCTGCTTCCCTGCTGAAAGGAGGTTCGTATGATCCAGTTCTTCTGTGTCTGCTTGCCTCTCCTGCCCCAGTAACTTTCAGACCTGCTGTCCAGCTTCATCCAAACCCCTGCTGTTCCCAAACTCCTACACATCCCAAGAAAGTAGGTGTGTGGACAGAGCAGAGTGACCCAGCTCGTGTCACACGGAGGGAAAGGGACGCTTTCGTCTGTCCTGGGTGGCTCGCTGCCGTGGGGCTGCATCTCGGCACTGGAACCTCTGGCGTGCGTGAGTCACTCTGGAAGCTCTTGCCCGGGGTTATGTGTGAGATCTTGTTCTTCCCATGTGATCTGTGTGGTGATGAAATCCACTCGGTCATGCAGAGCACTGCGCCTCGCTTACACCTAACTGGCTGCCGTGTCCGAAATCCCGGTCTTGCCGTGCTGCTGCTGTAGTCCTGCAGGGTTGGAGCCACCAGCTTCGGGGGCGTCAGTCACGGCTCGTCTTGCTGCAGTGGGTGTCGTGGCTGTCACCCCCGACACTGCCTCCCCGTAGCGTGTTCATTGCTCACTTCCCTCCCGCCGCTGTTTTTTGGACTGCTTTTGACGTTCAGCCCCGCAGTGACTCCTGAGCTCAGTGCGAAGCGGGCTGACTTTCAGATAAGCCCCTAGCGCCTGCGCGTCCCTGTCGGGTCTCAGACGGAGGAATGGAGCGAATGCGTGGGGGAAGCAGCGCTGGTGCCCGGCGGGTGGATGCTGTCCCCGGCGGGCGATGGGTGCTGCGGGGCGGAACGCGCTATGGCACTTCTGTTTGGGAATGGTTAGGAGTGGGTCTGCTGCTTCTCCTACCGTCCCGTTCGTTACGGTCACACCTTGGAGCCTTATCTGATCAGGTTCCTCCCGCAGACTGTGCTGTGGGAACCCGGGACGAAGGGAGCGCTGCCGCAGAGGTCTCTCTTGGAGTTTATTTCAAAGGGAGAGGGGAGAGGCGGGTGCTGGTGGGCGAGCGGGGAGCGCACAGAGACAGTGGGACAGCGTGGACGTGGGCTTCACGTGGCAGTGATCTGACCTGTGCTGGTTTTGATGTTTCTGGTGAGTGCAGAGGCACAGGAGAGCTTTAAGGAGCAATTTGAAAGAGGATAATAAAGCGGATTTCGGGTTGTTTACAGAGAGCTCTTTTCAAACATGAGGCACAACTGGGAGAAAATAGAGAGGTGTTTGCTTGAAATTTAGCAGCTGGGAGGTGGAGATTGCTGTCATGGTTTGGGAGGGAGAGGAGTCAGCTCTTCTGCAGCGAGGGAAGGATGGTTGTTAACGTATGAGGAGTTTGGGAGGGTGAAGACGAGCGGTTTGCAGTTGACGTGACAGAAGAGGAGGGCCCGGAGGGGGGGTTCAAAGGGAGGGCTGGCCTGCCTAAGAGACAGAGGTTAGGGAAATAATTTTAGCTGCAGCGTTCTGACTGAATAAGGATGAGGCACCGTTTTGTGCGTTATAGACCCTTTTGGGGGCAAGGGTGCAACAGTGACTGATGTAGCGTGGAAGCCTGGGGTGTTCGGCTGCGTGGCCGGGTGAGGAAGGCTGTGTTACGGGGACTGTCCGGTGTGTAGCTCTGTAGGGGTTCAGGGACAGGATGTGGAGAGGAGAGTTGGGTCCATGAACTCTCTTCCCTGAAGCAGTGTCTGAACTGTGTCCTTAACTCACAGACAGGATCTAAGTGATGTCCCCAGCCGTCGAGCAGCGAGGGCTTGGGGGAAGAGGGGACAAAGCTGGGATTAGTAACAGCTCCCTTTAATCATGTTGAGCTTCGGCTTGTGGGTACACACTTGAAATGCTGGAGGGGGAAATAAGCTGAGGCTTCATTTTGGACAGGAGACAGTCCAGGAATAGAAAGGCAGAACTATGAATCATCAACATTGAGCTGAGATGGTATTAAATTAAAACATAAGGCGAGCTAGAGGAAGCATGAAGGGAGAAGGAAGGTGCTATGCCATGTGAGACACCTGAAAAACATAGCAAAAGTGGTGGTGGTGGGAGACGATCTTTTTGAGGCTGGTAAAGAGGCAGTAGAGGACCAGCAGGGGAACCAAGAGAATAAAAGAATTGCTGGGACCAACGAGGACACGGTGTCGTGGGCAGTTGTGTCCCTGAAGGTGTAGCTGGCAGGGGCCAGAAGAGCCCAGAATCTGCCCGTGAGGCAGGAACAACCTTGGGCAATTGCCCGGTGAGATGGGACGGGGCGGTGGGAGATCGGTAACCCACCTTCCTGCTGAGGGTCAAGGTGTCTGTCCTTCCTGAGAAATGTTTGTCTAGCCAGCCTTTAAAAGCCTGTCGGTGACAGTGCGTCTGAAGCCTTCCCAGGAGGCTGGAGAAGATGGATTGGATGGATGGACTATTAGGTGGACAAGGAATCGGCTGGATGGCCTCACCCAAAGAGCTACAGTCAACGGCTCAGTGTCCAAATGGAAACCAGGAACGAAGGGTGTCCCTCCAGGGTCCGTACTGCGACAAACACTCTTCAATATTTTAGTTAATGACATAGATAGTGGGATAGAGGGTACCCTCAGCACCTTGTGGATGACACCAGGCCGAGTGGTGTGGTTGATTCTCTAGAGGGACGGGATGGCATCCAGAGGGGCCTGGACAGGCTGGAGCAGTGGGTCCCTGTGAACCTCATGAGGTTCAACAAGGCCAAGTGCGGGGTCCTGCACATGGGTCGGGGCAGTCGCCAGTACAGACTGGGGATGAATTGTGATTGAGAGCAGCTCTCTGGAGAAGGACTGGGGGATACCAGTGGATGAAAAATAGATATGAGTTGACAATGTGCGCTGGCAGCCCAGCGAGCCCCCGGCATCCCGGGCTGCATCCCCCGCAGCGTGGCCAGCAGGGCGAGGGGGGGATTGTGCCCCTCTGCTGCGCTCTGCTCTGCTCTGGGGAGACCCCCCTGCAGTGCTGCCTCCAGCTCGGGGGCCTCAGCACAGCAGAGACATGGACCTGGTGGAGCGGGGCCAGAGGAGGCCCCGGAGCTGCTGCGAGGGCTGGAGCCCCTCTGCTGGGAGGACAGGCGGGGAGAGTTGGGGGGGTTCAGCATGGAGAAGAGAAGGCTCCGCGGAGACCTGAGAGCCCCTTCCAGTGCCTAAAGGGGCTCCAGGAGAGCTGGGGAGGGACTCTGGATCAGGGAGGGGAGCCATGGGACGAGGGGGAATGGCTTCAAACTGGAAGAGGGGAGATTGAGATGAGATATTGGGAAGAAATTCTTGGCTGTGAGGGTGGTGATCCCCTGGCGCAGGTTGCCCCGAGAAGCTGTGGCTGCCCCATCCCTGGAGGTGTTCAAGGCCAGGTTGGACGGGGCTCTGAGCAACCTGGGCTGGTGGGAGGTGGCCCTGCCCAGGGCAGGGGGGTGGACCGGATGATCTTTGAAAGTCCCTTCCAACACAAACCGTTCTATGATTCTGCGAAATCTGTTCCAGTGTTTAACTGTCCTTTTCCTTAGAAAGTTTAACCTGACTCTTTTTTGTTCCCAGTTTCAGCTGCTTACCGAGGACATAGGGAACAGATCGTTCCCTTCCTCTCTGCAACAGCCTCTTTCCATATTTGAAAACTGTAGCAGAACCCTCTTCTTTAGGCTTAATAACTTTAGGTCTTTGTCCGTGACATTTTCCGATCCTCCGTTCACCTTCATGCTCCTCTGGGCTCTCTCCCTTTGACCACATCCCCCTTGAAAAGCGGTGCCCAAGGCTGGCTGCAGCACTCCTCTCTGAGCCGACAGCAGGTTTATCCTTCGTTAAATTAATTTTGAAAATGCCACGTGAAACAGTCGGAAACATTACTTAATCTCTGATGCTTAACAACTGCTTTTCTGCAGTGCTGAAGGTCTGACACCCCCTTGCAGAAGGGACTGACGTTGCTTTGACACCGTTTGCTCCTAATAAATCCTCATGTGCTAACGCTTGTGGTGTGTTCCAGGGACATACAGGTTGTTGCTGTTGTTTCTTTTTTGATGTTTTGAGGGATCTGTGAGTTCTTAGCTTCTCGTTTGTTCGTTTTTAAAGGTGGGCACTACTCTTGCCTTTTTCAGTGCAGTTGCCTTCCATCAGCTGAGGGCTCCTGGGGCTTGAGCTCTTCCGAGGTTGCTCCAGACAATTAAGCATTCCAGGGTCATGTTAATCAAAAACTGACATTGCATTTTTTTAGTGAAAGCTTAGGTATGATTCTTCAGCTGCTCCTTTTTGTGCTAGACACCTCTTTGCTGTTTGTAGCAAAGACTTACACAAAAAGGCATAAACCACTCTGTCCTCAGTGTCATTCCTCAGCTGCTTTTGCTGTGCACTGAGTAACAGACCAGTCTTGTTCGTGTTGTTGCGTTGATTACTGATGTGCAGGAGAACTGCTTCTTGTCGTTGCAGGGTGTTGATAGCGGCCTCTTGCTCTCTGCGTAGCTGTTTCGAGTTTAGTCTGCGGTGCTGATGCCACTCTTTTGTGTTTATCCTTATTAATCTGACCTAATTTCCACTTTCCACATGCGTGCCCTCCTGTGCCTGAGACCAATAAGGAGCTCCTGTGAGTTGGCCAAGTTGGTCTCCTACCACACTCGTTATTCCTTTGCACCAGGAATAATAAGTTGGCACCATTGCTTTGAGGACCTGCCAGCTTGCTTTAATCTCTTCTTTTTTTTTCCTTATGGATTTGCTTCCAATAAGATCTTGCCTGTGGAGTTTGGTAACATCTGCCTTGGTGGAGTCTCACGTTTATAGATTGCTGTCCTTCCTCCCACACATCATACTGCCTCGCTGGCCAGTCCTTTTCCTGCGCGGCCGTCTCTGGACAGCTTTCTTTGGAGGCTTTGGTGAAGGATGCTTTGGTAGACTGTAAGACGTGGAAATTAAGAGTCTAAGGTAAAATTGGAGGACACAATGGCATGTGGCCTGGTGCAAGTAAGAGGAGGGTGCGGGAGAGCCTGCCCAACCCCTTCTGCTGGGGAGCCCAGGCTTGGAAGTGCGTTGTTGGAGAGGGGCTCGCACAACGCGGCTGCGATGAGGCGTTCAGTGAGCTTGTGATGGACGGGCACGAGGAAGCTGTGATGGTGAGAGGGGCGAGACTGAAGTATGTTTGGGCAGTCTGGGCTGGTGGGAGGTGTCCCTGCCTATGGCAGGGGGGTTGGAACTCGATGATCTTCAAGGTCCTTTCCAACCTAAACCATTCTATGATTCTATGTTCCTCTTGCGAGGAGAAAATGCCTAAAAGTATGTTGAGCTTTGTCAACTGGGTTTTGTTTTTTGAACACAGAATTTGATACTGCAGTGTGTGTTAAATTATTTTGCCATGTATTGTGAACTAATAAAACTCCCGTTATTACCCCACTGTTTATCTTAATAAATTGTTTGGCTGAAGCATTTCCCGGATAAATGTGTAGGTGGGACTGAAAAAGGTCAGGAGTTGGAGAATGGCAGAACCACCCCTGTTGGAAGGGGCCTTGGGAGGTCTCTAGTGCAATGTCCCGCCCCGGGCAGGGTCGGCTTTGCCATCCGAGCAGGTTGCGAAGGGCTTTGTCCAACTGAAAAGGTCTTGAAAACCACCAGGGAATGGGGTTCCACACCCTCCCTGGGCAGCACGTCGCAACGGTGCCTGATCCGCTGTTTCCTTCGGTCAGTTGTTATTTTCTCTAGCTACCAATAGTTAGCAGTTAATTTCTAATTTGCATTCATCTGGCTTAAAGTTCCATTTTTTTTACTTCTTTATTTAGATTGGACTAAATAAAACTAAATAAATGTTACCTGAACATTATTCCCTGAAAAGTTTACTTTTACTTTATAATCAATTATCTCTTGATGTTCTTTTTGGAAAGTTAATCACATAATGCTCGTTAAATGTCTCTTTGTGAGTTCATTTATTGTGGCCTTCAAAGAATTTTTATGGCTCTTCATTACCCGGTGTTCTTAAAATAAAAAAAACCCAAACAACAGACTATAGGCAACACGCTGTTATTTGACTCAACCACAGTTACTGTAAATCCATCTCCTTCCTCTACTGTTTTTTTTTCCAAGTGTCTGAGGATCATTTTGCTCTTTTGCTCCAGCATTGCATGGAGGACTAATGACGAACTGCTCTTCTGCTCTGACCTTTGAACCTGCCCCAGGATTTCAGCCCCCATCCTGTGGGGATGGCTGGTAGTCCTTGGGCGAAACACGGGCACTGGGCCGCGCAGAAAGGTGCTTCAGCTGCATGGGCTCAGCTTGCAAAGTGGTTCGGGCCACTCAGTCACGTCCCTGTCCTAGGTTCTCCAAGGTACAGCACCAACAAGATATTTTTCAGCCGTGATCTTTTACTTGCGTTATTGCATTGCATAGAGAAGGGGTTGAGTAGCATCAGGTCTGGTACCGGTTCATTTATACCGTCAGAGAAGTGGTGTTTGGGTCTCCGTAAGTCTCCGGTCCAGCCTACGCACAGGCAGACTCTCACCAACACCAGACCGGGTTGGCTGTGGCTTTCTCTGCCTGAGTCTAGAAAAATCTTCAGCGTGGAAATTATACCACATCTCTGCAGGTGCTGCTCTCTTAGGGGAGAAGTTTTTTCTCTGTGGTCCGAAGCCATGGTACAGTTCTCTTGTCCCTTGTTGTGTTCTCTGCTGTTGCTGAGAAGGGCTCAACTACATCTTTCGTGTAGCTGAAGGCCACTTCTAGATTGCCCCTTTGCCTCTTCTCTGCTGGACTGTGGAAGCCCATCTCCTCGGTGTCACCACATAGATCAAGCCCCTCACTGCTTGGTAGCCATCTGTTGGACCCTCACCCGTTTCTCAACATCCCTTTTGCACTGGGGAGCCCCAAACTGGTGCAGCCTCCCTGGTGTTGAGTAGAGAGACGTGATAGACTCCCTCAGTCGGTGACTGTACTTCTCCTGACGTGACCCGGGATGTGGTCTGCCTTCCTCACCATGAACACATGCTGTTGGCTCTTTCTCGACCTGGCATGTCCCTTCTCCAGCAGGCTGCTCTCAGCCAGCAGCTTCCCAGCCAGCACTGCCGCATGGAGGTCCTTCTGCCCGGGACACAGACATGTGCACATCTCCATATTGCGTGTCGTGAGGTTTCTCATCACCCACTCCAAGTTTGTCACGGTGCTTGTGCATTAGAGCTCTGTTGTTTGGCATATTTGGGTTAGCGTTATCTGCAGATTGCTGGGGGTGCTCTCTGTCGTTACATGGGTGGTTGATGGAGGTATGGCATGATATCGGCCCAGTATTGACCCGTGAGCTGCTCTGCGCGTTGCTGGCTGACAGCTGGGTATTGAGCCCTTGATTGCTGCCCCCAGCCTGGTGGTGCAGGCAGTTTCTGCCCATCCTTACCTGGTCTAGTGGGAGGTGTCCCTGCCCAGGGCGGGGGGTGGAACTAGATGATCTTCAAGGTCCCTTCCAACCTAAACCATTCTATGATCCTTGCTCCGGTTGTCCAGCCCGCGCTTCCTCAGCCCAGCCGTCTCATGCGGCAGTCGGGTTGATCATGGATGATCTGTTGTGGTAAGTCCATACCAACGGTTCCTGGTTACCCACTCCTTCCTCACATCCTTGGAAGTGGCCTCCAAAAGGGTGTGTGTGCTCCGTGGTCCTTGCGGGGCTGGGGTGGAGCTGGCTGTCCTGGCGTTTCTGGCATTTGCCACCTGGCGTGTCTTGGAGATGGGCATGGCATCAGCATTTTCCCAGTTGTCTGGAGCTTCCCTCATCACTCGGATGGCTCCAAAGCATCGCTAGATATCCTCTCACCCGTTAGCCTGAACTCTCTCTGGCGGTTGTCTGAGGCTGGTCATTTAGCCCGTTCTTATTGCATCTATCATTAATGACTTTGCAAAGTGTTAATTTATATTAGAAGTGGTATTTGGACTTATTATGGTAATAAGTCGCATCTTCATGAAAATATTGACACAATTGTCTTTATCAGCAACGCACGAAACACCTGGAAGAGTGAAATCAGATCTGTAACTTGAATTTCTGTTTTTAAAAAAGTCAGTTCCATTTGATCCGTCCCCTGACTTTGTAGGGGATTGGTGTCAAGCCACGTAGGTGGTGGTTACTTGGGGGAGTCTGGGTGTTCTTTCCTGCACACTGAGGTAACTTCACTCAGCAAACGTGCTAATTTATACTGAACGTGCCGTTCATGGTATGGAATAACCCTGTTGGCAGCGTGGGTCCAGTGCCCGCGTCTCGCTCCTCCTCATCCCCACACCTGGTGAGCTCAGAAACACCGAGACCTTGAGACCCGCACACCATCGCTGGCTGTAAAGTAAACATTTTCACAAATTCAGGCACTGGAGTCTTCTAAAAGTGCAGTTTTCCCAAGCATTAGAGGAGAAATTAGTCCTGTGTCGCTCAAACCAGGACACGGAGTATCTCCATTATTGAAATAATGAGCCCCTGGCGCAGGCTGCCCCGAGAAGCTGTGGCTGCCCCATCCCTGGAGGTGTTCAAGGCCAGGTTGGACGGGGCTTGGAGCAACCTGGGCTGGTGGGAGGAGAGGGGACTGCCCAGGGCAGGAGGGGGGACTGGATGAATGATCTTCAAGGTCCCTTCCAACCTAAACCGTTCTATGATTCAATATTTATTAAAAATTAGCATAAGCAGGAAAATGATCCTTTCTGTGAGCTCACTCTAAGACCGTTACATTCAAGTTGTTTGTGCCTTTAAAATTATGTTATTTTAATGACTTTTTAATAATTTTTTTTTTGCTCCTGGTTTTGAAATGATGCATTTTGTCTCTTCACGAGTATTTCTGTCTGCTCCTTTAATGCCATCGGTGTGAGGACTGACGGAGCGCTTCTGCCCTCCGGTCGGTGCTGCCGGGGCTGTGTGCCGTGTCGGTCCTGCAGGAGCCGAGCGCAGGTACCGCGTTTTGCAAAGCTGCTTCCTGTTGTACTCGGCATTGTTGAAAAACTTTCTTTCCTGAAGTCTTCAGCTTCCTATCCCAATTTTTGCTGCTTCCTGTGTTCAAGATCTTATTGACATCTGTTTCCTCCTCTTTTTTTCCCATTTCTTACCCTTTTTTGGTGTATTTTGGATGTTGCTAGACTCTAAGCTAGTTCAGGACTTTTAGCCAAATTATTTTCTTTATCTTTTTGATAGGGTATTGGCTTCTTGGCTATCTGGTAAATTATCGTGAAAATGTAAAAAACCTAAACAACAGCAAAACCCCCGAACAAATGAAAAACCGTCGAAAGCCGCGCGCCCCGTCAGACCCGGGGTGCCAAACCCCATTTTCTCCCTGTAAGATTTTTCCCACGAGTACCGCCATTGTCGAAGGCGAGCAGACCCCGGCAGGCGCCTGCGTGCTGCCGAGCCGGTGCCGGTGGCGGTTGCCGCAGTGTGAGCAGAGGCCCTGCGCACCCGCGGGTCCCCAGCCCGCAGGAGGGGTCTGTCACCCCGGCGCGGGGGCTGAGCTGGGTGGCAGTTTGGTGGCAGTTTGGTGGCAGTCCCGCTCTGGGGCGCGTTGCCCGAACGGAGGTGACGCGGAGCCGAGGAGCGGCTCCCGTCTGGCGCGGTCGGTGGGGTGGTGTGGAAGAGCCCCCGGCCGGGCTCTGGCTTTGGCAGCCCCTGTGAGGGTCCGGTGGGCTCATGAGATGCACTGGAGCTGAAACTGTGGGATTCTGACGGCCCCGCACTCCCGGGCAGTGCCTTTGGGTTCTCGGGGCTGCGCGGGAAGAAGCTGCGGTTTTGCCCATCGCTGCGGTCCCCCGCCGGTGACGGGGTGTAGGAAGGGGTCATCGCCGTCCCCCTTCCCGCGGTGTGGCCGGGGCCGTGCCAGCGAGCGGAGCCCCCTCCCCTCCACCCCGTGGCTTTCTTCCCGAGCGGTGGGTTGTGCTGCTGCTCTCCCGTTGTTTCAGGGGTGTCTGCACTTTTGGGGATGTCCCACTGCCGGGGTCGCCGGGTCCACCGGGCTCCCGGGCAGCGCTGACCCCAGCCCCGCGTCCCCTCCTCTCCTTGAGCTAATTCTGCCGGTCCCAAAGCCCAGCGGCGGGTGCCGGATTTAGGTGGCACACTAAAATAAATGCACAGTTAATGGGATTTTGGGTTACTTTATTGCTGAAGTAGGTGGTGGGCGGTTTCCTGATGAAGGGGTTGGAGGTGAGGTGGGTGAGGTCCCCTCGGTCCCCTTTCCCCGAGGGCCACGGCACCGTCCCCAGCCCGGGACAGATGGCAGCGCGGGGGCACGGGGCCGTGCCCCGGTGCTGCCATCTGTCCTGGGCTGGGGACGGTGCCGTGGACAGGCCATGGTCCTGGCACAGCTTGGCCATGGCTCAGCCCCGTGCCCGGGGCAGGGGGTGTTGGAGGCCGAGGTCAGATGGGTGGCGGACAGACATGTGGCTCTGTGGGGTGCAGGGTTGGTGGCCACGGCAGCGTGACCCGCACCGGGGTGGCGGCTGTGGTCTTATCTGACCCACGGCTTCGTTCCGGGCGGTGGGGACCACAGCAGGGACACTGGCGCGTGTCCGGGAGCAGACACGGCACCCCCGGTCCCCGAAGCACCGCTGGCAGCCGCGAGACCCCTGCCCATGTCACTGCCGGGTCGGCGCGCTGCCCGGCACCGGGGCCCACGGGGAACCGCCGGCAGCAGGACGGCACAGCGCGGCGGGGAGGAAACCTGCACCTGGAGCTGCTGCGGCAGCATCTGCCGGCCGGCGTCCGTCCATCCGTCCGTCCGTCCGAGGGTGAGTCAGCCCATCTCCACGCTGGGTGACTCAGCCGGCAGACTCCCACGGGCCGTGCTGCCTGCGCCTGACTCACTGCCGCTGCCAGGCAGAGGCACCGCCGCAGCGCCCGCCGGCAGCCGAGGGGGTGTCAGCCCCAAACGGCCGTCGGGGGGCACGGGGGGGCGGCGGGAGAGGGGGACGGGCAGGCTGCAGGCAGGAGGGGACAGTGGCCGGAGAGGAGAGGAGGGAGCGAGGAGCCGTACGCGACGCAGCCCACCGCTCCTGCAAACCCTCGGGGTGGGGAGGAGGCAGCGTAGGCGCGGGGGGAGCCCCGGGGGTAGGTTTGGTCCTGACGGCGCGTCTCCTCCGCGCCGGCACCCCCGTCCTGCCTCTGCCTGTGGTGGCGTTACGGAGGAGCAGGCTGGGGCTCTGCCGTGACGTGGTGAGCACGGGTGACTGCAGGGCTCAGGGGCTCCGTGTGGGGAGCAGCAGGCGTGGACCGGAGGTCAGAGGCTCTTCCTTACGGGTAGCGTGGGGCTGGCTGTGGGTGACTGTACCCCGGGGAGCTCTCTCCAGCGGCTGGGGGGGGGTCTGGCCCAAAGCACCCCCAGCTCTCCTGGCAGATGAGCTGTGGACGCAGTTTTCAGCCACGCTGGTGTGTTTTGACAGGGAGCGTTGCCAGCGCGAGGCTGTCGGTGGCTCTGTGTGAGCTCTCCCCGGAGCGGGGGGCTGCCGTGTCCCACACACTCTGCAGTAGGAGATGACTTCCCTCCATCTTCTCCAGCTGCGAGCGCTCCGTCTCGGAGCAGGGTTGGGATTTCTGCGGGTGGGAAGTTGCTCTCCCGGAGACTGGGACGTTGCTGCCCTGACCCGGCAGGAAGGGCTTGATGAGCGTGGTTATAATTGTGGCAGGAATTTGGCTCGCGGCCAGGTTTCCAGTGCCTTCCAGGCACGGGCCAGGCAGCAGACAGCGTGTGCTATGGCGAATGTAGTCGCCGTTAGCATCTGTTACCCACTGTCTGCCTGCTTGTCTGCGTGGCGACATGCGATCCGAGCTGGACTGAGCGATTTTGGTCCTCGGACTCAGGCGTAATGGCCCAGAGGAGAGAGGCTCGCTGTGCAAGACCCCCTGGACCCGTTAGCTAATGGTCACGCTGGCCACAGCGATGCCACGGCGTCAGAGCACCAAGAGGGGATTTTGGGGCGGTGACCCCTCCAAGCGGAGCCCTGGCTGGGCAGATGGCAGAGAGGCAGCTCTTCCCCTCTCCCGTGGGAGATGCCTCTCGGTTACCCGAGCGCTTCCCGGGCGCAGGCGGCTCCCTGAGAGCACCCCGGTCTCGCTCAACGGCCTCGACGGTGCTACCAGTGTCACAGCTTACGCTGTTGTTTTGCAAACCCAAGATACGTGTTTCAGGCTTGTGGTGCTGCCTGGGTCCTTCTCAGCTGTGCTGTCAAGAAGGGCTTGTGGCTGCGAGGTGGAGTGACGGCAGCAGGGTTGGACAGGGCAGCCCTCTGCTAGCGATAGTAATTAGCGCCTTGGCTCCGCACCGCTCTTTCTTCGGGTTGACCATAACAATCGCCGCGCTTTGCTGTGTCAGGGGAACGAGGAGGCATTGGCCTCTTCTTGTGCTGGCTGATCCTCGTGTTTGTGCCCGAAGCCATCCAGTAACTCACTGATGACTCACGAGTGGAGAAAGCCTTTTCCTACTGCTGAAGCACCAGGGAAGCCTTGGTCAGCAGGACTGCTGTACCTCGGCCAGCATCGGCTGATGATGTACAACCAAGCGCTGGATCCAACCGCCGTCAGTCAGGGACCTCCATCTCCCAACACATCCGTGCAGGGTAAGCTCTCTGGAAGCCTAGTTGACTGGTAAGTGAAGCACGAGTAAATACGGATGGGGCGGTCCTGCCCTTGTGGAGCTGCCTGAGCGTGGCCGGAGGCGGTGGCAGGGCTGGAGAGCGGCTCGGCCGCGTTGCTGCGGCGGGGCGGTGGTGTGGGGAAGCGCCGTCTCCTCTCCTGGTGCTGGAGACGGGACCACTGACAGCTTTAACAGCTAAATACCCGGTGTTGGTAATTGTCTTTAAACTGAAGTCTCTAATTCTGCCGTTTCCATGGAAATAGAGCGATCTTGTGATTAAGACGTAAGGCTGGGGTGGCAACCACTCCGGTCCTTTGGAGCCGCAGGCCCTTGCGTCGTTCCCACGATCGCTGCTCCGAGGTACAGCGTGTCTGCCTGGGCTGTGAGGGGGGACGCAAACCCGCCTTACGCAGAAATAGGGATGACCTGCTTTCCGAAAGGTGGTCCAGAAAACCCTGCCTAGTCCCTGAGCATCCCGACAGAAACATCTTCAGGTGCTTCACGGGGTGGCGTTGCTCGTGCCACGTTGGCCGAGCGTGCTGTCGTCGCAGGGAGCCGTGGGACCCAGAAGTCGGGGGAGTCGTCTAACTCAGCGCGAGGTGGCTGTGGTGGAGGTGACACCGCCTGAGTCAGTTCCCCCGGGCTCCTCTGCAGTCACCCCCGGGCTGCAGTAGGAGTGCAAAGTAGGTTGGATGACTTGTGCACCAAAAGCGCTTATTTTTCTCCATTGACGGTAGGAGAGCCGAGGGTGACTAGATCAGCTGTAGGTATCTAAAACACAGATGGCTTTGAGTTCAGCTTGAAAAGAGGAGGTGGAGAAGATGTGACGGGACCCACTTTTTCCAGGATAACCTCCTGAGGAGGGTGGTGGTGGAGACTGGGCACGCTGGGGCTGGCGGGGTTCAGCCTGCCCCATGGAGAGCAGCATCTCCGGAGCAGATCCGTTCTCAGGTGGGTTGGAGAGCCGGCACCTTCAGCCCAGCCCTGCCCAGTGCCCCGGCTGCCCTGCCTTGCCAAGGGCTCTGGCCTGGGCATTTCTCCCGTTTCCCCGTCTAAGGTAACGCTTTGGGCTGACGCGGAGTGAAATCTCGCAGCGGCTGCGGTCTCCGGTGGGTGGCAGTGACCCAGTCCCATGGAACACGAATCATGGCAGGTCTGCTGATGCGATTGCTTTCTTGAGAGCCCTTCACCGCTGGGCTTGCGGGCTGAGCTGGAGCACCTTGCCGACTTTGGAAGACCACGTTGTGGTGGAAGGTCAGGAGGGAAGCAGAGTCCGTTCCTTCCTGGGATTGCGCCTTTCTCTTTTGGGCACTGAGACGTCACACAAATGTACGAAGGGCAACTTCTGTGTGAACTCTCCCGGGTAAACTCAGTTCCGCAGTCCGTTGGTCTGGGTGTCTGCCCTTACTGGCCTTCCCGTGAGCCACGGCAGTTCTAGAGCTGGTGCGATCTTCTATGCACCCTGCCATGTAAGAAGTGATTAAACCAACACCTTGCTAACTTCCAGCTCATCCCAGGCGTTACATACAGCGATAGATCTTTTATAGCCCGGCAGACGTTTGGCCGTGTTCAGGTTGTGCAGCGTCCCCGTGGTTGTGGTCGTTTGGGAGAAGCCCTCTGCGGCACCCTGCTGCGCTTCTGGGTGCGGTGGGACTCTCGCAGACGAGCGCTAATGGTTTTATGGCTTTGACAAGACCGTTGCCAGGTACTATATGTAATTTCCATGTCTATACTCTTTTTATTGTTGAAAAAAAGTGAATAGTTACAAAAAGAGCCATAAAATCACGTAAAGCCTGGGGAAAATGGCTAATGGTATACCACGGGGCTAAAAAGCAATCGGGTCGATTTAGAATCTGAAGACAGAATGTGACCCACTGGGCAGAGCCCAAAGCTACGCAGGTTGAGCTTTAAAGCACTCATTTTTGTCAGAGGGTGTGTAACCATTGGCGTAACTGTGCTAGAGATGCAGTAAACACTTGCAAGGCTCAAATCGAAGCCCGGTGTTTCTTTGCGGGAGAAGGTCCGCGCTGGCTCCGGTCTGAGAGGTTTGGTGCTGAATTTATTGAGTGGGTTTTTGTAACCTGCGCTGTGCCGCACGCGCAACTCGGTGATGATCTCTGCTGTCTTCGTAATCCGTTGTCAGTGACAAAATACACAGGAGTGAGCAGAAGGACTCCTCGACCTCAGCTGAGAAGCCCAACTGCGTGTGCCGTGCAACCGATGGCATTCAAATAAACTTCAGCAACGGCGATAAAATTACAAATCAAGCACTCAAAACCTGAGAAGTGCTAAAATCAGAGTATTTCTTTGTGTTTTTGAACTCTTTGTTGTCGGCTGTCAGGAAGGCAGCCGTGCAGCAGATGAAGATGGAAGCCGTGCTGCTGCGGGCTGTGTCGCGGCGTAGCCCAGCCCCGGTCCAGGCTGTTGGCGTGTCCTCCCCTGGAGGCGCTGACGTGTGGAAGCCGAAGGCTGAGCTCCTCCTCGGGGTGCGGGATCCCCCGCCGCAGTCTGAGTCCAGAGCAGGGGGTCCCTGGGGCACCCGGCAGCGTGGACCGAGAAGCGCGACCGGCGGCTCTCAGAGGGCGCGCTCCCCCCCGGGGTTGGGTGCGCGTTTGCAGATGGCAAAAGTCATCTCCGCGGGCGAGGGATGACCCCAGGCAGCCGCTCGGTTCCGCTCCGAACTGTGCAGGTCGATTACCTCTTCAAGTAACTCCCTAAAAGCTGGAAAAATGTACAGCTTTGGCAAAGCTACCTTACTTTTCCCTAACCTCATTTTTTGGAAGTGTCTGAATTGCTTCTGCTGAAACTTCTAAAAATACCAGCCCAACGCCGGGAGCAAGCATGGAAAATTTCAGCCTGAATAGAGAGTTTGGCAAAGTTCGAAGGCCCCGGTCCTCGGCTGCCGCAGTGAGTGTTTGACGAGCCGAACGGCAGATACTGCCAGCAGCTCCGCCTGCGTGCGGGGAGGCCGTCGGGGGAGCGCTCTTCGTGCTCCGGGGGCTCTTCAGCCCATCGCCGTGGTCTCGGCTCCCTCCCGGCCGCTCCCGGCTGGGGCGCACGAGCCGGGCTGCGGGACCGTCCTCCTGCCGGCGGGGAGCCGTCTGTCCGTCACCGATTTCCTGAGCCCAGAGCAGCGTCTCCGTGGCCCTGCTCGCAGCTTTGTCCTTCGATTTGCCTGATCCTCTCCCGAGCGCGTGTTGGCTCAGCGTCACCGCGTCCCTCGAGGCGTGCACAGCTTGGCCGTGTTTTGTGTGAGGAGATCTCTCTCTGTTTTGAACCTGCCTCCTGATTAATTGGATCTGATGTCCCCTAGTTTGTGTTTTGGAAGCAACAGTGAACAAATTGTTCCCTGGTGACCTCCTCCTTTCTTCTGACGTGGAAGACTTCGTTCCCCCTCTGCCATCTTCCTTTCCGGGCTCCTTGTTCAGAAGCTGTTCCGTCCTTTTGATCATCTCCTGCCCTTCTCGGTACCTTTTCTAGTTCCCGTCTTATCTTTTTTTGAGATCTGGGTCGGCAGCGCGGGGTCGGGTGAGGAGCGGCGCTGGAGCGGTGCACAGCCCTCAGCCGCCGCTGCGCTGCGGATCGGTGCGAGAGCGCCGCGATGTTCCCTGTTCAGTTCTCCATCCTCTGCCCGGTAACCGCCAGCACTCTGCCCCCTCTGCGCCTGCTGCTGCGCAGCGAACCGATGTTTTCATGGACTTATTTAGAAGAACCTCAAGATTTCGTTTGAGCGCTAACAAGAAGGTGGAGCTCATTATTGCATACGCAAAGTAAGAATTATTTTTTCTGAGCACACCACTTTACATTGATGATCTGCTGTTCTGTCACACAGTTACTCAGGATTTTAAGGTCCTTTCACAACGCTTTGTCTTTGTTTCTGCTGTCCTGACTAATGCTTTGGAGCTGATCTGGGGTTTTTATGGGTTTTTTAATGTTCTTTTTGTGCTTGCCTGCAAACACTGTACTGTTCCAGCACTTTCCTCCTCCTGAAGCCGTGGGGCTGCCACAGCCTGAGCTGCCGCAGAACGGGGACGTGCTGCCTGCCGAGAGGCTCGCTCTGTCCGGCGGCTGAGCAAAGGCTTCTCTGCGAACCGGGGGCTTTTGTCTGAGCCGGATTTAATTTATTCTTTCCCCGAAGTTCCTTTCAGCCAGCTGGCCGTTCCCCCGTGCATCCCAGGCCCGGGCAGGTTTCCAGCTTGCTGCCCTCCCGGCAGTGCGCCGTGCTGTGCCGTGCTGCGCCGTGCTGCGCCGTGGGACCCGCAGCGGGCTGCCGCTGCGGGCTGGACCCCAGTGCTGGGAGATGCTGCTGCCGTTCCTTTCCAGCCGCTTTGATGTTCCCTCTGCACGAGCTGCGCAGCCGCCTCCGTTGGGTGCAGATTTCTCCCAGGAGGAAAGCCGTGGTCCCGGGGAGCGTGCCGTGGTCCCGGGGAGCGTGCCGTGGTCCCCGGCGCTGCTGGTCCCCGGTGCTGCTGGTCCCCGGCGCGAGTGGCACGGTGAGGTTTCGGTGGCAGAGGCACGAGGAGAGCTGAGCGCGTGGCTCCCTGCAGAAGATCTCTCCTGCTTTAAGGACTTCGCAGCCCGCAGCAGAGCCTGCGGTGCGGCTCGCTGGCGCAGGGAGGATTCGTGGTTTGGCCAGGGAGACCTTGGATGTCAAAGATGTCTAAAGATGGAGCGAATGTTGTAGCTGTGTGTGTGTGTTTGCTCTGACGACTACGAGGGCTACGAGTCCTGCCTTCCAAAGTGCTCCCGAATTTTGCAGTAGTCTCTCCAGGCAGCAGAGAGCCGGTGTGCACGCTCGGACATCGCCCGCAGCTGGCAGGTAGCTGTGGGCGGATGCAGAGGGTGGAGGGGACGCGGCTCCCGAAGCACGGCTCGCGGTGGCCCTGGGGCAGCCCAGCAGTGTTTGCTGCGATGCCAGTGCTGACCGCTCAAAGAGGGGTCAGCGCCCGGTACACCTCGAGGACCCCGGTAGGTGATGGGGAGCAGGAGGCAGCTCTTCTCTGGGCTGAGCGAGCGCCGTTCCCTCAGCCTCTGCCCCAGGCGAGCGCCCAGCCCTGGGCGTCCTCCTTCCCTCCACGAACCCCCCCACGAGCTGTCCAGAAGCACTTTGTTGGCGGGGCAGTGGCTGCGCTCGCTCCCTCCAGCCTCGATGGCTCAGTGCTGTTCATTCCACCTTGTCCCCAGCGCAGCACAGAAACAAAGCAGACGGTATTCTGGTGCTCTGATCGTGCCGTGGTTTTAGAGGCGAGCAGCATCGCACGGTGAATGCGANCTGCATCAAAAGAGGCAGAAAGAGATCAGGCGGAGGTGTGAGCTGCCATTGCCTCTGCCTGGTGCTCGTGCCAGACGGTATTCTGGTGCTCTGATCATGCCGCAGTTTGAGGCGAGCAGCATCGCACGGTGAATGCGAGTTCCGGGGTCTGGTGTGGTGGCACTACCGGTTTGGTGGCAGCCTTGGGCGCCCCCGAGGGCCCCTGCGGAGGTTCCCAGCAGCGTTTCCCACTGCATCTCCACCAAAGCCATCTCCCGGGAGCCATCCCAGCCCCTTCCTCGGTACCGAACCGTCTGTGGACGGGGAGGGGAGGGCAGGACGTCCCCTTCCCCTGACAGCCCTCCGTAACTCTCGGACTCTTTCTCCCAGAAGGGCTGAGTGAGGCTCTTTCTGGTGACGGTGCTCATGTGACACTCACCCGTTACTATTTGTTTTAGAGGGGTTGATGTCACAAAGCTGAAAAAAAAAAATAATTATGAGCCGAAGTATTTGGGAGAAAGAATATAAATAGAAAACACAAGCAATAATTACGCATTTCTAAAGAATGTTTTGTTGGTGCCCAAAACGCCCAAGCCCCACAGTTGATGGAGAAGGCTGCGCTATTTCAAAATCAGCCTGGCACACAAAGGAGGTGGCACGCGGGAACAAAAAGACTGTCATATAATTAGTCGTTAACAGAGAAGAAGTTGGTATTACGGAACATAAACCAAGACTGAGAGCGAGCAAACTGAAGGAACGAGACAGAAGCGGCAGCCCATGTCCAGCTCGGTTAGCGGTGATCGGGAATTAGGAGGTTTTTAGAACAGGGACGTGTTTTAACTGCGGTGTTGGTCCGTGGCTGCATAGAGCACACGGGTTGTCGCCGTGTGGTAGAAGCGTTTCCATCCCGTGCTGGGAGGGATGAACCACTGTCCCTCGAATGGTTGTTCAGTGTAGGGCAGCAGCTGCCAAGGCGGGTATTTTAGGATTCCCAGCTCTGGGTGGCCGGGAGCCGGGAGCTGGCTGCGGAGCGCTCGCGTCGCCGGCCTCTTGGTGGCTCCCGAATGAGAGGATGGCGGAGGCTGGAGCAGGCTAACGCCGTGCCAGCCGTTAACAGGGGAAATGGGACGACTCAGGTGTTTCTGATGCAGTTCGCCTGGTGTCGATCCCTGGGAAGGCTGACATCGGCTGAGTTACGAAGAATTGAAGGAGGGGAGATGAGTGCCGAGTAGCGTGGTTTGATGGGATCCGTTTTCCATAACGCTGATAACCGCTCCGGAGCAGCGCGATTACGTACAAGTGTTAATGATTAAATAATACACTTAGACTTCTTTATGATATTTAGTTTAGGACAGAGTGGCCTTCTGAATAAGAAACTAGAAGAGTCTATGCTCAACGTGAATTGTGTAAAATGGGGTAAGAATTGGGACCTCGGTATGTAGCTGTAAGTAGAAGTTGTAGTGGAGCAGTGAGGTTTGGGGGGATTCTGCAGGGACCTGTCCTTCACCTTGTAGCGTTTAGCGTTTGTATCAATCACTGGAAAAAAATAATCAAGAATTGTGACTGAATTGACAAAGATTATATAAAGCAGCAAAACCAGGAGGGATATGGGCAGTGGGGTGGGGGAGTGACTGATGGGGGAGTGGGGGGGCTGTCTCTGGGGGGGCAGGGACTGGGAAAGCTCGAGGAACTGCGCTCTTTATCCGTGGAAAATGAGTTTCCAGTGCAGAGCTGAGGACAGAAGGGGTAGTATGGACTCTGTGTGTGGTTATCTGTAGGGAACCTGGTGGGAGAGAAGGAGGTTTGGCACCGGGATGGTCCCTGCTGGGACGGTGCCTGGTTCTGCTGTGTCTACACCAGGAGAAAGGCATGGGGAGATCAGGGAGGATTCAGCAACGAGGATTCATTCAATTAATTAGGGAAGGATTTCAGAAAGAAAGTGAATTAATGGCCAGACTGCGGGATGTACCCATGGACGGGGACTCGCGTAGCTCTGCTGTGACCACAGGGACTGCCGGGACGTTATTTGGTCCGACTTACAAATATCTTTAAGAGCAGGATTTTGACAGTGGTCCCTTCGTTTTGCAGACAGAGGGTTGATTAGAGGCTGAAGCCAAAAGACGCCATTTGTGTTTTGAAGAGGTGAGAGCCATACCTCAGGGGCGAGGGGGGCACACGAAGGTCCCCTCTCCGGTCCCCAGGGCGGTGGGAGGTGAGCGGGCAGAGGATGTCCCACGTGGCGCTTGTGGCACGGTGCTGGGGCTGCTGTGGGTGGCCGGGCACCAGCAGCACGGGGTGCGTGGACGAAGAGGGATCTCAAATGGGATTTTCTAAACACGTCAGTGGGATTTGGCAGCTGGGATGGCTGGGGGGCCCTGCGGTCTCAGGGCAGGCGCTGGTACGGAGAAGGGGGTTCGGGCACAGGGGGCTCTGGGGCGACGTGTGCAGGTTTACAGAATCACGGAATCACGGAATTTTCAGAGTTGGAAGGGACCTCCAGAGCTCACCCAGTCCCACTCCCCGGCCAAAGCAGGACTGCCCAGAGCACAGCACTCAGGACTGCATCCAGGTGGGGCTTGAAACTCTCCAGAGAAGGGGACTCCCCCACCCCCCCGGGCAGCCTGTGCCACTGCTCTGACACCCCAACCCGAAAGGAGTTCTTCCATGTATTTGAACGGAACCTCCTATGTTCCAACTTGTGCCCGTTGCCCCTCGTCCTGTCACTGGGAACCACTGGAAAGAGTCTGGCTCCATCCTCCTCCAACCCCCCCTTTAGATACTTGTACGCAGTCATAAGGTCTCCCCTCAGCCTTCTCTTCTCCAGGCTAAAGAGTCCCAGCGCTCTCAGCCTCTCCTCATACGGGACATGCTCCAATCCCTCCATCATCTCAGTTGCCCTACGCTGGAGTCTCTCCAACAGTTCCCTGTCCCTCTTGAACTGGGGAGCCCAGAACTGGACCCAGTATTCCAGTTGTGGCCTCACCAGAGCAGAGCAGAGGGGAAGGATGACCTCTCTCGCCCTACTGGCCACACTCTCCCCTACGCAGCCCAGGATGCCATTGGCCTTGTTGGTGACAAGGGCACATTGCTGGCTCATGGATCATTTACTGTCTACTATCTACGGTTTGCACAGCCCGGTGCTGATGGGAAGGGAGGAGGGGAGATGTCCTCCTCCCTTGCAGATGGGCGCCCTCTCTGCCTGCCCTTCCTGGTGGAGCACCACAGCTCTGGGCCGAGGAGAAGCAACCCTTGAACTCTGGTGTGAAGGAGGGACGGACAGACGGACGCCGTTCTGTCCTGCGCCAGCACACAGCCTGTCGGTCCCCAACCGCTCTGCAGTGAAGGAGGGAAACCTCCTCATGTGCGTCCCTGTGCTGGGGGAGAGGCTGGTGATGGCTCTTCTTATAAAGGTCTTGCTGGCCCAGCGTATGGTTCGGTACGGCCGGTTATCCCAGCGCCGCCCTGCTCCCCGCGGCAGCTCAGCTCTGAAGACGTCTGCCTTGTCCTCCCAGCCAAAGAGCAGCCGGTTTCGGGGCGGTGAGAGGCGCCCGAAGCTGTCACCTCCTGCCCCGACCGCAGGGGAAGTTCTGTCGGTGCCAGTGTGGTTGAAGTCTTCCTCTGCGGTCAGGCGGTGGGGACGCGTCGGGCTCCGCCGGGACTTCGCGCCGGCGGGCAGACGGAGAGAGCGGCGAGGGTCGGCGTGGCGGAGGGGAGCGGGATGAGGCCGAGCGACGCGGGGGCTGCTGCCTCCCGGGGGACCCTCGGGTGGACGCGGCACACGCTGCCTCTCGGGAGGATGCGCCGTCCGCAGGCTGAGGCGGCTGCGGTTGCTGCAGGAGCCGCTGGGGACTGCGAGAAGGCAGGTGGGAGGGCAGCACCTTCTGCTGCCTGTGGCTTGGGGGTTTTTTGTTTTCTTTTTTGTTTTTTCTTCTTTTTTCTCCCATCTGTGGTTGGTGGTTTGGTCTTTGTGCAGAGGCCTTGGGGAAAAACCCGAAATGCCTGCGTCTGAGCTCTTCTCGCCCGGGTACCGGTGTGTGTAACGGTGTGCACGGACGGAGGCAGACGGCGTGGAGGGGCTGCTGGAGGGCTCTGCCTTCCCGCAGCGTCTGGACCCCCCAGTGCCCGCCGGACCCCCCAACTGCAGATCCGCTCCTGCCCCGGGAGCACACGCTGGGCTGGAGCTGTGCTGCTGCAGAGCGGGGACCACGCGGTGGGATGTCACGCACCGGGGCTGGTGGGTCTGGTGTGAGTGGGGGGGATGCAGCAGGAGCGGACTGGGCTGGGGGCTCGGGCAGTGCGGCTGTTTCTCCTGCGTCGCCATCCCCGTCTCATGGCCGGCATCCGAGCTGCGGCTCAGCTGGCAGCGCTGTACCACGGTACCGCAGTTCGGGAGTTCAGGCTCTCTGGATTACGTGAAATGGGTTGGTACAGTTGGATAAAACTTCATTTTTTTTACATAAAAAGAAAAGTCATATAAAATGGCTCACAAAAAAACTGCACTAAAACCAAACAAACGTTATTTTGGTTCCGAAAGCCAACCTTGTGAAATTTACATTTGCCTTTACATCCTAATTTGCGCTCTTTTGCTTATGAGTTTTGCTGCAGCCTTTAATTACGTGCTTGTGTATTTTCCACAAAGCATTGCCTTACCCAGGATGAGACCGTGCGCGCGCAGGCCTGGGGGAACGTCGTGCGGGCACCGGCAGGGCTGGCACTGCTGGCACTGCTGGCACTGCTGGCACTGCCGGCCCTGGAGCGCTTCCCCTTCAGTCTGAATTACCTTCCCGTGCGCTTGCCGAAGCCGTGCCGGAAAGGAGCTGGCGTGAAGGGAGCTCTCCTCCGTGAACCGGAGGGCACCTGGTACCCACCTCTGGTCTTTGAGGAAGGAGTTCCTTCAGGATGTTCCTCTTCACTTCTGACTCCCGGGATCAGGGCTCGGCCACCCAAATAAGCCCCTTCTCCCCTCCGCGGGGGGCTGCCTGCGGTAGCCCCTCGTTCCTCCGCCGGCGATGGCTCCGGAGCACTCCGTCAGCGTAAGGACACGGAGCTCCTCTTGCTGCTGCGCTACAGCCCGCGGGTGATTAAGGATTATCGTGAGCTTGGGATAAAATTGTGGATGGCCGCGCTCAGCCCGTCTGGAACGGCGGCTGCAGGGTCCCCTCCGGCGGCTCCGGACGGCCCTGCGGCGGTGTTGGCAGCTCGGTGCCGTGCCGGGGTCGTGCCGGGCTGGGAAGGGGCTCGGGGCCGGCGGGGAGGGCTGCACCCTTCCCTCGCCTCCCGGCTCTCTGCGTTCGGGGAGTCGCATCATCCCCTGCAGTGCCACGTTCTGTTGGGTGCCACCGCTGCCCCGCGGAACAGGGGTGGGTTTGGAGGTGGGCTGGCGAGCAGGCAGGCGGGCGTTGGGTAATATTCCTTCTGCCCCGGCTCTCCTCTCCGTCTCTGGCGGTTTCCCCCCTCGCCGGCCCCGTCGGCGGGTGGGGGTCCCAGCAGCACCGTTCCGCGTGGGTCAGTTGGGCTCCTCGTGGGGCTGCCCCGGCTCTGCCGAGCCCCCCTGCGCCCACGGTGGGCGCCGCGGGGTCCCGTGGGTCCACGGAACGCTGTCTGTTACGCAGGCTCACCCCGGCCTGCCCCGGTGCGTGACGGTGAGCCGGCTCTCGCGGCCGGTGGTCTGCGGTGCTGCAGGCTGTGACGGGGCGAGCACGGCTGCTCAACGCGGGTCTGCAGGCGTTCGTGTTCGCAGCTCTCCAGCCATCGCCGGAGCTTCTCGGCCGTCAGCTCGGGGCAGAGAAGAGAGCAAAGCGCCGGGCTGGGGGCTGCTCGTCCTCCCGGGCTGCTTGCTGCCCGTTACAGAGCCGTGCCGGCGCGTCCCCCCGGTCCCCGCTGATGCCCCGGGGAAAGGCAGGAACGTGCCTGGCAGCGTCCCGGCGCTCGGCGGGTCTCTGCAGCGCGGCTTCTGGCTTTGGGGTGAGGCTCGTGCTGGACTCTGCCTTGCTTTGGGCTCACTGGTGGTGTTTTTGCTGTTTGTCCGGTTGGCCGGGAGCAGAGCTGCTTTGGGGCTGGGAGCCCTCGAGCAGTGAGGGGAGCGCGTGCAGGGCTGGGCGAGTTGCCGCTGCAGAAGAAGGCTGAATTAAGAAGCTAGAATTTGGCCAGAAAGCGGGGCTATTCTTGCCGTTCTCGGAGCAATGGCGCAGGATCTGGAAGAGTTCGGGTCGTTACTGGTCATTCCTGAGACCCCGGGAGCTGATCTGCGAAATAGTTGTTGGCTCTGGAAGCGCCGTCAGCGTCTGCTCACAAACTGACGTTACAAACATTTTAATTAAAACCACTGGTCACGAGTACAGTAAAACTGGGATTACAAAACGAAGCGCAGCTGGATGAGCGCGTAGCCCGGTGTTTGTCGCCTCCTCCCAGCACGCTGCCGGCTGCTCTCCGACGCCGGGTCCCGCCGCGCCGTGCTGGCGCGGGGCTGCTGTGGGGGTCCGGGATTTCGGCAACCCGGCCGCACTCGGGTGCAGGGGAGGGCCCTGCCCAGAAGCCACCGCTCGGCGTCTGGGCTTTGGGTCTCCCCAACTCCCCCACACGGGGTGACAGCCGGCAGTGGCACTGGGAGATGGCGGTGGGTGGGGTGGTCTCGGGGTGACCGGGGACCACGTCTGCCGGACGGGAGCTCCTCAGCCGGCCGGGCCGTGGGGATGGCTCTGTGCTGGTGCAGCGCTGGAGCACGTCTTCCTGGTCCTTGTCCTTGTCCTTGTCTCTGCTCTCCTGCAGCCTCTGGTCCCGTGGCCCCGCTGGGGCGAGGGTCGATGGGCTTCCCGGTCTTCTCCTCCCCTCTGCTCCAGGCAGCCCCCGGCCCCGATCACCCGGTGGCCTCCATCTCCCTGGGCATGTTCCTGCTGTGCCCCTCTCCGGGCTGTCTCTCCTGGAAAGCCAGATCTGACTTCTGCTGCGCGAGGGCAGGACGATCCCCAGGGCCAGAGGGACCTGAGGAACTCGTTATCCAGAACCTGCTGGCCCTGAGGCTCCCAGGCTGACGGAGAAAGTGCACTTAGAGCTCCAGGCTAATAAACGGCAAGGGGAATTTTGGCTTATTTGGTATTATTTTCCCTTGAAGTTGTGCTGCACTGTTCACTCTGAAGTCGTAGCCCGGGCTGGTTTATGCCGTGGCATTTCTTGGAGGAGACTCAGAGGAGTACATGACAGTGGCGCGTCCATCGCAATGGCGGGTGCAGCCCATGGGGAGAATATGGGACGTGGAAACAGCGGTGCCCCAGCGTAAGGCACGGCTGAGACGCCCTCCGGGAGGCTTTGTACGGTGCCTGTTGTGGGGAAGAGGACTTTGATGGAAAGAGGAGCAGAAGTGGGTTACGAGGGTGGTGAGAGGCGCCGAGGGTCTGTCTGCGGAAGGTTGTGCTGATTCAGAGCAAAGCTTGGCTGAGCCCAGCGTCCTCTTAGAAGATGGCCGAGAGCAAATGCCTCAGGAATCGGGTGAAACCAAGAGGAACATCGCGTAATATCTCCGTGGCTGACCCAGCATCCGGTGGTGTGTGGCTGAGGGACTCCTGTGCTGGCGGTAGCGTCTTCACGCTCGGTAGCGCTGGTTGGATTTTCTTCTGTGAGTTCGTTTCTTTGCTTTTGAGCTGGGTGAGCTTGGAGCCCGCAGAGCCTCCCGCGCGGGCAGCCCGCAGCCTGACGGCACAGCGTGGCCACAAGCGCCCGCCTGTGTTCGGAAACTCGCCGGGTTAACCCGACGTTCCCCACCTCTCCTCTTGGAAGATGCTCTTTGTTACTGACCTGCGCGGAGCTCTGGAGATCGGATCACAGACTGGGAGTCTCCCCCCCTCGGCTGCCTCCTCCTCAGGCTCACAGATCCTTCTCTGGAAGCTCTTTGTGTCCCTTTTGCGTCGGGAACTAGAACGTGGCGTTGGGGGTAAAGGGTGGATTTTATAGAGTGCCGTAACGATGCTCTCTGTCTCGTTCCATGTTGTTCCTCCTCTGTGCTGTTACACGTGTCTGACGGTGGCTGAGCTGCCCGTGGCAGCCGAGGGCTCCGGGCCGTGCCCAGCACCCCCGTTTTGCTTGTGAAGTCGGGGTCCTCGTCTCGATGGGCACGGCTGTCCTCGAATCCCAGCGCCGCTCCTCGGCCTGGCTGCTGCCCCCGGGCGCCTCTGTCCCGCGGGCGCCCAGGGCTGGTGCCCTCGGCAGCGTGGTGCTCCCTGCCGAAGCCGTGGCCCCACCACTCGCCCCGGCCCGGACCAGGCGTGGGTGTCTGCAGAAGCACGGCCCCCAGCACCGGCTTCTCGGCACTGCCTTGGTGACCTCCTTCCCTGAGACAGTGGCCTTCTGGTGGTCCCCTTCCCCGTTTAACCGGCTGCTTATCCACCCCAGGGCTCCTCTTCTCCTTCCAGGGAAACTTGAGAGTGTTCCGTGGAGGGACCTGGTCAGGCTGTCGCCGGATGTCCACGGTGCAGCTGGACCCGCTGCATCTCCTGAGTTTGGATGGTTTTGGTCATCTGCCTAAGGGGGGTGATGACTTTCCGCAAGGTGTGACTGCCGCTGGCAAAGCCCATGACAATTCTTTTCCAGGACGTTGTGTCTCTCTGCGTTTCTGCTAGCTCTGTTCTTCCCCCTTGTTTTCAGCCATTTTCCCGTGATGGATCTTGGCTGGTCCGGCGTTCCCGGGATTCCCCCCCCCTGCAGCACAACAGCGGTGGTGTGTTTGCCACCTGCCTTGTCGGGGACGTGGAGGCGGGTTTGGGTCGCAGCCCGCGCGCCGCACTGAAGGGTTCAGCTGTTTGCTCGAACAGAAGCGCCCGGCGGCACTGAGGTTCGGCGTTGGCAGGCCCATGCCCTGGGCGCGCTTGGTCTGTTTGACCTGCAGATGAACCCACCTCACAGTTGCTGCACTAATGTCCACCCGCCTCACGTTAACTATTTTTTTTCTCTTTTCAATGTATGAAATGTTTTGTTGAAGTTGAAGTTGTGCAAATCTGTTACAGTTTTCCGCCGGCGGAGGCTGATGACCGCATGGTTTGCTGGGTGTTTGGATGGCCGCTTGAAGCTACGTTGGGCAATGGGCAGTCAGGGGATGAAATTAAATCTGAACTCGACGGCCAGCGCGGGCGGATGGTCGAAGGGCACTGCCCCGTGCCCCTGCCAGTGGGGCGCATGTCCGCGGGGAGGGCGGTGGCAGGAGATCATAGAATCATAGAATGGTTTAGGTTGGAAAGGACCTTGAAGACCATCGAATTCCAACCCCCCTGCCATAGGCAGGGACACCTCCCACCAGACCAGGCTGCCCAAGGCCACCTCCAGCCTGGTCTTGAACACCTCCCGTCCCACCGGCGGAGACCTCTGCAGGGATTCCCTCTCCGGGCTCCCGGTGCCAGCGCCAGGGACCCTTCTACCAACACGGTAGCAGGAGGAGCTGCGTAACCCCGGTCCAGCCGGGAGCGGGGCTCTGGCCCGGCGCCTGCGGCGCTGGGGGCTGCCTCCGGGGTCCCTGCTGCACCACCTGAAGGTGTGAGCGGGTTTAGTGAAAGGCACATTATCGCCTGTTCCGTTTTGTTGTAGGTGTTAGTTTCATATGCTGGATGACGTCTACGCTTTTCAACACGCTGAGAGTTCTGTTTCCTTTGCTAAAACCATTGCTAATGGGAGCTTGAGCTGAAACGTGGGGTGTGTGGCCGGGAGGAGGCTGGTCTGGCGTTTCTGGAGAGCTCCGTTGCTGGCTGGAGCGCCGGCGGTACCCTGCGCCGGTGGGATGCACGGGGGTTCGCTAACGTGGCTCTCACCACTCGCTCTCTTGTTTGTGGCAAAACAATCTCTGCCGTTATGCGCCGGTGTTATTAGTCACCGAGCTGTTCCTCGGGAGGATGACGAGGCAGAAGCGTTAGGTGGAATGGTATTTGAAGGCGCTTGTTGGGGCGCTTGGTTCCATGTGAGCATCTCATGCTGGTTACCAGTCTCTGCGGCTCGTTAGCTTGTTTTTGAAAACGCTTCCTTTGCCTCCTCTCTTGTTCCTGAGCCGCTGCCTGGAGGGAACAGGGAAGAAGGACGAGACCTTTTCATGGCTTCTCACAGCGTAATCGTTCGCATGTTTTCTGGGGAGCACCGGTCTCCAGTAGCTTTGGGAAGCTGTTGGGAACGTCCCGTTTGGGGCTCTGGCTTCTCTCCCGTTGGTAGAGCTGAGTGCCTTTCCAGCCTTAACCTTCTCCTGGTGTCTGTGGTTCCCGTAGTCCCGCTGCGTTTTGCTGGTGGCGTCTGAGCGATGCCGCATGCAGCAGAACCAGAAGGACCTGAGGACGGGGGTCTGTCTGGTCAGTGCAGACCCGGCCTGGGGCGTCCAGGCTCCATCCTCTGCTGGGGTCGGGGCTTTTCGTACGGGTGTGGGAATGTCTCTTATCCACTGGGTGTGCGAACGGGGCAACGGCGCCGTCGGGTGTAACAGAGCTCAGCTCCAGCGAGAAGTGGGGCCGCGAGGCCGTACCTCTGCACTGCGGCACGGCGCTGCATCGTGCCCTCGAGCCTCAGCCCGTGCCCGTGCTGGGCAGGACGAGCGCTGCGCGGCCTCACCGGCACGGGGCAGGGGTGGCACGGCGTTTCGAGGGCGGCGACGGGGTCCGCACAGACATCACGCAGACTTCTTCAGCATCAGCGTTCAGCGCAGCGGGTTTCCCCCGGCCGTGGGGCACGGCTCTTTGATTTTTGAGGTTCCCTGTACCCGAGAAGGGTTTTGTTTGCTCCCCGCAGCGCTTTGCGTGGGTGTCCTGATGGGCCAGCCCGGCCGGCGAGGCCAGCGAGCGCGGCCCCGAGCCGGCCGCTTGATGGGGCAGCGGCCAGAGGGGCTGCTCCCCGTGGGACACCTCTTGGCTTTGGTCCCCATAACAGACGCCCCGGCCTGTCCGTGCGGGCAGGGCAGGGCCGGAGCTCTCCTCTGCCTCCCGCTCCGCCGAGGAGCTGCCTCCGCGGCCATCCTCCGTCGGCTGCTGCGGGATCGCTGCCTCGCTCTCCGGGCAGGGGGGTTCTTCAGCCTCTTCCTCTGAGGCTCTGTTCTCCTCCCGACCTCCAGTTTTAGTTACCTGTCCTCTGTGGCTTATTTCTGCACCATCTGTCTCTTAATTTCACCCATTTGGTGGGGTTTTTTTTTCATTTTTCCTTTCCTCCGATGCTTTTGGAATAAAGCAGAGGATTTTCACTGTTATAAATGATGATTATGGGGGGGATTTTAAAGCCCGGGCAAGGGCTGGGCTCGAGGACCTGAAGAGGTCTCCTTTAGTCCTCTCCCCAAATTTTCACATGGGCTTTTGTCTTTGGATTTCCGAACACCGGGGAGGTTTCGCGGTGTCTACCCTAATCACGTCGAGTGTGCTCGTACCCGCAGCCGTTGCTGGAGCGTCTCCTGCGAGGAGCACGCAGGACTGCATCAGCGCAGCCCGGGAGCAGCCCGGTGCCCACGCTGGCGTTACGTGGGTCTGCCCCACGGCTGGAGCGGAGGTGCCAGACTAACTGCAGCCGGGCAGAGGCGGAGATGCAGTCGGGACGCTGCTATGAACATCCCTCTTGCACAAGTGCCCGCGGGGTGGTTTAATGAGCAGCAGTGATCGCTGCCTTCATCTTCTGTTGCGCCCGGAGATAACATCTCACCACCGTATCTTCCAGGGCTTCCCTCTGCCTTGGGGGTCCGGGCTGGCTTAGCAAGCGTCTCTGCATCTGCCTGAAGTGTGCAGGTGCGGGGTCCGCAGTGGGGCCGCCCTTATGGGGTCTGCAGTGGGGCTGCCCTTATGGGGTCTGCAGCGGGGCCGCCCTTATGGGGTCTGCAGTGGGGCTGCCCTTATGGGGTCTGCAGCGGGGCCGCCCTTATGGGGTCTGCAGTGGGGCTGCCCTTATGGGGTCTGCAGCGGGGCCGCCCTTATGGGGTCTGCAGTGGGGCTGCCCTTATGGGGTCTGCAGCGGGGCCGCCCTTATGGGGTCTGCAGTGGGGCTGCCCTTATGGGGTCTGCAGCGGGGCCGCCCTTATGGGGTCTGCAGTGGGGCTGCCCTTATGGGGTCTGCAGCGGGGCCGCCCTTATGGGGTCTGCAGTGGGGCTGCCCTTATGGGGTCTGCAGCGGGGCCGCCCTTATGGGGTCCGCAATGGGGCCACCCTTATGGGGTCTGCAGTGGTGCTGCTTTTATGGGGTCTGCAGCAGGGCTGCCCTCCTGGGGTCCACAGCGGGGCCACCCTTATGGGGTGCGCAGTGGGGCCGCCCTCACCGGAGAGCTGGTGGTGATTTGGTGCTCAGCTTCTCTTGGTGGGCGTGCGGGTGCCCGTGTGCCGGGTGGTGCGGGGATGGGGTGGTGCGGGGCGGTTTGGGTGACACGGGCATGACCTCATGGCGCGTAGGAAGGGGGTGGTTTGCTGCAGCGCTGCGGATCCCGGGGGGGCAGAAGGTGGTAATTTCCCCGTCAGTCAGCGGTGGGGGAGTTGGGGGAGTGGAGGTGCGGGAGGAGGGAGAGAGCTGAGCTGGAGTCGGGCTCGGGGGGGCATTTTCTGTTTATTTCTTGGCTCTTGTTAACTGTTTGCTGGCGGGGCCCGGCCCTCCGCCCCCCGTGGGAAGGGTGGGTGACGGCTGCTCCGAGCGATCTCCCACTTGAAGAGGCCGTGGGAGGTCCGGCCGGGGGGTGTCCGGCCCACGGCCCCGGGGTCGGCAGGGAGGGCAGTGAGGGGCTCTGCCGGGGCTGAACCTGCAGCAACACCTCGTTTCTCCGGTCTGAGACCCCGGGGCTTCGGCGGGGGCTGCCGGGCTGGTGGACGTGGTGGTGGTGGGGAGGGTGGGGATATTGCCCCGTGTGAGCGGGTCGGTTGATGACCAGAAAGGGTTCTCACGGCAGAGCTGGTGTGATTTGGTCTCTGGCCGTGTGGGAGCCCCACGGCGGTGCCCGGAGCCCGGTCGGGAACAGCGTCCCCCACTCAGAGCCAGGGGAAACGGCTCCTTCTCCTTCGCCCTTCTCCTGCTGGGGCAGAGGACGGCTCTGTCCCTGCCCTGTGGGGCCAGCAGGCAGGGTCTTGTCCCGCTGCCACCTCCCTGGGTGACGCTGCGTGTGCTGACGTGCGGCGCGGGCTGTGACGCGGGGCTGCGGGGGCTGCGGCGCTGCGCACCCCACGGCCGGGCAGCCCCGGACGCTCCCTCTTTGGGCAGAGCCTCATCAGTATTCCTGGTGCGCGGCCGAGCCGGCTGGAGCTGGTCTGCGGAGCCCGGCAGCTCCGGCGCGTTCCTGGCACGGCGCTCGGGGTCCTGCAGCCACCGATGGGCTCGGCCGCCGTCCCGTGGCACTGCACGGAGCCCTCCTGCTCCGCAGCCCCGGCTCGCGCCGTTCGCCTGGGTCGGGCTGGAGAGTGTGTGCCGGGGCTCCCGGGCATCCCGCAGCCCGGCCCAAGTGCGGTGTTGTCACCGTGCCCCGTCCTGGCTCTGTCCCCTGGCAGCGCTGCCTGGGCAGCGGCACTAACCCCGGTCTCCTGCCGGCACGGTCTGCATGGGGCTGATGGCCTCGGGCACTCTGCAGCCCCGCTGGCTCGTAGGGCCGGGGGCCGGCTGAGGTCCGTCCTGTCCTCCAGGGCTGCTGCCGGCGGCTGCCTGCTGCCGGGACGCTGGAAACGTGGGGCTCTGTCCGTGCTGGGAGCCTCATCCCTCTCTCCCCAAGTGCCGAGGCGCTTGGACGCCGCAGCGCCGGTCCCTCCTCCACCTGCGCCTCCTGCAGAGCGTCTCCCAGAGTTGGGCCCCTCTGCGGAGCGACAGCACCTTCCAGCCCCAGCGGGAGGGAGCGCGCGGCCCCCCATCCTCCCGGCTGAGCGTCCCCTTGCAACAAAAGGCAGCTGGAGCAGAAAGACCAGCGCCAGTTGTGTCCGGAGGAGCGCAGCGGAGCGTTTGGCCGGCCGCGGTTCAGGCTGCTCTTCCGTTTGGGGGCTCCACCCTGAACTTCACACTGGGGAGCAGCCAGCAGTGGAAAGTTCCCTGAGAGTCGGACTGGCTTCCAGCGCAGCTGTTGTTGAGCCTCTCGTGGCTTCTTGTTCATTCAAACCAGATGTTCGTCGCCATAATATTTGTAACATGAGTGTGACTCATAAAAGTGCCGGTAAGAGACTACCTTGCTTCTGTCCCCAGGCACCTGCCCCGGGTCAGGATTGCAAAAGCACCGTGTCCCTGTCGCATCCCATCTCGGAGCTCGTCGCTTCCGGAGAGCTGCGTGGCACAGGGGACTCAGCAGCCCCGTCCCACCGGGCGGGTGAATTCGGACGGTGTGACCTTCCGTCTGCATTGCCTGCGCAGGCAGCGCCCGTCAGACCCGGCGTAATCGCACACTGAACTGCCTGAGAGGAGATGCTGCAGGGTGCGTGGGGCATATTTTGGTGGCGGCCGTCTCTGAACACCGGTGGCGTCTGGTTTCCTGGTCTCATTCTCAGAAGGGTTCCTCCGTCGGCCGCCGTTCCAGCCGCGGTAGCCGAAGGGGCAGCCGGAGCCCATGTGCCGTCGAGATGCGGCGGGTTTGAGGCTTCCCCGGGTGCAGGCGCCGTGCCCGCCGCCCGCTGCACCAGCAGCGGCATCTGAGGCTCTGGTTTACTCTCTTTATTTTCAGATGTCTTTTGTTCTTTTGTTCTTTCTGTAGGAATAGCGCCAAGGGCATCGTATCAATGTATATGGCATATGGGAACCTGTGCCTCTTAACGGGCTAATTAGGTAAAAATATTGTTGTGTTGTTACCGTGGTAAAGACCAATATCTTCTTGGAACGTAGTGATGCAGATGTTGCATGTGTATTTCTTCTCAGTGCTGCTGGAGGCCTCAGCTGAACGTTGTGCGTTTAAAAAAAGGTGGTAGACAAAGAGTAGAGAATTGAAGGGAGTGCGTTAAAACAGTAATAGCTTTAAAAATACGATCCTCAGAGGGACAGTGAAGGAGACGTCGTCAGTTGAGGGGAACTCTCTGTTCCTCTGGACGTTTAGGGTTGTAGGGAAGAACGCGGTCTGTTCCTCTTCACAGTAACTGCCTGTATGTGTGGGGNGGGGTTGGACAAGGCGGGGGGAGGAGGGACGGGAGCAGCGAGGGGGGGCCGCGCTGCAGTGGCCTTGGGGGGGTCGCCAGCGTGGGACAGACAGACGCTGGTCGGGGTGGTCCCCGCTCCCCCGCCGAGGCGGGACCAGGCGTGCGTGGGGTACGTCATCTCTCGGAGTCCTCTCCAGCAGATACGTCTGTGATTCAGTGATACCTTAGAGCCGAGAACTTGCCAGAACATTTTAAAAAAGATGAGACTGATATAGAAGGTGAACCATCTGGCGCTGTGAGAGCGGAGGTTAAACCCGGCATTTGGGGAAGGGATGAACACAGGCGGCCCCGCTCCATGAGAGGAGCAACGTCCCGTCGCGGGGAGCCGTGCGGAGCGCGGTTGGGAAGGACCCTGCGGGGTGCTGGTGTGGGTCCCTGCCCCAAGGCTGCTCGCCGGGGTCTGAACCGCTCCTGAGAGGCGTCTGCGCGAGGGGTGATGGAGACGCCGGGGTCTCCGCAGCCCCGCGGGTCTCCGCAGCCAGCCTTGCCTGGTCTTCAGCGCTCTCTGGAAGACGATGCCTCGTAATCGCGTTGCGCAGAACTCCTCGCTGCAGTGCGGCGGCTCCTGGGAGACGGGACAGCAGATGATGTGGATGAGGGTCGGATCCAGTCTGGCAGCTCGCGTGTTCCCGCGACCTTGGCACAGATGGCGGAGCCGCAGCTTCGGCGGGTTGTCAGGCGCCTTCTGCTCGGTTTCAGCCGTCGGTGCCCGTTGGCTCGGGAGGCAGCGGAGCAGGATGCGTCCCCTCCTCTGCCCCAGAGGCACTGACACGGCGCGGGCAGGGGCGTCTCTGGGCTGGTCCCCGGTCTGGGGGCCTGCGCCGTGTGCTCAGCGCCGTGTGCTCAGCGCCGTGCAGCGGGGAGGGCGGATCGCTGAATGGGAGATGGCGGGGCTGAAAGGTGCAGAGGCCGAGGGAGGAGAAGGCCCTCCAGCTGAGGGAGTTGGCCGCGGGGCGATAGCTCTGCTCGTGCAGAGAGGCGATGGCCGTGGTGGTCTGCGTCACTGACGGGGGGCGGCGGGAGGGGGGCGGCTGGTGGAACCTGTGGGCTGAGGAGAGGACGGAGAAGGGGAACGCAGGGGCTTGGCCAAGGTGTTGGCTGAGCCGTGGGAGAGGCTGAGCCCCGTGGGGCCTCGTGGCGAGGTGGGAGTTGGCCGTGTCCTCGGGCTGCGGGCAGTGACGGGCGCTGGGTGCATCCCTGGAGAACTGGAGGGGAGATGGGGCGCTCAAGAAGATCGTGAGGGTGTACTGTGAAGGAGGATGAGGGGTTGAAGAGAAGGCAGCGTCCAAAAAGCTGGTGGGATTTTGGAAGCGTCAAGACAGTGGAGACTCCCGGGGTAGGGAGGAGGGAAGGGAGGTGCTGATGTTAAGATGTTGAGAGGCGAGGAGACCGATGCTGCTTTGGCAAACAGAGCTTTCCAGAGGGTAAAAATAATTTTTAGGGGGAGTCAAACATCCTTCCCCCCCGAGGGAGAGCAGATCCTGCTTGCACTGAGACGGGGGAAAGCCCGGGAGAGGGAAAACACATTAGGGAAAGAGAGGAGGAGGAGGAGGGTCCTGGGGCGATGCAAAGGTGGTGGGTGTGGGGAAGGCCGGAGCCCCACCGCGGCGGGTCCGGTCAAGGACAAACCCCGGAGCAAAAGGGGGCGAAGCTGCGGCGGTGACGCGCGGCGGGTCGGGGCCGTCGGGGGGCTCTGCGGGGGAGTCACGGCCGTGGCG
>VUYV01000536.1:104727-151719 GCA_008711295.1 Anarhynchus alexandrinus
CGGGGCAGGGACAGGCACAGGCACAGGGACAGGCACAGGGACAGGCAGAGGGCGAGGGACGCGGCCAGGACCAGGGCGCCCTGCCGGAGGGGGCCGACGGGGCGCAGCGCCCGCGCCCCAGCAGCATGACCTTCCTGCCCACTGCCCGCCCGGCGCACCCCGCCGAGAGCCCCGGCTTCCTCCGGGGGGGCTCGCTGTGGGGCAGCCGCCGATGGAACCTCTTCGGGGGCAGCGGCCGGAGCAGCCCCGGCCCCAGGAAGAACTTCAGCTCTTTGCGCAAAAGCTTCAGCTTCCGCCTGCGGCGGGGACACGAGCTGCGGCGGTCGGAGTCGGGGGGGCTCCTGCGCCCCGCGCGCCTCCGCACCAAGAGCGAGGGGGACGCCAGCTCCCTGCACACCTGCCCCAGCAAGCGGGACCTGCTCTACCCGGAGCTGGCCAGGGTCGGGGGCAGGCTGCACACCGACCCCGGGCAGGCGGGGGGACTCTGGAGACTCCTCACGAGCCGCTTCCGAAGGCGAGAGCGTGGCAGCGCCGGCAGCGCGTGCTCCAAGGACCCCCACGGCAGTGCCGAGCCCGTCCTCCTGGGCAGCGGTCCGCTGCGAGCGCTGGGTAAGTGAGCGCCGGAGCGGTGCTGGCCTGGCGAGAGCCCCCCCGCGCCCGCGGGGTCCGTGGGGACGGCTGGCCGTGGCCCGTCCCAGCTGAGGTCTTGGGCTGGGCACGAGCACCCGATTGCATCCCCGTGCTCTGCGGGGTTTGCGCTCAGGACGGCCGGGCTGTAGCGAGGCAGCGTGAGCGTTCATGGAGGCGTTGGCCGTGGGCACCACCACCGTCGGTGCTGAAGGAGCCGCAGCGTGGCTGGCTGGGAGGAGATGCTCCGGGGGGCTGGGTTCCCTTGCCGGCCAGACCCCTGGGAGCCAAGCGCCCGTGTCCCGCGTCCTTCTGCCCCGGCAGTGTCCCAGCAAGGGCAGGGAGAGCGGAGCCTCACGCAGTGGCGTCGGGGGAGCGGAGGGAACTGAGGCTGTGTGGGAGGGGGAGAGGGGTCCTGTCAGTGGGCTCTGAGCAAGTGCCGAACTCGGTGGGAGATTGGCAGAGCGGAGGTGCGGAGCAGCACGAGGGGGTCGGGGAGCACAGAAACGTGTCTGCACCCCCTCCCGCGAGCAGCCCCCTGGTGCCAGGCTCAGGGCGATGCTCTGCTGGGTCGTCCCTGGGGCCGAGCGGGGACCATGTGTTCCCGAGCACAGCGGTGCTCACCGGGCATGGGGCAGCCCGCGGAGAGCAGTGGTGGCATCCTGAGTGACGTGGCAGAGGGACAGAGGACCGGACTGGCTGGGGAGGGGGGACAGGACCCCCATGGGGACCGGTAGCTGAAGCAGCCGTTGCGTGCTCGACTGGCTGGTGTTTGGCCTCACTGTTCTCCCGTGCCGGGGCTGCCCGGGCGTGCGGGGGCCACGTTGCTGTGCCTCTGTGCCCCATCCCGTTCCCCGGCCCCGCAGAGGCGAGGGTGCGGGTGAGCCCGGCCGCCTGGCAGGGGCCGGGAGGCGAGAACAGCATCCGCAGGCTTTTTAAGGCATTGAACGCCGGCCTGCGAGCAGAGCTGGAGGCTGGGCCGGGACCTGCAGCTCTCGGGGAGGCAGCGCAGCCCTTTTCTGGCGCCTTCGAGCCTCCCCGGGTCTCCATCGCGCTGCTCCAGAGTGCAGGCGTTGCGCAGGCAGTTCCCCAGCCGGGCTCACGCGCCAGAGGGACGGATCGGGGCTGGTGGGGTCCCGAGGAACCCGCACGCTCCCAAGGCAGCGGCTGCCCAGGGGAGCTGTGTGCCCAGGACGCTTTCCCGGCGGGGGGGGCTCCAGGGACGGGCGCAGGAGCGGCACTGCCGGCAGCCCGAGCTCCGCTGCTGCGCGGGTGCTGCGCGGGGAGCTCAAGGGGCGCGTTCCTGCCGGTCCCCCTTGTCCCCGGGGCTCGCCGTGTTCTAGGGAAGGGTCCCGGAGGCTCGGGGTGGGTGGCCGATGCCGCCTCGGGGGCGAGGGGACGGGGTGCGGCTGCCATGCGCTGCTGCTGCCGGGGGGCCGTGGCGCTGCCGGCTGGGTGGCGGGAGGTTCCCAGGCGAGGGGTGGCTGCGCTCATGGCTGGGGAATGTGGGTGTACCCGGGCAGGGAGGGCCGGGCCCTGCCCGTGCGGCGGGGGGCCTGTTCCTGCTTGCCGGTGGCTTCCAGCAGGAGCTGCGCCAGCAGCCGCCGGCCCGGCGGCCGCATTCCCAGGGGAGCAGCTGAGGTTGAGCGCTTGTGTTGGTGTCCTCACCCCTCACCTGGCTGCTCCCCCGCTGGGACGGGTAAGGGCTCCCTTTGGGTCCGTCTGCTGGAGAGCCTTCGGAGGCTTCGCCGCGGAGCGCCAGAGAGGGCTTGGAGCCCTCTCTAGCAGTGGCCACCCAGCTAATGCGAGACCACGGCTTGTCGGGGTGGTTCGCGTTGGCCGCTGTGGCTCGTACTGGAGGCACAAGCTCGGGGATGACCTTTCCAGAGCGCCTCTTGGACCGTGGCTCATTGTGGCAGAGCAAACCCCGCTTGCTGGAGCTGCAAAGTTCACACTTTGGTTTAGCTTTTGCATAGAACACCATTTTTGCCATTATCAGCTTGGTTGTACCCAGTCAAGCTGTGTCCTCCTGGGGCCAACAAGGTGTGGAGAAGCAGTGAAGTCTGCAGCCCAAGGCCGCTGTTGCTTGTCCTGCCTTCTGTCCTGTCTCCCCGCTCAGCTCGTTGGTCTGTGGGCTCTGGCTCGCTCTGGTGGGACCTGTGCGCCCCTAAGCCAGGGAGACGTGGACTGGATGTACTGCTCCAACATGGACCTGCTGGATGCGGAGCTCAGGAGATCTCTGCCCCGTTCCTATTTCAGCCTCGTGGGCCAATAGCGTTTCTAACACCCTCTCGACATTTCAAAAGCTTTGATGCTTTGTGGTAGTGCTGCCCACCTTCGCCCCAGGAAAGCCGCGGATGGAGTCCCAACACGCCCTCCCGGGGGGTGCAGCTGCAGTTGCGGTTATCAGCTCTTTGGAGGAGCTGGGTGTATGAGTCCAGGCAGAGATCCAAGCCAGCGCTGCTCCCCCGTTTCCAGTCCCTGGGGTATTTTGTTTATAGCAAACTGCGGTACCCATCCAGCGCCGCGCTCTGCCGTGCAGACATACCCGAGGGCCAAAAAGCCCATCCCACCGGAGAGCCAGGACGGCCCCAGTGCTGCTGAGACCTCCCTCGGACCGCGTGGGTCACCGTCGCTCCCGGGGTTCAGCCGGGACCAAGCCCAGGGAGGGGTGATCAGGGGAATGCAGTTCGTTACCCCAAGAGTTACAGAGCTGGTCTCTGTGCCGCGGGGTGAAGGCTGATGGGGAGTGTGGTTCCCTGTGAGGGCGCCGCGGGAGGGCAGGAGCCCGGGGAGCCAGAGAGCAGCCAGCACGGAGTCCCGCCAGCGTGGGCTGGTCACAAATAGTCGTGGCCAGCGGTTCAGGGGAACGTTTCGAGGTATGGAGGTACCGGCTGGTGCCGTTCTGAAGAAGCCCTCTGAGAGGCACAGGCTTGGACAAACCGGGCGGGTTTGGGGTTGGAGATTTCCCCGCGCAGGGAGGGACCGCGTGGGGGGTGCAGCGTCCCCGGCAGTGGGATCGGGGCTCCACAGCTCAGGAAGCGTTTCTCACAGTTATGTTCCCCTCTCCCAGAAAGATGCCCGGCTTCCTAAGGTGCTTTAAGATCTGAGGTAACTCCCTTTTAGTCTCCTGTTTGGTGTTTGGGCACGCAGAGGACTAACGTGTAGGGCATGTGTGAGAGAAGACTACTGGGAGAAGAGAGGGGTGGTTTTACATTAATAAAGTGAAGTTTGCATAGTGAATTGAGGAGATAATGATATGTATCATCTCTTGTTGGTACCTGCCTGGGCTGTGCCGGGAGCGTTGGTGCCAAGCAGAGATGTCATGATGGGTTTAGAGACTATGACTCGGACGCTGAATCCAGTCTGGTGTCCACGCTTCAGCAAGACGTAAGAAACCCAAAAGGTATCAAGGCAGGAGTTGGTGGGACACAGATCCGAAAGGGCTAATTCTCGGGAGGAGACCGGAGCAGATGCGTGCAGTGGGTGCAGAGGTGTTCCGAGTACGGTCCACAGGCATCCGTAGGGCGAGAGAGCTTCAAAAACCAGTGCCTTTTTCATCTTAACCTGCCGTTGCTCGTGGGTTAAACAGCTAGAGCCGAGGTCAGCCGAATTTGGAACAGGTTTTTACCGGCGAGGTGGGTCCCCACCGAGCGCTTGTGTCGGGGCAGCGGTGGGTTACCCGTCTCTCCACGTCACCAGCTCTGCTGCCTCGTCCCTTTGAGCAGACCCTTCCCCGCTCTCCGAGCAGAGAGAATTTGGCACAGCGCTTTGGTCTGCGTGTTTCAGACGTGGGCTGGAAAGTAAAGCGGTAGGTGCCGAGAGGCTTAGGACGCGCGGCTGTTGTGAAGTGTGTGCGCTGCACGGCGCGTGGTGTGACGGCACCGGCTGCTGCCGCGTGCGGTGCGGCAGGGCAGCACGGGTGGCAGTTCGTTATCTCGCCCTCTTTTCCCAGAGATAGGCCAGATCCTCTCCTTTCACTGCCGCAAAGTATTTAAAGCTGCGGTGAGATAATGTCCGCTCAGATCACGTCCTGCGCAGGGCGTCCGCCTCGGCGAAGCCCTCTGACGGGAGCGCTGCCGTTGCCCGCGTCGGTCCCTGACCTGGAGAAATCTCTCTTCCTCCAGCGCTTCCAGGGCTGAGGCTGTATCGCGCCTGCCCTGGGAGAGGAGGCTCTGCCCGGGCACGCCGCGCGCGGATGCCCTTTCATCTGCCTGTGCGGGCAGGCGGGTGCTCTGCAGCGTGGTTTGTGCGGGCACCGCCGTGTTTGCTCAGCCTCTGACCTGGTTTCAAGGCTGGGTTTAGTGTCCGGGGTTTCAGTGTCCGAGTTAGTTCCGCGGTGGCTTGGATAATGAGTTGGTTAATTATTAGTTGCAGTGTGCGCAGACCAAATGTGTCTGGCAGCAGCGCTTCTGCGGCACGGGGCAGATGAACCTGCTGCGCGTCCTGCTGCGGGGGCAGCAGCCTGGGCGAGGGGGTGGGTTTGCCCGGCGGCCCCTTGCTCCCCCCGGCTCCGCAGCAGCCGGGGCCGCGAGCCGCAGCGCGGCTGTGCCGACGGGTCCCCTCCGAGCTGCGGGTAACGGCGGACGGGGCTGTCGCGTTCATCCTCTGCGACGGAGGGTTCTGCTCTTCCCTCCGCAGCGCGTGACACTGCCCGTCCCACCACGGCTGTGGCCTGTGGGTCACTGGAGGTGCGCAGGGTGACCGACAGAGGGACGTCAGACACGCAGCGTGCCTGCTTTGTGCCCGTGCCTGCTCCTCTTCCTGCTCGGGACTCTCTCCACCGTGGCTCCCACGCTTCCACGTGGGCTTCCGCCTCCCTGGAGGCCTCCTGGAAGTGTCCGTGGGCAGAAGCTTCTGGGCAGTGACGAGATTGGCCCAAACCTGCTTTTTGCAGGACAGGTCAGACCGATCGCCTCTTGCGTGGCTGTGTCCCGTGTCTCGGAGGCGAGGCGGCCGTGTGGCTCTGCCCAGGCTCTTGGGGTGCAAGCGGTGCCGCGAGTCCGATTTTTCTGCTTTTGAGGTCAGACGCGCCTGGGGAAGGTAGCGAGCCGCAGCGCCGGCAGTCTGGTCGCCCCTGTTTTATGGAATAACAGAGAGGAGACGGAGGAAGAGTGACTGGGTGTGTTTTAACGTGAAATACCAAGCGATACAGCTAGGCCAGCAGCGATGAAGTTGCTGCTCCCGATGCCTACGTGAGCCCTCGTGGTGACGGAGATGACGGTTCGTTAAGGTGTGACCCAGCTGGAGGCAATCGCTGCGAGACGAGCTCGTAGCAAGGCCCTGGCGCTGCGTGGACGGTGCTGACCTGCTGCCCGGATTTCGGCCAGTGCGTGAGATGAGGTCAGGGCATCGGTGGCTTGCTGCCTGCTTCCACGTGGCCGCTGATTCTCCCCGGGAGAAGACAGGGATCTCCCTGGGTTATCAAAGACTGGAACGGGCTGCCCAGGGCGGTGGTGGAATCGCCATCCTTGGGTGTGTTTAAAAGCCGTCTAGATATGACGCTCAGGGACATGGTTTAGGAGTAGCCCGGTAGAGTTAGACAACGGTTGGACTTGATCATCTTAAAGGTCTTTTGCAGCCATCATGATTCTATGATTCCCTGGGGAGCGGTGCCCCGGCGGCTGGCGTCACCCCCGCACCTCCCGCTGCCCCACGCTGCCAATGGGGAAGGTCTGGCGGCCCCACAGAGGAACGCGGTCCTTGGAGGGGGGACTGCCGCCCCCACATCACCCTCCTGCAGCCGACTCGGCCCTTCCTCACGCTGATTTGGGTGTGTGACGGCCGCACAGAATTTGTACTGATGAAGTGCGGAAGTCTCCGTATGCTGCGTTTCCCCAGCGAACGATCAACGCTTGGGATGGACAGAGCTGACGTCAGCGGGTTGTGTCAGCGTTTCTCGGCAGGCGGGTACTTGGCCTATGGCTGTTTTGGGTGGTTGAGAAACTGCTCTTGAGGTGCTTTTCTGACAGCTCCGTGGGTGTCATCCGCGCACGGCGCCTGCGCTCGCTTCTGCGAGAAGCTGCTGGGAGAGGAGGAACGCAACTGCAGGAAAACGGCGCGGGGGCTCTGTGCGGGGGGTGTCTGAAAACCAGGAGCCGTCCTGACAGCCACAGGGGGTTTGGGTGACGCGAGAGCTGACCGACGAGGCGCCTTTGGGCCTGGGAGTGGGCGCATCAGGACAGGGAGGGTCACCCGGGTGTCAGCGTGGCGTGCACGGGTGGTGCGTGTCCCCTTGCGTGGTGAGAGAAGGGTGGTCGGCGTGCCCGGGGGGCAGCGGGGGTGTAGAGAGGACCCAGGGCCAGTGACAGTGACAGATTTGAAAGATGCAGTGGTGGCATGGACCCCAGCCTGACGTGAGACAGTGGGTTGTGCTGCAGGTCCTCAGCCCTTCCTGGGTGAGCTGATGGTCTCGACGGTCCCAAGTTCCTTTTCTAGGTGGTGGATGGGAGCGATGTAAGTCACGGCTTCGTGTTTGGTAATGGCGATTCTGCAGGTGCTGCAGGAACTGCCGCATCTCCTGGAGCCTGCTCCTCGGGCAGGGGGAGGTGCGTGCTACAGGCTGCTGGTTGACGAGCTGAAGGCATTTATTTTTCCTCCTTTCGACCACCAAAGCCAACCTTCTCCCATGGTCTGCGGGGAGTGCTAGAAGTGTACATGCGGGAATGGCACTTTATTAACCGGGTAACCTGGGGAAGCCGACACTAACGCCTCCCGGTTTTGGGGAGTTTCAGCTTTGAGGCACCGTTAGAGAAGCCCCCAAACTCTGCGTGAAGTTCGTCAGAAGCCGCAACTGAAGCCCACCCGGTGCCCGCAGCCGGGCCTGCGGGGGAGCTCGGTCCAAGGGCCTTCCTCAGGAGCCGCCGCTCGCCGCGGGACTGGCTCGCTGTGGGTGTTTGGGAAGTGGCGTCGGAGGACGTGCTGCGGGACGCCGTGACGCTCCTTCTGCGCTCCTGCAGAAGCTGGGAAGCTTCCCAGTCGTGCCGCAGGGCGCAGGCAGAGCACCCGTGCATACCCTGCGGTGCGGACACGTGTGGCCTCCTCGCCTCACTTCTCTGCTTTGCCCAGGCACCGCTTCGCTTCGTCCCTCATCCGTGCGGCAGAAAACGCCTCGGGCAGCTCCGCGCACTCGGCTGACGGGGAAGGACAGGGGAAGGACAGGGGCCGGTGGGTCGGTGCGGGGAGCGGTGCTCCCTGCAGGCAGGGTAAGGTCAGGGTGGGATGTCCTCCCGAAGGAGAGGTGCTTTTGTCCATGTAGGAGGTCGTTAGCGGAAGGGTTCGTGTGTGCGGGTACGGCCTGGGAAGGCGGGTGGACACGAGGGTCTTCTGATCTGCCAGCTGGGACCCTGGCTCGGGAGGGGGCACAGAGGGAGCTGGCCCCTCCAAAATCTCTGTCTCACTAACTTTTTGAGGCGACTGTGAAGGAATTCCGGGGCTGTCTTCAGTTCCAGGCCGCTTCCACCTTAGTCTCTGTTCCTTCGGTCACGTAGTCTGTGTGCTCTTGCTTTTACCCTCCTGGGCACTGGAGTGACTGGGTCCATCCGTACCTCTGTGGGTGCTTACACCGTGGGTATCTCGACCCCAAAACGCTGTAGGTAGAGCATCTTATCGTTACAGCCGGCTCTCCTGCAGTGAAGGTCCTGGGCGGGCTGGGCAGGGTCAGGACCCACGTGGGACCTTCCACTGCAGCCGTCCACCTTCCTCCGGTCGCAGCAGAGATGCTTTACACAGCGATGTGTGCCGTGGACGTGTCCTCTTCCGCTAAACTGGGGGTGCTGGAGGAGGACAGCAGAGAGGGTGGAGGATGCACAACAGCTTCTGCAGGAGGAGCGATCCGGCAGCTGGGACTCCGCGGCATGGAAAGGAGGGGTTGCGGTGGAAGACGGTGCTGGTCAGGCTGGTGAGGGGCGTCAGCTCAGCGTCTCCGGGGGCGTCCAGCGCAGTCAGGCCTAGAACAGAAGGAGGTGGGTTTTCACGGAACGGGTATTTACGCTCCTGAAACTCCTTGCTGAAGAACGGTGTGGAAGTGAAATTTTATGTGGTTTTCAAAGGAGATGGAACAGTTACTCAAGGGAGAGTTTTGCAGGTTTACTAAGTTGGCAAACCACAGGAGACCCCTGAGCTGAAGAAGTCAGCAGCCGCAAACACACGTGGGGTCAGTATCGTGGGCTCTTACCACGTCCCTGTTCTCCCTGGGTTCCCGCGTGCCAGCTGGTGCTGGAGACGGCGTGCCAGGCTGGGCAGCCCTCCGTCCGAATCCAGATGGCCCTTCTCGGGTAACGATGCTGCGCGCCCTCCTGCCTCTCCCAGAAGCTGCTGCTGGGGCCCAGCAGCCCCACTGCCCCCAGGGAGGGGAAGCAGCCCCTCGGCAGGGGCAGGAGGACACCCTGCTGCCGGCGGTGGCCGAGCAGAGACCTGGTGCCCTGCTGCGGTCGTGAGCGGATTTCCTGGCAGCAGCGGTGCGAGCTGCAGTGAGTGCCCACCTCCCGGTGCCTGGCAGCGCCCTGTCCCGCGCTCGGGCGAGCCCTGCTCCCTGCCCCGAGGAGGGACAGCCCCGTCCCGCCTGCCACCGAAGAGCAGCCGCGGTCTGGGGACGGTGAGCTGGACCGGACAGCAATGGCCGCGGCGCGGCGTTGAAGCCGGGCTGCAGCGTTGTGAGCTGCGTGGAGAGGTCCGGTGCGGGTGAGTCAGGGCCGCCGGGTGCGCAGGACAGGCGTGAGCGGTGACAGCGAGAGCATCGCTGCCGGTGTTGCCATCCCGCTGCTCCGCACCGGCGGGGCTGTCACTCGGGCGCAGGGTTTGCAGGAGCCCGGGCTGCAGCAAGCGGAGAGCTGCCCGTGTGCTGCCGAGCAGCCGGTGGGAGCAGTCGGTGTGCCGGGCTGCGCCGTCGCCCGCCGGCTGACGATGCCGTGCACAGGCTGGGACGTGCCGGGTCAGTCGCCAGGGCCAGGCGGTGTCCTGGGCTACGGTTCCACCATGGCACGCGTCGGGTGCTGACGGAGAAGCAGAGGTGCGCAGGTCGTGCGTTGGTGTTTTGGGCTAAGCGTGCTGATGATAGTTAATAATTGAATGTCTTCTACGGCTGAATGTAGCTAAATTGGCATTGCGTCACAGCTATTTATTTGTGTTAAGATTTAGTCAGAGGCCCTCACAGCAAGTCAGAAGTCAAACTGTTGCTAACGGACTCCTGAACCTTGGTTGAAAAGCAAAGATCTGTCGGTACAGTTACAAAGAAGGCGACCAGCAAAAATCTGGACGGTTTCTCTATCCTGAGCACCTGCAAATGCACACGAAGAGAAGAGAAGAGAAGAGAAGAGAAGAGAAGAGAAGAGAAGAGAAGAGAAGAGAAGAGAAGAGAAGAGAAGAGAAGAGCCCGCCCTCTCCAGGCCTCCCTCTGCCTCGCTCTTCTCAGCAAGTGCGTTTGACGTGGGCTCTGTTCAGATCCCCTCGAGAAACCCGCTCGGGTTTTGCCAGTTTTCGGTAGTTCCAGACCAAGGTGGGAGCAGTGACAGTGCAGGCGCACTGCCTGGTCTGGTCTGGGGGGGAACGCCAGCGAGGGAGAAGGTGCGATGGTGCTTTTGCCATCGCAGTTAAGGGACAAAGGGACGAAGCAGAGCAGAAGTTACAGGCAGAGGTGGCAGCTTGTTCTAGACCGGGTAATGCAGTTGGAAATACGCGTGTGCTGTTACCTTTTTGAAAGGGCTCAAGAACTTACCAGTTTCCTCCTAACTCATTAGTTCTTTTAATAAAGATTTTACCTCTGCCTGAAAAAAGAAAGGATAGGTGAAAGCCAGAGACCATGAAGAAATGATTCTTCTTAAGAACGTTCACGATTGTTGTAAATAGCCTTGTGTTACTGCGTCAGAATTCTGTGTTATTTGTCTGTAGCTTCTGGAAAAGAAGTGCTAAACCACTATGTGAATGGTAAATGCTCAGTGTGAGCATTGTGTTCGTACCATTCTCTGACACGATGGAAAGATGTGCTGTGGCTGCACAAGTGCCATGATGAAGGCCCGGTGGCACATCACCTTTTTCCCCTCGTGCAGCGGTGGACCGGCGTGCGGCAGTGCAGGCACGACGGGCAGGCGCTCCGCGAGCCCTGCGGCAGCCGGAGCATCCTCCCGGCGGAGCGCCGGGCTGCGCATCGCCCACTGGGTGAGGTGGGGAGAGACGAGACACGGCGTTAGCCTGGAGATAGAGAGAGGGTGGCAGCGCTGTGTGTCCAACCTTCCCGTGGGAGTTGGGAGGGCCGGAAGGTAAACCGGGGTGCAGATAGTCGTTGACGGGCTCTGGCGGGGCTGGGGAGCCGGGCATCGCCCTCCGATCCCGCCCGGGTCTGGCGGCATCTCCTGCAGAGCTTTGGTTTCAGCCTGCGGCGCTTGGCACAGCCCCGATGAAACACCTACTCGGCACAGAGCTCCAGCTTGCCCGGCCGGTTTGGGCAGCGCCGGTGCCGACGGCAGAGCTGGGGCTGGCACCGGAGTGCGGTGGTGGGGCCGGGGCTGCCGGCAGCAGCGGCAGGCGGGGAGGAGCTGCCGGGGCGGCGCGGGGCAGCGGGGCAGCTCCAGAGCTGTCCTCCCCTTCGGCCGCCGTCCCGCTGCGGCCCCGGCTGAGGGGAGCAGCGGTAGCGCCCGCGCCGTCGCGTTTAATCGCTGCCCGCAGTTGGGTCTCGCGGATTCGCCTCTTCCCTCTTCAAACCCGTCGGAGATTTCCATTTCTGCAATAGTCTGCGGCAGCGAATTCGGCGAGTTTCTTGCAGGTTCTTGCAGAAGCAGTGCTCCCCCAGGTTTCCGGCCTCCAAAACGCCTTTATTATTTTTACGCTATTAACACAGGGCAGGCGCTGCTCCTTTGTTTCGGCCGCCCGGCCCGTACCCGTCTGCCTTAGGGGAGGATGTCCCTCCTCGTCCACGGCAGGTGAAGGACTCCGGTTTTGTTGGGAGCGGCCGCTGGCTGCTTCTGACATTCATGGTGTTCTCCGGGCTCTGGCTCCTCCTCCGGCGAGTCTGGTTTTATTTGGGAAGTCTGTTGTTTCACCAGCTCCTGGAGATTATTTGGCTGTAAACGCAGCGTTTGTGATTTCTGCGGCAGCAGAGAGGGTGTTCCCTGCGCCGCTCAAAGCCGGGGCTCATTGTTACAACCTTCTTAAGCCGATTACAATGTTCTGCCAATTACATAACGTACACATAATTAATTGTGTTCACTTTCAATCATGAGCAGAGATTACAGTGTGCCTTCAGCGCTTTATCCGCGCTGCGTGCGACACGCTGGTGGTGCAGCCTGAGCGCGGCGCTCAGGGCGCTGCTGTCGCCGCCACGGGCCCTCGGTCCCGCGGTCCTTTACACCGTGTGCCCCCCGAAAAGGCGTCTCGTCTCCGGTGCTCCCCTCGTCCCGCGCGCCTCGGGGAAGGGGGTGCTGTAGGGGTGTCTGTGCGCCCGCCGGGCAGGCGGGGGGTCCCCAGCCCGCGGTGCCTGGGCTCTGCTGCCTTCCTGCCCTCCGCTCCGCCGCTCCTCCCGTCCTGCAGAGCTCCTCCCGTCCTGCAGAGCCTGCCGGGCACGGGCAGCGTCCGCACCTCCCGCAGCTTCGTGTGGCCAGAGGAGGTGGGAGGGAAGAGCCGTAAATCTCCTGGCGGGGGGGAGCAGGGAGAGCGCGGCAGGATCCTCGTTAGTGTCTCGAGGGAGACCACGGTGACCTGACGATTTCTCCTCTGTTCTGCAGATTCGTTTGTGAACAGCCAGGAATGGACCCTGAGTCGCTCGGTGCCTGAGCTGAAGGTGGTGAGTACTCGCGACTCGCGTACCCCGGGATATCTGGTGCTCCTCCAAGTCCCCAGGAAACCCCCATGTTTTAATGTGGCCAAGTGGAAATGCGAAGGGGCTTCAGCCTCGCGGAGGGGAGAGGGGAGCCGGGGCCGCCGCCGTGCTGGGGGAAGGCAAGGGCTTCTCGGTGGCTCACGCGGGTAAGAGAGGGTGTTGGTCCGGGAGAGCTCTTGGATGTGAAGGTCAAAAGGGAATATTTGAGCACCTCACCCTTCCGCTGGCCACAGCCGAGCTCTGGTTCCCGCCCGGGTACCGCTGCACGGGCTGGACCTCCTGACATGGCAGAAGCAGGGGCAGGTCCCGAGCAGCAGGTCCCACGGTCGTCACCCTCAGAGCAGCCGTCCAAGCGTGGGAGATACCGCGTGGGAGGTGTCACCTCTCCGTTTGAGCCTGGCTGACTTCAGCCCTGCGCCAGTGCTTCCCCGGCCTCTGCTGGCCACCTCCCAGACACCACTGCCCGCGGTGTCCCTGCCGCGGAGGGATGCTGGTGGGGTGGAACCCTCACCTCTGGGGCTTTGGTCTGCCAAGCAGAGGGGATGAAGCTCCTCTGGTTTGTCAGCGTGGGGTGGGTTTCCCAGGGCACGCCGTCACCAGGCCTCGTCACCCACCTGTGGGGTACGGTCTGTGGTAGGGGGCTGCCTCTGCCCCCCTCTCGCCCCGACACGACGGGGGTCGTGAGCGAGGGGGTCTGGTCTCAGGATGCAGCACCTCCGAGAGGGGGGACGTTCCCCACGGCCTGCCGTCACTGATGGCCGTGTGCCGGCTCGCCAGGGCCGCCTGTGGGCCAGCACAGCTCGGCAGCGCGGGAGGACAGAATCACAGAATCCCAGACTGGTGAGGGCTGGAAGGGCCCTCTGGAGCTCCCCCAGTGCCACCCCCTGCCAGAGCAGGGGCACCTCCAGCAGTGGCACAGGACGGCGTCCAGGCGGGGTTGGAATGGCTCCAGAGGGGGAGACTCCCCCACCTCTCTGGGCAGCCTCTGCCAGTGCTCTGCCACCCGCACAGGAGAGAAGTTCCTCCTCAGGTTGAGATGGAACTTCTATGGTCACGTTTGTGCCCGTTCCCTCTTGTCCTGTCACTGGGCACCACTGAAAAAAGACTGTTCCCATCCCCCTGGCACACTCCCTTGAAGGATTTATAAGCGTTGATGAGATCCCCCCTCAGTCTTCTCTTCTCCAGACTGAACAGCCCCAAGTCCCTCAGCCTTTCCTCATCAGAGAGATGCTCCAGTCCCCTCATCACCTCTGTAGCCCTTTGCTGGACCCTCTCCAGCAGTTCCCTGTCCTTCTTGACCCGGGGAGCCCCGAACTGGACACAGTGCTCCAGATGTGGCCTCCCCAGGGCAGAGCAGAGGGGGAGGATGACCTCCCTCCACCTGCTGGCCACACTCTGCTTGATGCCCCCCAGGATGCCATTGGCCTTCTTGGCCACCAGGGCACATTGCTGGCTCATGGGCATTCTGTTGTCCCCCAGGACTCCCAGGTCCCTTTCCACAGAGCTGCTCTCCAGCAGGTCAGCCCCCAACCTGTACCAGTGCAGGGGGTTATTCTTCTTCAGGCCATGGAGGGTGTTCTGCTGGAGCCGAGCTGGCCGGCGAGCAGGAGGGGCAGAAGCCGTGCCTGGGCCGAGGGAGAAAGTGGGACCTCCCTGCTGGTGGCCAGGAGCTCTCGGGCTGGTTGGGGTGCTCACGGCGAGGCGCCCTCGGCAGCCCTGCGGCCAGCGCTGGGGTAGCGCCAGGGGGGACGTCGGGGTGGCCGGACGCCACAGACCTTGCGAGTGTCTGTCTGTCTGTTCTGGGGGACCTCGGCAATCTGTTCCACCGCTGCGCTCTGCTTGTACTCTCCGTGGCAGCCCTAACTCCCTCTGCAGACTGTTGGCACGTCTCCCTTCAGCCCTTTCAAGATTAATTTTTTTCTGTCTTAATCCAAGAAACAAGAAGCCTTTTTGCAAACATACCAGCACTGTGCTGCCGCGATTTTTCTTGTCTGCAGTTCAGTAAAAATTAAAACAAACCTTGAATATTCATGTGTTAGTTTGGCTTGTAAAGTATGAGTCTGTTCAAAATACTCTTGCAGCTATTCTGTGTGTCGCCTGCTGACGTTTTAACAATCTGCAGGCTGCAAAACAGTGCTGCGAGCTAAACAAACCCAAAGCTTTTAGTTCTTCCTCAATTAGCACAATCCTTTTCCCATGTTTTCTGTGACCTCCGGGGATCTCTGTTGCTCCGGGGTTTCATCCGGCCGATGCGGCTCTTCCCAAAAGCCCGGAGGCGTTTGAGTCCTGCTCCGTCCCGGCATTGCAGGGCTGGAGCCCTTTCCGTCCTGTCCCCGGGGTGAGGCCGCAGCAGCCGACCACGCTGGGGACCCTCTGCTCGGGCGAGCAGACCTGTGGGTGGTGGGGCGGTCGTCCGGGATTTCTTCTTTCTGCAGCCGCAGGGGTCTAAGGGGTCGGTTCCGCACGGCACCGCCACGGCCACGGCTGCCCCGTGGGTGCGCCAGCGCTGCGGTGCCTCTCTCCTCGGTCCCTCCCGCCCTCCCCGGCGCTGCGGCCGTCCCGTCTGTCGCAGGGCGCAGCTCTGCTCCCCGGGTCTCTGCCGACACATCGGTCTTGGAGCGGGCGTCCCGAGTGACCACCAGGTTACGGTGGTACAGAAGGGGTCCCCACCTGGAGTCCCTACGGGAATCACTAAATAAATGGGTGACGGTTGGCAAGAAACGTCCCCAGGCTTTGCTGCCTTTCAGTTTTCAAGCAGCTCTCCCCTCGGCTCCTGCCTCGGCCTCACCGGCCCCGTCCGCAGAGGCGCGCTGGACGCAGGAGGTGCTCCGGGTGCTCGCATGGGGCTCAGCCACCGTCTCTCTCCCGCGGCAGAGCCACCCAGTCCTCGGTCCTGTCTGCGGGATGCTTCACTGAGTGTACCATGTGCCCTGTGAAAAATGAGTCTGAAAGCAGAAGACATCCTAGTGCAGGGCAAGCGCGGGGTCTTTTGATAAATGGCAGAGCATACGGTTCCTGATGGGAGAGGTTTGCGCGAAGCGCTCGCTCTGCCTCTGATCTGCCGGTCCTTGTCCCCGAGGGAGACCCAGGCTGAGCCTGCGAACCAAGGTTCGTCATTCCGTGAGTATGGAAAAGCGCGGAATCGTTGGGGGCTTCTGTTTTGTGGCACATAAAGCACTGACCAGAGCCCGCGTCCCTCCTCCTCCTGCGGGAATGACCTGTTTCCTTCACCTCTCCTGCAGGAGGTGAGGATCTTGCCGCTTTCTTCCCTGCTCATCTTCCCGTTAGCACCACAAGCGGTCAGCGTACTTTCTCTTAAGGTTTTTTATTCGCTTGATGTCTTTAAGTTACATTCAGCAGTTCTTCCCACCTCAGTTTTATCCTGCAGCTTCCTCCGTCCGCTGCAGGCTGAGGGGAGGCTGTGGCTGAGAGGCAGCAGCGGTTCCTGCCTGCCCCGAGGGCCCGGCACCAAGGATGCCCGTTGGCGGGGACTCGTCCCCTGACCCCGTACTGGGCAGTGTCAGCCCGTGGCAGGGGGTTGGAACTCCACGGTCTTCAAGGTCCCTTCCAACCTAAACCGTTCTGTGATTCTGTGATTCAGTGGCCAGCGCAGGGGCCGGGCTGCGTCCCCTCCTCCTCCCGACGTGTCTCGGTGCAGAGGTTTCCATGGTGCCTGCACACCACGTTCTACCTGGGTTTGCTGCCTCTGGGGGTTGTGTTCCTCACGACTGTCAGCGCTGTTTGGGCTTGTTTATAATGCCAGATGAGGGTAAGACAAAGCAGAAGCGTATTTCAGCAAGACGCGGGTCGGGGTTTTGGTTATAGCCGAACAAAGTGTAAATGCAGCCTCCATCCAAGTTCGAGAGAGATAAATACTGTTGGAGTGTTTAATGTCTGATGTTGCGTGGCGTCCCGGCTGCCGGCCGGCCTCGGGGAGCCGCTCGTTTTGCAGAGGTTTCCCCGGGAAGGGCCTGGGGCTGCGGCCGGGCTGGGCACAGAGCTGAGCCCCGAGCTGCCCGCGCTGCCCGGCGGTCCCCGTACCCACTGTTCTTCTCTGCCTCCACCTCCGTATCCCCGACGGCTCACGCCGCGGTCGGAGTGGGGCAGCGGCAGGGAGGGCTCTGCCGGAGGAAGGGGTGCTGCCGTCGTTTGCAGCAGAGGCGACGGCGTTCCTGCAGCCCCCACATCTCCGCAGGGCGCTGGGCTCCAGAGGCACGCGTGCCATGCCTGTGAGGTTCGCAGTCTGGTACGTGTTCCCCTCTGTCCAAGCGCGCGGTGCCTGATCTGTAATTACCGTTGGGGGTGACAGCGCTGGCAGCGACGCGTTCGGCCCGGGCATGCCCGTGGGAGCGTGTCGTTCTGCACTTCCACTCCTGGCACCCCGGTCCTGCCGCTGGCCGGCTCCCTGCGGCGCGGGCACGAGGGGTGCGGGCAAACCGGGCGGTCTCCTGCGCCCCCGTAGCACGTTCTGCCGCCGGCGGAGCACCCACCGCTGCGGGGCTGGTGCAGCATCTCCTCTCGCCAGGAGTGTGCGGGTGGCCCGGGGCAGGACCCGGAGCAGCCGGAGCTTTCCAGCACCGGGCTGAAAGCTGGAGAACCTGCCTGGTGGTGACTCACTCGCCAAGCTCATCCCTTTGCCTGGAAGAGGTCGGCCATACACCTCCCTGTGGGGGCAGGGGCAGCTCTGGTGTTCCCAGGCACTCCTCTCCCCTCGCCCCCCGCTCCTTTCGGCGCTGGCGGGGCTGTGTGCGGCCGTACCGCAGACCTGCTCCGGCGGCTGAGGGGCTTTGGAAGCAGCACTGCAAACGAGTGCCGGGCCAGACAGCCTGTTCTTCATTCCTTTTGCAGGAGAAGGCTGCACTGGGGACGCCTGGGGTTGGGCGACCCCTTCCCCATCCCGGGGAGTGCGGGAGTGGGCACAGCCACCCCCGGCGCCCACGCGCAGGACTCGGGTCTCTCGGGGTGATGCGTGCCCGGGGCTGAGCGCGCAGCGTTCTGTGCCTGGTGCTCAGAGGGGCTCAGGTGTGCCATGGACGGGGTGAGGGCACAGAGCTCGGGAAGGAGCCGAACCTCTCGCAGCTGCGCGGGCTCTGCCGGCAGTGCCGTGCCGCGTTTCCAGGAGATGGGCTCGCTGGAGCCCGCGGTGAGGGTTCTCCCGTGACAGCAGACGAGTGGAGAGCTCTGACTCCGCCGTGCCTTGTGCCGGTTTCCCATACCCAGGCGACACTTGGAGACACGTGGTGGGACTTGGGAGTTTGATTTTGTTTCTCGTAAGGGTATGTGCTCTTTTCGTGAGCACTATTAGCTTTTCAATGCCAAGTTTCTTCCTTAGAAATACACCCACCGGGTCTGTGCAGCACCTCTGCGGAGACTCCAGTATTTCCAGCAAATGCAGGCACTCCACACGTGCCCGGTGAATCCCGTGGTCCGGTCCGGCGGTGGGTTTAGGAAGGGCACACGGCCAGTGGTGCGCTGCCGCACGCTTTAGCGTCACTGTGCGTTTGCTGTGAAGCAGCCGCAGGCACACAGGGGATGTTGGATTTTCCAGAAGCACAGCAGCCGCGTTGGGAGGTCTGCACGGGGCCATCTCTGGTGGCTTCTGTCTGGTAGATGTACCAGACCTGAAATCCCAGTGAAACAGCAGGTCCCCGCAGTCCGTGCTGGCTAATCTTGGGCACAGAGAAGGAGAATGCCTACAAAAGCGTTTGGGTGGATGGTACGCTGGGCAACAACAAGAAGTCCGTTTCAGTCATGTGTTCGGTGGGGCAGAGTGAACCTTCGGTAGTGGAGAACCCCCAGGCAGTGTGGGCGGGTGCTCCGAGTGGCCGCGTTGGTGTGTTGGACACCCGGCCCAAGGACCTCTTCGTGGGAGCACTGGGAGCGTGGCTTAGACACGGGAGGAGGCGTAGGGTGCCCGAAAGGAGGAGTTGGTTGTGTACGGGAAGATCTGTGGTAAGGTCAGACCATCCAAAGCCAAAGGTAGGTGAGGTGCTTTTTGGGAAGCGGTGTGGAAGAGGACTGGGAGCGTGCTTTGCCCAGATGCGGTGAGCTGTGCCCCGGGACGGCGTCCGGGGCTCTGCACGGTGAACGGCTGGTAGGAGCTTGCCCACCTTCTTCACCAAGTGGGGTTTGAGGTGCTCAGGGCTGTGTAAGGAGCGAGTTGGGAACGGCTCTTGTGGCTGAGAGTGCCTCTCCACGGGCCTGGGGCGTTGGGAGGAGGCAGAAGAACAGAGGCGAAGCGCACCGCTGCATCGCCCCGGCGTTTCTGCTGCAGCTCCGTCAGAGCGACGCTGCGGCTGGGGCCGGAGGAGCAGGAGGCGGGATGCTCAGCGGGGCGAGAGCCCCCTCCACGAGCTGCGCTGTCCCTGTGGCTGTGGGGAGCAGCTGTGGGGTGGTACATGCTGAGCCATCGGAACTATATGTTTGGCAAGGGTGGCAGCAGAAGCCCCTTTGCCCCCCCAGCACCGCTCTCCCACCAGCGGGCGAGCACACTCGCCAGCCCTCGGGCACGGGAGGCGTTCTGAAATCACTGGGGACACGCTGGCATGAGGAAGAACTGGGTCGTCTGGCTGACCCGTCCTGGGACGGCTGCGTTCATTTTGTAGGGTGATGCAGAGTAACAGACCCCCAGCCCGGTGCGTGTCAACTCCATTAAAAATTAGTGCTAGGTATCTTTGGTTTTTAACTCGGTTAAAAATTGGTGCCAGGTACGTCTGTTTTCCAGCTCGGTTAACAGTTGGTGCTGGGTGTCTTTCTGCGGAGGCAGCACAGCCGGCTGCACCGGGGAACCTGCGTGCTGCTACGGCGGCATCGCTGCCGCGGCGAGGAGCCGGCGCTGGGCACTGCTGCTGCGGTCGGAAGCCGCAGCTGCACGGTCGCGTGGCAGTCCCTGCTCCCTTCCCCGTCCGGCAGGTGCTGTCAAGAGCTCCAGCGCCCCAAATCTGGGGTGTGCGGGCTGGGAGAAGACGGGTTTTTTGCTTCGCAGTTGACTGTGGTTTGGGAGGGCAAGTGTCCCCCGGGAGCAGCAGGGCTGTGGGGCTGTGTCTGCGTGGGGGAGGATGAGGGTCCTCACCGCCCCCCGTCTGGGTGGCTGCGCCCCAGTACCCGCTGCTCTCTGCCCCACTGAGACCAGTTAACGCCCCCAGGCTTCTCGCCGAGCACCAGCTGGGTTGTGCCGTCCCCTGTGCCCTCTCACGACCGTCTCTGCCCGCCATCGGCACGTGCCCGCGTGGTTCCTGGTGGTGTCGCCCCTCAGGGGCGGCCTCGTGCCGGGGGAGGCGTGCTGGGCACGCGGGCGGCGGGTGATGCGCCCCTCTGTTTCAGGGCATCGTGGGGAACCTGTCCAGCGGCAAGTCGGCCCTCGTGCACCGCTACCTGACCGGCACCTACGTGCAGGAGGAGTCTCCCGAGGGTAAGGTCTGGTTTCCGGGGTGCCTGGGGGGTGGTGTGGGTCCGCGCTGCTCTCCCCGGCTCTGAAGGTGACCGGTGTCTCTGCACGTCGCCTGCCGCTGCCGCGGGGCCCTGCAGCCTCCCGTGGCCTTCGGTAGGGGCTTCCCCTGCGCGCTCCCCCCTCGCTTGACCCGCTGCTGTGCTCTCGTCCCAAGGTGGCCGATTTAAGAAGGAGATCGTGGTGGATGGTCAGAGTTACTTGCTGCTGATTCGAGATGAAGGGGGTCCCCCCGAACTCCAGGTAGGAGACCCCTACCTCCCGCGGCCCCGTCCCACCCCGTGCTGCCCCGGGGGGACGGGAGGGCTCCAGGGGGGGAACTGCCCGGCTGCCTCCTGGGCGCCCGGTCGTGGGAGGACATGAGGACCACAAGGCCTGAGGAGGGGCTACGGCTATGGTGACCGATGACCCTGGGCCTCCCCGCGGTGCCGGGGAGTTGTGCCGCAGGGCCGGGGCCGTGCGCTCAGCCGAGCCCGGCCGCAGCGTACCCCATGCCGGCCGTGCGGCTGCCCTTGCCGGTGGCACTGGGCACGGGGCCCCGGGACGCTTGTCTGGGCTGTAACGACTGGTCCATCTCCCTCAGTTTGCTGCCTGGGTCGACGCTGTGGTGTTTGTCTTCAGCCTGGAGGACGAGATCAGCTTCCAGACAGTCTACAACTACTACCTGCGGCTCTGCAGCTACCGGAACACAGCGGAGGTGCCGATGGTGCTGGTGGGCACGCAGGGTGAGAGCGGGGCGGCCGGGCTTCCTCCTCGCATCCTCCCTGCCCCGGTCAGGAGCTCTGGTGACACGGCCACGCTGGCAAGAGAGCGCGGGGTGCTGGCGCTGCGAGTGCATCGGGGGAGCCCAGTCTGTAAGCCGTACGCGGGACCGAGTGAGGCTGCGGCCCCCGGTGCAGGGCGCTGGAGGAGCAGAGGAGTTCCTTCGCAGGCCATCTCAGCTTCCCTGCAGAGAGCCGCCTTGCTTCATGCAGCCGCTCTCCTCTTCGAGGTGCCCGAGCCCCGCGGCGGCGCCCGCCTCCCTCGCCGGGCAGGAGGCAGCGCCTGGGTCTGGGGGTTCTGCCGGTGCACGGCCCTTCGTCCTCTGGGACGAGCCGCAGCAGGCACGGTTTTGGGGGGGTGGCGGCTTGCCTTCAGCACCCTGAGAAGAGGCCTGAGCTGCGGAGCGCCGTCTCCCCCGAGGTGCTGCCAGCGCACGCGGGTGTGGGGAAGAGCAGCAGCAGCCCAGAACTGCCCTCGCCCCGCTCTCCCCCACGGGGCTGTGGCCCGGAGCCGGCGGGGGCTGGGACGGGGGCTGTAAGGGTGCTGTCCTGACACCGCAGCCGAGGCTGCCAGCGGAGGCAGGGGACGCCGTGCCCGGACCCCGGGCGGGCTCCCCAGGCGAGCCTGGGCGAGGGGCTGCCCGCGGAGAGGGGCTGCCGGGAGAGAGGGCTCCTCGGGCGGGATTCCTGCCCGGCACGGCGCGCGTGGGAGGCAGCCTGGCCTCCAGAAGCCTTTCTATGGGTGCCCAGGAGGCGGGGAGGGGCAGCAACGAGGGCATTGCCGCAGGCGTCTGAGCTCCGCTCTTCCGAAACGAGTGTCCTTTCCAGCCCGCAGGCGGCAAAGCCCGGGCAGGGGGAGCCTGGGGCTGCTGACGCGGTCTGGGTGTCGGGGTGACAGCAGAGAGCGGGAGCGGGGGACAGAGGGTGCGAGGGAAGAAGGTCTTGGCAGGACCCAGTTCTGAGCAGTGCCACCCGTTCTGGCGAAGGGGAAACGGACTGGGAAGACAGGCGGTGACAGTGGGAGGGGAGTCATGGGGGGTCTGCTCTGGACCCCAGATTAAGCACAGAACAAAGTTGTTAAGCTTTAGATGTTTAAAGATTGTGGAATTAATGTTAGGACTGAGTGATCTGGAGCCCCTCTGCTGGGAGGACAGGCTGGGAGAGTTGGGGGGGTTCAGCCTGGAGAAGAGAAGGCTCCGGGGAGACCTGAGAGCCCCTTCCAGTGCCTAAAGGGGCTCCAGGAGAGCTGGGGAGGGACTCTGGATCAGGGAGGGGAGCCATGGGACGAGGGGGAATGGCTTCAAACTGGAAGAGGGGAGATTGAGATGAGATATTGGGAAGAACTTCTTGGCTGTGCGGGTGGTGATCCCCTGGCGCAGGTTGCCCCGAGAAGCTGTGGCTGCCCCATCCCTGGAGGTGTTCAAGGCCAGGTTGGACGGGGCTCTGAGCAACCTGGGCTGGTGGGAGGTGTCCCTGCCCAGGGCAGGGGGTTGGACTGGATGGTCTTTAAGGTCCCTTCCCACCCAAACCATTCCATGATTCTGTGATCTTGGTTGAGAACTGGGCTGGGGTTGCAGGCATGTGCTACGGAGGCTCAGGAGTGGGGAAGAGGGATGTGGCAGAGGGGTCGGTGATCGTTGTCCCAGACGTAGAGCCAGGGGAGGTGGCAGCGTTGGTACAGGCGCACAGAGCAACCACTGGGGAGCTCGAGGGGGACTTCTTCACCGTGCGAGTCCCAGAACTCCTTTGACTCCTCCCGCGAGGGTTCATTTATAGCCCCTCTTGTCCCTGGCGTGTCTTCAAGGAGTCGGATTCCCCTTGGGAAGGCAGTTTTTCCAAAACATGCGAGCACTTAGCAGCCGTCTGGGATACAAATCAGGCCTGGTTTTTAGTGTTGTCCACCAAGGCCTCGACTGTGAGTGCATCCTGGCAGATCCGTCTTTCCCAATTAACTGAGGATGATTTCTCCCTTTTGGTTCTTCAATCTGTAGGGTATGGCCGTGAGACCTAAAATGATCGAGACTGGCAAATCCATTTTACTCTGCAGCTGAGGTGGACTTGCAGATGAGAGCGCTCGCTCGTCCCAGCAGCCACGGCCAGTTGACAGATGGCAACGTTAGTCATTTCTAACGCATGTAACACCGTGCACCCTCATGCGGATGAGGCTGTAGTCGGACCCAGGGTCAGACTGTTCACACCTTTGCCCCAGCGCTGTCTGCCGTCACCGAGTGTCCCGTTGTCTTCAACAGCTGCACTGTTCACGATGTGGTTGTGTGAAACTGTGGTGGTGTGTCCCGTTCCTAACATCCAGGCTGCCTTGCCTTGCCAGCCGCACCTCCCGCTAGTTTCTGCCCTCTGTCTTGAGAAACGCCGGTGGCTGGATGGTTAGGAGAGTTCAGTAAGGTTCATTTAAAAGGGTTCATTTAACGAAACCATTTTTCTGCAAACAGGGGAGTTTAAGCTAAGACATTTATAGGACCGGGGGTGTGCTACGAAGGTGGGTATCTCAGTGTGTGAAGGGAGGGAGGTCGGTCGGGAGTGTGCCCTGGGACCTGTGGGCAGATGGGACACGGGCGCTTGCTTTTTAACCCCCTCTGCCTTTGGTTTCCAGATGCCATCAGCGCCACGAACCCCCGGGTCATTGACGATTCTCGGGCGCGGAAGCTTTCCAATGATTTGAAGCGCTGCACGTACTACGAGACCTGTGCCACCTACGGACTGAACGTGGAGAGAGTCTTCCAGGATGGTAACTGCAGTCGGTGGAGGGTGTCCGGGCGAGACAGGGCAGCAGAGAGGGGGTTACACCGCCTACGCCGCCGGCTCTCGGCTAGAACAGCGTGCTGCCGCGGGGCCGAGGGAGTTAGGCACACGTTTGTGTGCAGTGCCGTTGGTTTACGCATCACTCCGGGTCCGAGGAATAGGATTTGCTGTGTGTGGAATGATTTCTTCATGTGTGGCACATAGGTGAGGTGCACGTGGATATGCACGAGGGCCCGTGGTGCGGGGCTGGGCAGCCCTCTTCTCCCGCCTCTTGCGGGGACTGCCCTCCGGGCACCCCTTGTTGCAGAGAGCAGGGAGGCTGCGGGGGACGGTTGCATCCCCGTGGTGGCCCTGTGCAGCGCAGCCGTCTGTATGAGCCTGCGGAGGACTTGCGAGGCTGCAGAGAGGGTTTTGATCGCCTGTGGTGGAGGAGAGGAGGAAGGACAGCAGAACCTTTGGGTGTTGGAGAGAGGGGAGCAGCAACGGAATGGCCAAATGGGGCACCAGTTCTCACGGGAGCAGCATGTGGGAGAGCGTTTCTGCTTCGACTTGGAGAGGAGCCTGCGTGGCAGGGATGCTGTAGGTGGAAGAGGGAACCTACACCACATCCTAGGAGTTTGCCGTCTGCTTAAGTGAACTGGGACCCTGCCCTGTAACGGGACTGCGTGTTCCCCTGTCCCTTTCTCTGCCCTGTCTTCTGGAGCGCAGCTGGGGCTCTGTGTTCAGTGTGAGGGAGGGTCTGCGCGGAGCGGAGTCGCTGGGCAGGACAGAGGTGCTTCTGGAAACGAGGAGAGCTGTGCTGTCAGTGTTTGCAGGTGGAACAGGCGCATGGAAGAAGGTTTGGAAGTAATAGTGCAGCAGCACTGCCTGAAGGCAAAAATCCGGCTTGGTTCGTTGCGGCACAGCGAGACCGGCTGAGGGCAGGGCACAGGGCTGAGCCTGTCATCGCCTCAAGTGTCCCCTTCATCCTCTGAGCTGGTGATCCTCCTTCCCCACATGAGACTGTGACCTTCCAGTAATCCGCTGTTGCGGGGCTAGTCACCGGTAGTCACCGTGCTGCTTTTCCTGTGCAGGAACACGTAGAGACGTGGCCCTCTCCTGCTGCTGATGTGGGAAGGTGGCCCAGAGAGCGATGTCTCAAACCGTCCCGCCTGGTGCGGGCAGGGACCCCCTCCGCATCCCGCAGCCCCTGCGTGGCTTTGCTGTTCCTGGGGAGCTGGGGGTGACCCTGCCGGGCAGGCTGCTTGTAAATCTCCCCTCCTTCTTCCTCCTCGCGAGTGATGGAGGAGCGGTGGAAGGAAGGGCTGGAGCAGTTGGGGGTGGTGAGTACTGCAGCAGACGTGGAAGAGGAGATCCGCTAAACCAACTCGGCAGTTTGCAGAGCAAACCTGGAGAGAGCGACAGCGGGTGTGCTGCGTGCACCGCTGAGAGTGCATCCCGGCTTCTGGAGCGCTCTGGCGCTGTGTGTCACCAAATGCGTTCAGCTTATTCCTTCAGATTGGTTCCGTTGTGTCCCTGCTCTGAAGGACGGCACGGTGAGGAGTAGCAGCCGGTGGGTTTGGGAAGGGGCTGGGGAGGGCACTGCAGGATTAGGTGCTGCGTTTGTTACGCTGCTTCTCATCCTCTTTTATCGCAAGATGGAATGAATTGTGCTCTGGGGTTATTTTTTCTCTTTGTTAACCCTGGGAGCGGAGACAACACAACTTTCAGCAGTGCGATGTGTGAGATGAGAGCTCTCAGTGAGACCGGGACTCGGCTTCTAGCGCCAGCGCCGCTGAGCGAGCTCGGTGCTCCTGAGGGCTCAGGAGTGAGCGCCTCTGAAGTGCTGCGCTTCGTCTCTCCTCTGGGTTTACTCACGGCCCGTACGGTGCGTTTGTCCCCGTGCAGAGCAGTGAGGCTGAGGAAATGCAGAAGACCCCAGGGAGCGAGGCCACGGGGGACTGTTGACACAAACCCGATGTCAGTCTGGGCGAACGCTGGTGCTGTGCGGAACAAGGAGCACGGGCGGCGCTGCCGGGAGGGCCGGTGCTGTCCCTGGGCGAGTGTGGAAGTTCGGGAGGATTCTTGCCTTCCTGCGGGGCAGCAGGAGAAACGCTGCTGGAGTGTTGTCAGACTCAGGTTCCGCACTTCAAAAGGACACAGAGAAACTGAGAGATTAAAAAAAATAAAGCTACAAAAATTAATCAAAGGCTGGAAAAAAAACCAGATAGTGAGACACTAAAAGAAAGAGATTATCCATTGAATAAATCAAAAAGAAGGCTGAGAGGTGACTTGATTACGACATAAGAGTATCCACGTACCTGTCTGCGTGGGGAGAAGATCACAGATACTGAGGCTCTGCGGGCTGGCAGAGAGTTAATGATAGAAGCCAAAGCCGGTCAAATTCAAATGTTAAGGAATCCTTACTGTTTTTATTAATAGCCCTCTTTTCATTAACTGTTGGAAAAACCACACAGGGCAGTGCTGTATTTGGCATCTCGTCTACCGTCTCCAAACCCAGACTGGGTCCCTTTGTGGAAGGGTCTCTCCGCGTACGCAGGTGACGGGTGCAGGCTGGGCTGGGTGAAGTTTCATGGCTGGTGGTGTTCAAAGGTCGGCCCGGAGAAGGGAGGGATCCTCCTGGCCTTCCAGTCTGCGCGCGGGAGCTGCCTGCGTTGCTGCGGTTCCCAGTGCCGTGCCGTATTTCCTGCAGCGGGCTGCCTCTGCGTGCCGTGTGGCGCCGCGCGCCTGCCGGGGCGGTTTTGCCGGTATTGGTGCCCCTGGCGTGTGTGCCGCTCGGAGCTCTGGAGAAGGCAGCGCGGTAATTGGGAGCTGCAGATGGAGCGGAGGGAGCTGCTGTCTCACAGGAGGTCTGGAGTGACTCCCAGCGCTCGGTGCTCTCACCCGCAGGACCCCACAGACTCTGCTGAGCGCGGCTTCGGGGAGGGAGAGAACGGGGCAGGAGGCGCTGGCCAGGGGCCGAGGAGAGCTGAGCCCGACACGTTGGCCCTGGACGTCATGGGCATCTGAGAGCTGTTCAGGGACCTCCAGGATCCAGTTTCAGATGAAGCTGACTTGATGGGATGAGGCGTTGTCGGAGGGGGTGAGCGGCTTGTCCCAGTGAGCACTGGTGGGTGCTGATGCGTCTGTTCGGGGATCTGGGGGAGCGCTGGCAGTCGTGGATTCTGTGAGGAGCTTCCTCTCCTTTAGTCCTCAGCTTTATACGGTTTCTCCATTTCAAGTTACTCAGCCCGGATCGTGGTGGACCTGCCCCATGCAGGCGGGGGAAGACGTCGGGTTTCCACAGCAGAAACCAGAAGACTTCTCTAAGCGGTGGTCTCTGCTTTCACTGCAGAGGTTTGCCGGTCCGTGCTGTGCACAGCATATGCTGCACCTCTGTCCCCAGAGCCCTTCCGTGCCACTGTCGTGTCTAACAACAAGCCATCGCCGACCTTTCTGGCCAGCAGGTTAATGTGGCGCTGGTCCAGCCCGTCAGCGGCCGTCCTGCCTCGCCGTGTCCAGCTGAAGGCCGAGGCGAGCGCTCTCCCTCCCCAGGCTGCTGTCTCTGCAAACGCCCCGCGGTCTGCACGTGGTGCCGCTCAGCGTGGAGGGAGCTCCAAGAAGCAGAACCTGGGATCTCCACGTTCAGAAGTTCTCCAAGGATCGGGCGGCTCCAGCTGCTGTGGTGCTCTCCGTTCTGCTCAGGCAGGAGCGGCAGAGACCCTCCTCCATGCCTGGAGCGGTTCCTGGGTACCGGCTCTGAAGCCGTTTGTGGTTGTGTTGTGCAGGGATCTAGACCGTGTACGTTACAGCATGTAACTTGGCTTCAAACTGGAAGAGGGCAGGTTTAGATTGAACATTAGGAAGAAGTTTTTCCCTGTGAGGGTGGAGAGGCACTGGCACAGGTTGCCCAGAGAGGGTGTTGAGGCCCCATCCCTGGAGGTGTTCAAGGCCAGGCTGGAGGTGGCCTTGGGCAGCCTGGGCTGGTGGGAGGTGTCCCTGCCTATGGCAGGGGGGTTGGAACTCGATGGTCTTCAAGGTCCTTTCCAACCTAAACCATTCTATGATTCTATGATTCTAACTGAAATTGTGTTGAATCTTCTGGAGTGGTGGAGGCTCTCTCTGGGCAGTCAGGCTTCTGAAGGTCACTGTGAAAAGGACGCATGCCATGCAGAAAAGGGGTCACTTTCTCCGTGCTCGTCCGTTGTATGCAGCGTGGCAGAAGTCCCCCTGGAAACACTGTTCGCTGTGCGGGAACTGCGCTTCCCTCATCCTTTCCAAGTTGGTTCCAGCACCGGCTGCTCTCACGGTTACTGCTGCTGTGAAAAGGTGGGACAGTCTGCCCGTGGCTGCAAATACTGCGCGGAGGTGACCCTGGCGTGAGCAGGAAGAGCGGCGGGGGCTGGGCGGCGTGCTGCCGTGCCCGGTGCCCGGCCGACACCAACTGCAGCCTCAGCGCTTCCCCAAGGGCCGGCGCTGAGGCGGTCCCCTCACTCCCAGCACGGCTCCCGGTGCGCTGGGCGGCTGGTCCTCACCGTGCCTGCTGACGGCTCGGCTCTGGAGAGGTACGGTTAAAGAGCTTCTCAACATTGCCTTCACAGAGCTCCTGTGCGCAGAGATCTCCGAGAGCTTAGGGGGTGCCAGGACAATAGCGAGAAGCCATCGGTGTGGGGGTGCCTCAGCTCTCGGGCTTCCTTTTAAGACTATTTCTGTACCACGCAAAGGCTGGAGAGCAAGGTGGCGAGAGCCCCTCGGCAGTGGTTATCTCGGCGTTGTTCCTGAAGAGGACGAGTGGCGCAGACCGACGCTGGAAGGGCACAGGAGGGGCGGCAGCCCTGCTGAGGCTGCGTGAGGTTGAGCTGCGTGTAGCAACCAAAAAAATCGTGATAAGCAAACGATCCCGGAGGCTGACTTAAGGGGTGACAGAAATTATCCTTGAGAAAGTCTGGCTGATGTTCAAGAAGTGGAAGAACCTCTGCCTGGCAAGGAGAAACACGAAGGCCGCCTCGAGATGCCTCAGTTAAGGGTTGGTGAGATTTTATCACCGCTGGTGTGGTCTTGCTGGCCTCGTGGTTAATTCCTTCATTACCACTAATGGGCGAGTGACAAGGCAGAGCCTCTGCCAGGCTGTTTGCCCAGGACAGCGATTGCTGAGGAGTTCTTCTGAATCTTTTCTGGCCTCCTCGCTCTTTCTGCTGGTGCCCTTCTCAGCCTCTTCCTTTAAATTTGGACCCACTTGTCTCCTGGATGTTGAGAAACGTCCTGCCTTGAATCTGCCTTCTCCAGTGAAGCTCTGGGAAGCTGTCCTGAATGGCATGAAGTCCTCTACCCTGGACGGTGGAAAGGCTTTCTCTGTGGCCGTGCAGGACTTCCCTTCTCCTGCCGTGTCCGGTCCGGTTTGGACTCTGCTCTGCAGAAGGTTTCTGGAACCGTCTGACTTGTGCTGTGGGTGCTCAGATGTCCTCGTTGTGGGAAGCAGCTTTCTGCCTGTCGGGGCGTCCTGAAAACGCTTCCGAGGTACCGTGTGTGCTGTGGCGGCAGTTCTGCCTCGCGCTGGTGGACTCTGCCTCTGAGCCGGCGGGACGTGGCGGGCGCCGCTGGGCGACGCTGCCAACTGCTCTACGCGGGCGCTGCTCTGCTGAAGCGGGTGCCTCCGTGGAGCCGGGGACACCCTCTGGTCCGGGTCCGGCCGGGTGGTTTTCACCATCGCTTTAGCCNCGGAGCCGGGGACACCCTCTGGTCTGGGTCCGGCCTCTGGTCCGGGTCTGGCCGGGTGGTTTTCACCATCGCTTTAGCCGCACAGAGAATGAGCCCCGCGGGCTTGCTTGGTGGGACAGATCTCACCTCTGCTACTCTGTGCTGGGTAACTTCTGAGCTCTCCCTTCCCTAACCACTCCTCTGAGGTGGTGTTTGACTTTCCCCAGCGTCAGACCTGCCCAATTTCCACCTCTCCTCCCAGGCGGTCTTCTCCATGACAGCCAAACGCCGCGTGGTGTGTCAGCCGGGCTGTGGTTTGACCTGCCTACGTCAAAGCTGTTGCGTACCAGAGCCTGCGGGGCCCTGGGAGGGTCAGCAGAGGACATGTCCCATCCCTCTGGCATCGCCCGGCCCTCGCCCGGCCAGCATTTGAAGGAGAGATGTGAGCGCAGGCACCGTGGGTGAAGCTGGCCGGAGGAGAGGATGGAGAGGAGGAGAGCAGGAGCAGCAGGTTAATATGGTCTGTTTGGTGGGCGTAGGAAGGGTTCCTGCTATTTATGGGACTAATATTTAGCTCGGGAGCCTGGACAGGCTTTCAGCTCTGTCAGACAAGCAGGTAGCAGCGGTGACCCAACAGGCCTCTGTCTGTCTCTGTGATATGAGATGTGCTGGGTTGGACCTGTGATGTTCCCAGTGCCTCCAGTCGTGTTCCTGTGAAAGGCTCCTCCTTCTGTGGCGGTGGGGGTACCCGGCCAGCGTGCAAGAGAAAATGAGGAAGGGCAATGTGTCCTCCTGAATCCCCCAGCAGCCCAGCTCGTTTGCTGTCATGCTTTTTTGTCAAGATGTTTATTTCCAGCAAAGGTAGGAGACTAGGGAGGTTGAAATGGAATTTTGGCCTCTTGGCATCAGGCAGTGAGGTCACAGGAACCGCGACAGTTGTTCCTCACATTAGTTTTTCAAACATCTGGAGAGCGTGAGGGTCAGAAGGGCCCAGGCTGGTGGAGGTGGCATTGCTCAGGCTGTTCAGTTTGGTCACTGGCTCCTGTGGCTGCTGTGAGGGGGTGGCCGAGAAGTGACTCTGGCTGCCCAGGGATTCTGCAGCCGCCCAGGGCTCTGGTGGCTCCCTGGTGTCCACACCACGTCACTGCTCTGGGTGGCCTCTGGGGACTCAGCGTGACCAGCACGGGAAGCCTGCCCTGCTGCCCGCTGGAACAGCCACGGGCAAACATTGTCCCTTGCGCGAGGGGCACGGGGGTTGTGAGGTGGGGCGTTCTGCAGAAATCCTCCCTGTTAACACGGGGGCTGCAGTTTGAGCCCCAGATGTTGGCATCAGCCATGTGAAGGGTTTGGTCTCACCAAAGCCCTCCAGAAATCCGCGGGTGGAGAAAGTTGCTTTCTGAACTCTGACGCTGTCCCTTTCTCCCTTCTTCCAGTGGCTCAGAAGGTGGTGGCTCTACGGAAGAAACAGCAGCTTTCCATCGGTCCCTGCAAGTCCCTGCCCAATTCACCCAGCCATTCGTCCGTCTCGGCGGCCTCCATTCCTTCCGTTCACATCAACCAGGTGGGAAACGTGAAGAGGGAAAGCCGGGGATGCCACATGCTTCTCCACACCCCCTCAGGTCTCTCACTACACAGCGTGTTTAACCTGCACACTGCAGCCCCGGAGTAGCTTTTGGAGGGAGCAGAGTGGTTGTCACCCTGGAGCTTCTGTCCGTAGCCCAGAACAGCTTGATGCTTGCCCTGAGCTCAGGCTTCGCGTCTAAACCATTGGGTCTGGCTCACGGTCTCCAGAGACTGTGGTGTGCCGCTGGAGACGCTGTCGGCAGAGCCGTGAGCGGTGTCAGGGAGGCGCCGGGGCAGAGCGGGAGGTGTGTGAAAGGGGCCTCCGCGCGGCCGCCCTGGCCTGGCGGGCAAGCCGGGCTGGACACAGCTCCCCGCGGAGAGGGCAGTTGGTGGTCTCCCATGCGTATACAGGTGGGCTTCGCGGGGGATGTGTTTGTGGAGGGGCGAATTCAGTGGTGAATCGACAGAGTAGCGCAGAGGAGGAGGAGGTTCTGCCCTCTGCCAGAGGAAGGGCTCTGCAGTGTTCTGGCACAGCCTTGGCTTGGCAGGGACTGCCGAGGTCTCCGTGCCGGGAGGATGGTGGAGCCGGAGGTGTTTGTTCTGTGACTCTGGAGAAGCAGAACTGACGCAGGGGAGGCAGGGCAGGAACCGGAGCGGGCACCGCGGTGGGTGGCTGCTGAAGGAGATCCGTTGGGCAGCTGCCTGAGTGCATCAGGGCTTCGCTGCCGTTCCCCGCACCCTCGCACGGGCCGAGCTGGCGCGATGATGAGGCAGGTGGGGTACTGGGCTCTGCTGCTCCTCAGGGGCCGTCAAGCCAACAGATTCCAGCTCTGAAGTACCTGGCGTGTGAAACCATGGGATCTGTAGCAGGACTTCTGTCTGGCACAGTGCCGCAAGTGCCCAGCTGGGTTTGGGGACGAGGGGCGACAGTGCAGCCGGAGCAGCTGGAGCCCCTCGGCTGCCTCAGCAGTGAGCAGCACTTGAAAGGGTTTTTGAGGAAAAGAGTAGCTGAGGGCTCAGAGGAGAGTGTAAAACTGAAGAAAAAGGGAAGTTTAGCAAACCATTCTGCTAGCAATGGAATGAAGCCATTCTAGCAAACCAAACTCTGCTAGGCTGACACTTCTTTTCATAAGAGAATTGGCTTTGAACCGTAGGGTGTACCTGAGCCTCTCAGCCCTGGGAGGACTTCTGGTTGACCACCACCGGGGAGACTGTTCCCGTACAAACCTGAGTACTCTCTGCAGCCACTGGTTGGACCCCTACACGATTTTTAAAGACCCAGATGAAGTTTATGCCTGACTGTACGGCTTCTAAAGCTGGGCTGCGAGTCGGTGGGTACAGATTTTTGCCGAGACCTGTGCCTGCTGCCTGGTGCACCAGGTCCCCCGGCCACCACAGGTTCAGGTGAAGTCTCTGCGTGCGAGCGAGTAGGCTGAGCCCTGCTGACCGCCGGAGCTGCCTGCGGAAGGTGTGAGCTTTCTGGCCAGGGCTCGCTTGTGCCCGGCGAGCTCAGGATGCAGAGTGAGCGCTGCTGCTCGCAAAGCACACGCGGCCGTACGGCCCTGCGGTACGTCTGCACATGGGTGTGCTTGGAGGAGTTTCATAGGGGGCATCCAAGGTGGAGAGCGGAGTCCAGGGAAAATGCAGATTTGAGTGTATCTGGTAATTTGAGGATTTTATTAGCAGACAAATTGTAAGCAGTGAGAGAGTGGGTGGGAAGGAGAGGCGGTCTGCACTGAAAGGGGGAGCGGGGCGGAAGGTGGCCAAGGACAGCGTTCCTCACGGAGGAGCTGAGCGCTTGTTTTGTGTTTCCTTCAGTGGCCGAAGCATGAGAAAAGAGTCCTAACAAACACGTACTAATGGCACTTGCTGTGCCGGGCAACGTGTGTGTCGTAAAGATAAAAACATGTTCCCTGTGTGAGGGTGTGGGGGTACCAGACTCCTCCGTCTGATGCAGTCGCTCAGGTGACTGCACTGAAACCAGCGTAGGAACGGCAAAAAGCGAGTGGGGGGGAGAGGAGACCCGAACGCAGGAGGAGGTTAAGCACTTGGCTCCTTTAGCTTAGGAAAGTGAGGGCTGAAATGGACCAACTCTCACCTCTAAAATGCACAGCTGTGAAGGGTAAGAACTTTTTAAGGAAAGAAGGTGGTAGAACAAGAGGGGTGGGTGTAGGACTGGCCATGGGGAAGCAAAGTTTGGGCATGGGAAGAGGTTTCTGACTGTGTGTCTTGAGCTTTGTTAGAGGTTTTTGCTGAGAAACCCCCGGCTTTCCTCTCCCTCCCGCAGAGTACCTCTCAGCCCGCTCGGCAGAGGAGTCGGTGCAGAGGTGACTGTTGGCTCCTCGGCTCTGAGCGGGACCTTCACCCTCCGTACCGTGCTGTGCCCCCGGGGCTTTGCTGGAGGGACCCGGGCAGTTCTGGTGGGAAGCCGGAGCTGATAAAGGGAAGTAACGCAGCGTGCGGCTCGGAGGAGATTGCAGCTTACCGTGAGGCCTTTCTGAGCAAGAAATGTTTATTGATCGCCCGGGTTGTAGCGGTGTCAGCAGTAAAGACAGGCCATGTCCTTCTGGAGCTTCCTCGCTCTGTGCTCCCTCCCCCGTACGTGCTCTGGGACTGTCGAACGCTGTGTCCCCCCTGTGCTCGGCGAACCCGGACGCTGCACAGAGGATCAAAGTTAGTTTCTGTTCCCTGGGTCTTCTGTGGCTCAACCGCAGACCCTTTCGGTTCCCAGTGACCCGCTGCAGTGATCTTTGCCGGGGTGTTTGCACATCTCTCTGCCATCACTAAAAGCCCTTCTAAAAATAGAGTATGAAGCAATGGAACCAGTGAGTGATCGTAAAGTGCTGTGAAGTATTTCCCCGTTCTCACTTGGGCTCAGGAATGAGGTTCTGGCACTGGTTTTTGCTGCCCTCAGAGAAAACCCAACCGGCTTTGAGGAACACAGGGTCACTGGTTCCCCATGTTTGACACAGACGGGGGCAGAGCAGCCCACATGCTCGGGCGCGTATGGGCTTGCTGCCCACGCGGGAGGACACACATCCAGCAGTGAGCGCGGTGACAGGGATGCAAAAGAGCCGAGAATCGCCGCTCGGGAGTGCGCTGTGACAGTGGTCACACCAGAGGGCATGGTCTCCAGCAGGAGCTGGAGCCGCTGTCCCTAACAGGACAGAGCTGGGGGCAGGCAGCGCCGCAGTCCTGCTGGGCACTGCTCTCCGCCTCTGCGCTGCAGAAGTGCCGGAGCCTCTGGTGGGGCTCAGTGATGGCGGCGTCGCTCCTGGGAGGTGTCCTCTGCTCCTGGCATGGAGATACCCCGTGGGGCAGTGCCGGGAGGAGGTGGACAGACTGTACACGGCCAGGAAGGACGGACAGGAGAACGAGAAGGTCTTTGCAGAGGAGTGCCGTGTTCTGTCTTTTCCCACCTGAGGGTGCGGGCTCTCGCCAAGGTTTCTTACTGCCTTCCCAAGTGAGAGAGCAGGAACGGGCACAGGGAGAGGGCTCTCGGGGGAGGGTTTGGGAGCACAGGATTTAACATGGAGATGAGGTGGAAAGAAGCCAGACAAAGAATACAGTTAGGAGCCTTTGTTTGCTGGTGGCACAGCTAGGTGTTGGTGCGCGCAGGTGGGACGCACACACTGGGACAGACGGATCTGTTTCTTCTCAGTGTCGCTGGTGGGAACAGCGGGACTGGCGTTTGCGTCTGGAGTGCTTGGCCAGGAGGAGCCCCTGGGAGCCTGTACCCTGCTCCATCCTCGCAGGCGAGGTTTTGGGTGTCACGGTGCTGCCCGCGGCTGCTGGCCGTCTGTGGTGGCAGGGTTGCTCTGTCCCTTCCAGGCAGTTACCGCATCTCGGGCAGCATTTCGTTCCCCTTTGCCATCTGCCTTTCTGAGGGCTTTTAGCAACGGCGTTCCCTTCCCCCGGATTGTCCCTCTTCCCTTCTGCCAGCAGCTGCTGTTGAGGTCTGTTTCCCTTCATAGCTCTGTGCCCAGCGGGGTGGTGGTACCGCCTGAGGTCAGAAGGACGTTCTGCCCCACGCGTGGTCTCCTGGCCCATGCGCGAAGGGACAGCTCTGCCTTCTGGAGCTGTCGGTGAAGAAGGCATGCACCTTCTGGAGGAGGGAACAAGTGGTCCCCACAAAGGGTTGCGTACGGCAGGCAGGAGCTGGGAGCCAGCCCTGCCGCTCGTCCTAGCTGTGGGGACACCTTTTCTGGAAGTAGTTTGGTGTTACTAGTTGAGCCAAACTAACCTGTTTGGAAATGGCCATTGCTTGTCTGGTCTCCTGACGATCTGGCCAGTCCATCGCAGTTACTGGTAGAGGAGAGACCCCAGAGCACCCTGGCGATTTTGTCATGCATCTTTCTGGAGGGCTTTCTTCTCCAGGTGTGAGGTGGTGATGGGTTTCCAAACCTTCCTGGTTGTGCCAGGTTCCCAAATCGGCAGGGCTGTGTGACAGCGGTGCTGTGTGAGGTGTTGCGGTGTCCTTGCACGGTGGATGGTCCTCTCTATGAAACAGTTCTTGAACCAGCCGAAGGCCCTGGTTTCATTTCTGTCTTCGGGACTTTGGGGTTTTTTGCTGTTATTCCACAGCGGTGCCTGGTGCCTCAGGGGACTCTGCTTCCGTCACGGCGGAGGGAATGGAGCTGTAGGAAGGGGCCAGCTGTGGTCAGGGTTTTCCACCAGCACTCAGGAGTGCACCAGACGTGCCCGTCAGGTCTGTGACCTGAGTACTGTGTTCAGCATCTCCCGGGTGCTCTGGCGAGGCAGGGCCAGGGCCAGTCCCGGGGTCCTGCGCGTGCCTGTGGGGACACCAGGTCTGTCCCTTGGGCATTCCCAGCGGCTTCTGGGGTGCGGATCTGCGCCCGTTTGAGTAGACACTTCGGATCCCCCAGGGCCCCGCAGCCCCCAAGGAAAGCTCTTTCTCGCTGCTGGTTCGGGCTCTCCTCTGCCATGTCCTGCCCGCACCCGTCACTGGGCGAGCAGGTTCGATGGGTTTGGGAGCCCCGTTCCTCGCCTGCCCTTGGCTTCCGCCCTGCTCCCTCCTGGCAGCTGCCTGGCCCTCGCCTGCAGCGTGGGGTGGGGGTTTCTCGGGCCAGCGGGTGCTTGCCGTACTCCAGAGTTACTCCACCCGATTTCCTTAGCGTTGCTGCCCCGTTCTGCGTCTTTCCCCGGGGACTCAGCGGTGCCCTGGGGAGTACCCCGGGCTGTGGGATGAGTCACCGTCGCCTGTGTGCTGTGGGATGGAAGTTTGTCTTTCTGCCAGGGAACTCGTTCCCAGCAGCCGGCAGGAGGTGACGCCGGCACGCCGCGCCGAGCCCGGCACGCCGGTGGAGTGAACTGCGCCGTCCCGTGGGCCGTGGGAGCCGCTGCCCCGCAGCGCTGCCTGGGTGCGCAGCCATGCCCGGCCCCGCTCTTCCCTCTTCCTCCCGCGGGGCCACCCAGTGTCGCCGCTTTGCTCTGATGGCCTCGGTCTGCGGTCGGGCACAGGCTCTTCGGTGACACCGGGAAGTGACTTTACTGAGAGCAGATGAAAGGGCTGGAAACTTAAAGTTTGCAAGTGAAATGAGGCGCAAACTGCAGCTCACCTGTGCTCGGCGGCGAGCGCGTCCCTGCCTGTCGCAGCACGTTTCGGCAGAGTTCGGTCAGTGCGTGTGTCTCGGCAGCTGAAGCAACAACGGGCGTTTGCGTTTCCCCGTGGAAGCCCCCGTGCCACAGCCCCCTCAGCTCGCGATGCCCTCCGTTCCACGCTCTGTGCTCTCCTCTGGCTTCTCCCCTGGTCCTGTGCAGACGCGGGGTCAGTGGCTGCAGTTCGTTGGCGCTCTTCCTTTCAGAGCCCTTCCCAAATCTCTCTCCGTGTTCTGCCTCGTGCCTTTTTATGCCAAGAGCTACTACAGCTTAACTTCAGCCGAACTCTTCCCTGCTCAGGCGCCCTATGGCACTGTCGATATTCTTTGAAGTCCATGATATCCACCCGTTACGCACTAACGAGAAGGACTTTTTACTGAGTTTTCAGCTTCCACTGTGGTCTTAGGTTTCGATAGTGACCACAGGTGGTTGTTCAGGTGGATGAGCAGAGAAGCTGCCAGGAGCAGAAATGAGGTATTTGCCCAGACGTGTCATCCTGTCAGGGTCCTCCCACACCCTGCGACGGATCCTGCGATGGATCTGGGTCCCTGGGTCCCTGCCGGGGTCTCGCAGCAGTCTGCTTCAGTTGAGCGCTGCGGTGGCTCAGGAGTGCCTGCAGAGGCGGAGGCTGCACTGTTGGCTGCCTTTGGGGGCGTTTCTCCTCTGCCCCCAAACTCGCGGGACGGTGCCAGCCCTCACGCCAGCCGTTCTAGCTTGGTGCGAGGCGTCCTTTGGCCCCAGTGCCTTTCCTGAGGTTTGGGTGTCTGTGGGACACCAGCAGGCTCAAAGGCTTGTGTCCTTTGTCATAGAATCATAGAATCATAGAATCGCGGAGGCTGGAAGGGACCTTTAAGATCATCAAGTCCAACCATTAACCCAACCTGACAAAACCACTTCTAAACCATGTCCCCAAGTACCACATCCACCCTTTTTTTAACACCTCCAGGGATGGTGAATCCACCCCCTCCCTGGGCAGCCTATTCCAATGTTTGATAACCCTTTCAGTGAAAAATTTTTTCCTAATATCCAATCTAAACCTCGCCTGGCAGAACTTCAACCCATTTCCTCTTGTCCTATCACTTGTCACCAGGGAGAAGAGGTCACCCCCTCCTCGCTACCCCCTCCTTTCAGGGAGCTGTAGGGAGCGAGAAGGTNTTTCTCCAGGCTGAACACCCCCAGGTCCCTCAGCCGCTCCTCACAAGACGTGTGCTCCAGACCCCTCACAGCTCCGTTGCCCTTCTGGCCCTTCTGCCTTGTTGCTCAAGAAAGACAGTAACCTTGACGTGTCTCCAACACTGGGCAAACTTACTGGCTAAGGAAAATTATTCTGGCCAGGCAAAAATGACAAACGAGGTTACAGGGAGTACGTGAAGTATAAACCACAATTTAGCAAGATTTCTCCCTAGGAGGTTTAGCCTCCATCACCCGGCGTCCGTAGGGTTTGTCCCAGCTGCTGTGGCAGGAGCTCAAACTCTACAGCCTCTTCTGAACTGAATCCCTCCCTCAGTCGCAGCTTCATAAACGTGCTGACGAGGTTACTGAAGTACCCCGAGCTGGGCCGGGTGACTGCCTCAGATGGCTTCTGGACTGCTGGCAGCCTTGCCTGGCTCACCCTCCTGGGCAGCCCCTTCTGTGTGGCAGCATCGGCCGTCTCTTCCCTCACGCTTTGACTCTTTTTTTTGTGACACGGTTCGCACATTATGCATCGATTAAATCCTGATTGTACAGGCACGGTTATGTCTGACCCTAAACTTGAGCTGTCTCAGCGAATTCTCCGGGACTCGGTAGCCCTGTCTTTCTGCGTCTGCGCCCTCCTCGCGGCATTTGCAGAGCACTTCTTCATGTGGTGTGGAATCTGTCTCTGTTGATGGTTCGGGAGTCACTGGCGGGGTGGCACATTGCGTTGCTTCTCCGTGTCCGTGGTGGTGCCCCCTCCCCTGGGACACGACAGCAGAACTCCCTCGTTCAGCGCAGGCGTCGTCAGCGGACAGCCTACGGGGCAGCTCCCTGGCGACGTTCCCTTCTCCGGAGGAGTGCCCGGCCTCTTGGACACGCAGAGGAGTACAGGCAGACCGGGTTCCCGCTCATTCTGCATTTCGGGGTGCCGGAAGCTTTCCCGTCTCTGGACAGGCTTGGGACAGTGCGAGTCCTGTGCTGGCAGGGAGGTCACCTGCTCCCAGTGAGGCTTTCCTGGGAGCCGCAGAGCATCCCCGTGGCCTCCCGCTCCGTGAGGTGTGCCCCGCGTGCTGCCAGCGTGGCGGGAGCTCGGCCCCGCCGGTCCCTTTCGGCAGGAGGTTCCCTTTCGCGCTGAGCAGTCGGCGAGCGGGACGGGCTGCAGAGGACCCGTCGCCTGGTGCTGCCCTGTCTCCAGCGTGGGGTTGGGGTCCAAGCACAAATCCAGGCTGGGCGGGGAAGGGCTGGAGAGCAGCCCTGAGGAGAAGGACCTGGGGGTGCTGATGGACGAGAAGCTCAACATGAGCCAGCAATGTGCCATCGCAGCCCAGAAGGCCAACCGCATCCTGGGCTGCATCAAAAGAAGTGTGGCCAGCAGGGCGAGGGAGGGGATTCTGCCCCTCTACTCCACTCTCGTGAGACCCCACCTGGAGTACTGCCTCCAGCTCTGGAGTCCCCAACAGCAGAAGGACATGGACCTGCTGGAGCGGGGCCAGAGGAGGGCCACGAGGACGATCCGAGGGCTGGAGCACCTCTCCTATGAGGAGAGGCTCAGAGAGTTGGGGCTGTTCAGCCTGGAGAAGAGAAGGCTCCGGGGAGACCTTATTGCGGCCTTCCAGTCCCTAAAGGGGGCCTACAGGAGAGCTGGGGAAGGACTTTTTACTGGGGCATGGAGTGATAGGACGAGGGGGAATGGNTGGCAGGGGGGTGGAACTCGATGATCTTCAAGGTCCTTTCCAACCTCAACCATTCTATGATTCTATGATTCTTCCAGACCCACCGGAGGCGGTGGCCTTCAAGGACGTTTGTCAGGGCGGCGTGCCTCCCCACGGGCTTCCCCTCCCTGCTGTGGGAGGGCGTTTCACTCTGACCTGAGGCAGCAGCAGATAGCGTGCTGCAGGCCCGCTGTTGCGGAGCTGCGCCGGACCTGGGGTAGCCCTGGCAAGTCGGGGCACTGTGAGGTCCTAGAAGCCGCTGGCAGCTCCCTGAATGCAGCTGGGAAGAAGGTCCATCTCGGAGCCCTTCCGGAGCGGGATTTCCCTGCGGCGCACCGGGCTGCGCTCAGGCGGGAGTCCCTCGCTCTGCCCCAGGGAGGAAGAAGTTGGGCTGACGCGTGGACGGCTCTTTCCTCTCTTAAGAGGAGTTTTCTTTTGTGCATTTCCTCCCATTTCTCTCATCAAAGGTGAGACGATCCATAGCCTGAGTGGAGGTCGCACCCTTTCTGGGAGACTGGGCTGTGGGTCGCGGTGGCTGCTCTGCCCGCACAGCATCCTTCGCGCTTCTAATGGTTAACTGCTTGTCCCAGAATAAGGCTCAGATCCCGCCGGGCACAGCGTCTGCAGGCGGGTATTTTCTCGCTGAGCACCTCTGCCAGATCCTCACTCCGCCGGTGCTCTAAGCAGCGGGTGGGAGTGGAGGAAGTCCCATGGCCGTGGGATGCTGCTGCTCTGGGAACTGGGAGGAGGCGTGCTGCGCCCTGCCCGGGGTGCCGGAGCTCTCCGGCCCTTCCAGGGCGGCTTCTTCCACGGGTTTTTGAAGTACTGCTCAAAGATCAGCAGAACTGCCAAAGGGAGCTCAGGCTGCCGTGTGCCTTGGCGTAGTAAGGCGTCCTGGGCTGCAGATCTGAAATGCTTTTGTGCAGGTGTTGCTCCTTGTGCCCTCTTGTAAACTGGTTTCCAGGTCGCTGCCCGCAGCGCCTGCGTGAGCAGAAAGGGAGCGAGCAGCTTCTTGGCTGGAGGAAATGCGTTGCTGCGACGGACGCACAAACTGCTCGGTTAGGTCTTCCCCTCTCCTTGGGGTCGGGCGAGTTGTCAGTGAAGATGCAGTGCGTTGTCCTGCTTACTCCCAGACATGGGCCACTGGAGCCGAGGCCATGGTGGTCCACAGGCACGGGAGGTGTGTGCCACCCCTGGGCTCTGCTTGGATAAGCCTCAAAACCAGCAGCAGAGATGCGTTTTACGTCGAGCGTGAGCTTGGCCTGTGGCACCCCGTGCTTCAGGACACTGGAACGGTGAGGGCTTGTCGTAGGGACGCCCATCCCCGTTGGTGTCGTAGCTGTCATCGTGAGACAGGGAAGGGACCAAGCGTGACTTGGCGCCAGATGGACTCTGGGCCACCTCTCAGCTTCATGTCCGACGGCCCCTGCGGAGAGGAGGGGTCTCACAGGCAGACTGTCCGAGGGATCGCTGCACCGGTCCTGTGTTTTGGAGAGGGAGCACGCTGCGGTGTCCCCGGCCCTGCCCCTCTGAGAAGAGCCGGCTGCTGCAGGTCAGGGCCGGTGGCTCGCTGCTGCCTCCGTTGCTCCAGACCGGAGGGGCTTCCCGGGGTGCCGGCCCACAGCCAGCCATTGGGTCTCTGTCCGTCCGCTGCTCTTCACTGTTGGTTTCAGAACTTTAACATTTTACCCGTGGAAAAAACAGAGCAGAAAGGGAGAGGGTTTTCCCACAGTCCCCCGTTGGGCAGGAGCAGCGCGTGGCGTAGGACGTCTCCCCTGTCCCAGTCCCGTGCTGCGCTTCCTTGCCCGCGGTGCACGGGGCTGCGTAGGCAGAAGGTGTTTCCGCAGTCGTGTCCCGGGCAGCTGCCTGTCTCTGTCTGACGGTCCCGTCTCGGTCTGCCCTAGGCCACCAACGGTGGGGGAGCCTTCAGTGACTACTCCTCCTCTGTGCCCTCCACACCGAGCATCAGCCAGCGGGAGCTGCGGATCGAGACCATTGCTGCCTCCAACACACCCACCCCCATCCGCAAGCAGTCGAAGCGGCGCTCCAACATATTCACGGTAAGCAACCCGGGGCTCGGCGGGGCTTTGGGGTGGGTTTTCCGAGGGTCAGGCCAGGACCTGCAGCAGTCTCGCCCCACGGGCTTTCGTGCGGTGGTCTCTAGGGGAGCCGTGCTGTGCTGGCCAGCGAGGGAGGGGTGGCAGGGGATGCAGGGCGGGTGTGGGGGTCCCCCCGCAGGAGTGTGCATGTGCAGCGGGGAGGGAGGGAGGGAGGGAGGGAGCCTTCTGCGTGCGTAGGGACCGGGGTGCTGAGAGCTGCCTCCGGTGGGATGTGTGTGCATGGGGGAGCGCCTGAGAGCACGCTATTCCTTGCACACGTAGGAGTGTGCTTGGGGTACGCTCGTGTGGGTGTGTGTCGTGTGTGTATAGTGTGTGTGTGCGTGAGCTCCCCGGTCTTTGCTGGGGAGAGCTGCACTTTGTGCCTGCACAGCACCAGTGACCTCTGTGTTCCTCTCCGTGGGGCCCCGTCCCCCGAGCGTGGCACGAAGCCCCTGGCGCCTGGGCCTCCTCTTGGGTGCCAGCTGTGCTGCGCCAGCTGTGCGGTGCGGAGCCCAGCGCGTGGCACCGGGCCGCGCTCGCTCCAGCACCCGAACCCCGCGTCTGCGTGCCCTGCGCAGCGCGCCCGGCGCTGCTGTGGGGCTGGGAGGGAGGGTTGGCGTTAGGCAGGCAGCAAAGCCGCGGGCCCCAGGCGGTGCAGGGCGCGTTTGCAGCCGTTCTCTCTGCGGGCTGAGTTGCAGCCTGCCCCTCGGCACGCCACGCACGCGCCCGTCCGCGCAGCGTGCGCACAGTCCTGCCCACACACGCACCCTCGCTGTCAGCGCAGCCCGTGAGTCCCCCCGTGCTGTTAGCGCGCACACACTCCTGGTCCCCATGTCCAGTGTAGGCAGCCTCCGTTCCCCGTGTAAATGTGCTCCTCTGCCCCCGGTGCCCCCATAAATGTGCTGGGCTCAGGCCTCTCTCCTCCTCCCCATCTAAATGTGCTTTCCAGCCACCATTGCTCAGCACACCCTGTCTGCTGTCTGTGGAACTGCCCACCGTAAAGTCCGTGTACGTGTTGCACCGTGTCACCCCGAGCGAACAGCCGCCATTGCTCTGGACCCAGACCACATAAATTCACAATGTCCCGTGCCCCGTCCCTCCCGCTGCACTATTGGCATCCCAGATTGCCCCCGCTCCTCGTGCTGGGAGTGTCCCCGTCTCCCCCAGCTCCGGACATCCTGGAAGCATCTGCTCCGATGTCCTGAATGCTCCGTGCGCTCCCCACCGTTTGCATCTCATGTGCCCCCCAGTCCTCTCCGTGCACGTGTTCCCAGACCCTCCCCAGTGCACGTGCTCGCCCCGCTCCCTCTGCTGCCCCAGGTAGGCTGTCCCCCCCCGACCTCCTCCCAGCACACACCGCCCGTGGCGGTGGGTCCACTGCTCCCGACGCATGGTTGTTCCCTCAGTAGCCCTCCCCTGCTCTGTGTGCTCGTGCCTCCCCGAAGACACCCCGCAGGTCCCCTGTTGTCGCTGGTCGTGCTCACTGTTGCAGTTCGGTGCTGATGGATGCTTCTCCTCCCTCCCCGCCGTTTCTCTTGCTCATGCTTGCTGCTGTGCACCGGTGCACGCGGGCGCTCATGCACTGCCACCCATCCTTCTGCTCGCCTGTGCGCCGACGGGGTCTGGACTCGCCGTCAGCTCATGTTCACGCTCTCCCACTCCTCCTGGAGCCCCGTGCTCGGCTCACTCGGTGTGGGCACATGCTCGTGGGGGGAGGAGGAGGGCGGCTTGCTGTGGGGCTTACGCTTCTTTGCTGTGGACGTCATCATCTGTCTAGGGCTCTCACTTGCTCGCTCATTCTGGGCTCTCGCTTGCTCACTCTCGCTGTGGGGCTCACCCGTGCTCATCCGGGCTCGCGCTCACTCGCCGCGGTGCTGGGGCTCACGCTCACTCGCTTGCTCTCGTGCTGGTGCACACACACGGCTCACATTGACGTCTTCACCCCATTTGGTCGCGGCAGCAGCAGCAGCTCCCGACGCCTCCTCCCGCAGCGGGACGGGGCCAGGAAGAGCAGGGAGGGGAAGGGGAGGCTGTCCTGCCGCTAGCGTTTCCCAGGCAGGCAGCGTAGGTGTAGCCAGCAGCCCCCGTCCCCGCGGGGTCCCCCAGGCGGGCACAGACCTCTCTGGGGTCCGGGCAGGGCCGTGCTCCGCTCGGCTGCGGGAGCAGCTGCAGCCCCAGTCCCGAGCTGTGCCTGGCTCCTCCGCGTCCAGTCCTCCTCCTCCTCCTCTTCCTCCTCCTCTCCTCTCCTGCTCTCGCTCCCCTCCTGCTCCCCTCCTGCTCCCCACGCCGGATCGCGCCCCGCCGCCGCAGAGGCGGGGGTCTGCGTGCCCGAGACCACCAGGTGGAGACAGACTCTGCCCCGGCCCCGCTAGCCGGAGCCCGAGCCCCGAGAGCTGCTGCCGCCGGCGCCCGCTCCCCGGCCCGTCCGCCCGCCCGTCCGCTGGCCCCCGTCGCTGACAGACTCGTGTCCGTGTTCTGAGTATAACTTGCCAAACTCTTTATTCTTTCGATATTTGCAGATATGTGCCACTGTTTCCAACTTTTCATCAACAAAAAGGCCTTTCCAACTCCTTCCAAATTAGAAGATCCAGGTGGTTACACACGGCACCTCTGTACAAATTCTCTCACTTTTCATTGCCTCTCCAGGGCCGGATAAGGGATGGGCACTGGGATTGATCTAAGATTAGAGGCTCGCCCGCCCTCCAGCCAGCATGGGTCCCCCCCTCGGAGACACGCAGGAGCCTTTTAAATCCCCCCAATGTAAAGTCTAGGAAGCGCTGAGACGGCCTGCGCCTGCACTTTAAGCTGGGACATTTCTGGGCCTGCTGGATGCTGTCTAGGCACTTTCCATGCTCGGGGATGCCAGGCGGACGACCCCCATGGGACGGGAAGACCTGCAGACCCGCCGGGACCGGGCGACAGCAGCGAGTGGAGCTGGATGGGCCAAAAGACGCTTTGCTGCTGCCTGCGGGAGCTGCTGTTAGCGCCTGCCGCTAGCACCCAGCTCCTTCCTCCCTACCGCACCTCCTGCAGCCTGCATGGACTCCTGCTCCTCCTCCTCTTCCTCCTCGCAGCAGAGCAGCCATCTATGTCTCTTTAGTTTTCTTCTCTTTCAATCTCTTTGTTTTGTTCTGGGCCCAAAAGCAAGCGAATCGGTGTCCCAGGCGCGTGGGGCTCGTGTCCCTTTCTGATCCAAAGCACATGGGGCGCTCCCGGACTGAGGGGGTGTGTAGGACACTCCAGAGAGACGCTGCCGCTGCCCTTCTGCCATTGTTGTGATTCTGAATGTATTGATTGTGCTCCATGCCGTGTATGACTTGATATTTTCCTCTGTCCTAAGCACTTTGAATGAGTTCTGCTCAACAGACTGTATATTTCATATTGTATTTATTGGAGTTTGCTCGCACCGCAGCTGCCCTCGGGGGCTGGCGGGTTTTGCTCTCGACTCTCTAGACGTGTGATAGATATTTATTGTCCATGCTCTTTTGTAAGGGGCTGGTATCTCTGCCCGGTGACCTGTGCTACTTTGTATGGTGCAAGTGTGTTAACAGAATAAATCTGTTGGATTAGTAGAGGTGTGAGTTCCTTCACTGCCTTAGCCTCTCCTGCTTCCATCCATGCTCCACCTGCATCCCATGCCATTTCTGTCTGTCGCCATGTCCTGTGTGCCCCCGCGGGAGGTGGGTCAGAGGTAGCCCCGTTCTGCCAGGAGGACAGCTCTGCTTGCCGTTGTGGGGGGAGAGGACAGCTCGCCAGGGGACAGGCGGCGGGGAGGCGGGGGCTGGAGTGTCCCTAGAGGGGACGGGCGAGACGCTGGCTGCTCCATGCGCTGGGAGACCTGGCCTGGGGGACAGTGGTCTGCTCCGGCAGCCCGCTGGGGATGGTGGGGCCGTGCGTTTCTGTCTCCCGTGCCCTGTCTCTAACGGACCTCTGTCTCTTCTCTTCCAGTCTCGAAAGGGCGCGGACCCGGAGCGGGAGAAGAAGGTGCCGGAGTGTAAAGCGGACAGTATCGGCAGCGGGCGGGCCATTCCCATGAAGCAGGTTCGATCCTCCTCCCTTCACCCCCATGCGGGAGCTCCCTGGGGAGGTGCCGCGGGGCTCTGCGGTGCGGGATGGGGCGCCTTCGCTCGGCGCCAGGCACGGGCGAGCGCGGAGGAGACGGGTGCCCCTCGGCCCGGGCAAGTGCGCGCCTTGGGGGGCTGCACGCCCGCCTGGGCCCGAGGAGCGCTGTGCGGGGGTGCCAGCGTGGACCCCGCGACGGGTGCTGGGCACAGAGCAGGGGCTGCTCCGGCCGGCAGAGCAGTTCCAGCAGAGGGCATCCGCGCCCCGCGCCCGCTCCCGGCCCCCCGCTGCAGCCCCCTGCTGCAGCGCTGCTCTCCTCTCCTCTCCTCTCCTCTCCTCTTCTCTCCTCTCCGCTCCACTCCTGCTCCTGCTCCGCGCCGCCCCAGCTGCCCTCGGCAGGACGAGGAACCTCTCCTCATCGTGGGCAGTGGCCAAAAGCAGCGAGCGCAGAGCTGGCGCCGTGAGCTGTCCTGAGTCCGAGGGAGGCAGCCTCTTGCCCCGGCAGCGGTGCGTTCGGCTCCTGCCTCCTGGCTTCCAGGGAAGCTCGAGCTGCCCGGAGCCGATGGCGAGCATTGCCCGTCCCCGCGTCCGCCAGCTAGAAAGCAGCAATGGGTAATGTCGGAGCGAGCCGAGCGGTAGGGATTGGCTGGGTGGTGTTGCCACCAGGATTTCCTTGCACTACTGGCAAGGCGCATCCGCACAGTGCTTTGCAGCGCCGGGCCGTGCCTCTGCCTCGCGCCCTCTGCCCTCTCTTGGGAATCCATTTTTCTTCCCACGGCCCCGTCTGCCTCCACGCTGCCGGCGCTGAGCTGCTGCGTGCAGCAGGTTGGTCACCGCTCGGCATCGCGGGAGCGTTGGGCAGTGGGGCGGGAGGGCAGAGTCCGCGTCCCGACCAGGTGCTGTGTCCCCGGCACCGCTCCGTGCTGAGCGTTCACTGGGAGAGCCATCCCGGGGAAGGACTCAGTGAGGCCGGGCTGACCGAGGAACGGGGTGGAGGGTCAGAAGAGGGAGACCCTGCTTGCTGCCGGCGCTGCCAAAGCGCCCTGACTTTTCCAGCCCAGTAGCAATACCGAGGCGGGTTTACGGAGGGCCGCTGCCGGTGCCAGTGGTGCGCAGCGGAGCGGCGCTGGAGGAGGGCAGCGTGCTGGAGGTCGGGTCAGGCGCCGCAGGGGAGCAGTGGCGGGGGAAGCAATGCCGGGCAGGGGCTGTGGGGTCTCACACGTGGGGGCTCTGCTCCCACAGTGCCTGAGGTTTGCGCAGCCCCAGCTGCATGCCACGTCGTGCCCCTTCTCTCTCTGTGGCACAGGTCCTTTTTTTAGTCTCCTGGCTGGAGCAGGGATCAAGGCTCCTTTAACTGGTGGTGCCCCTCAGGGGTCAGTACTGGGCCCAGTCCTGTTCAGTGTGTTCATCACTGACCTGGATGAAGGGATAGAGTGTACCATCAGCACGTTTGCTGATGACACAACACTGGGAGGAGTGGCTGACACGCCGGAGGGCTGTGCCGCCATACAGCGTGACCTGGACAGGCTGGAGAGTTAAGCAGAGAGAAACCTTATGAAATTCAACAAGAACAAGTGTAGGGTACTGCACCTGGGGAGGAATAACCCCATGTACCAGTACAGGTTGGGGGCTGACCTGCTGGAGAGCAGCTCTGTGGAAAGGGACCTGGGAGTCCTGG
>VUYV01000536.1:152151-190022 GCA_008711295.1 Anarhynchus alexandrinus
GTGTCCAGAGGGCCCTTCCAACCCTGACCAGTCTGGAATTCTGTGTGTAACTGTTTCTTCTACTGCTTCTGCTGGTGGGGTCCTTGTCCCTCTGTCCGTACGGCTCCTCGTTTCGCACCAGAGCTGGCTGCCTCTGCGCACAGCCTGGCCGGGGCCGTGTGATGGGGATGATGGTCGTGCCCACTCCAGCAGCACCTCGCAGCGGTGGTGGTGCACGGCCCGAGGCCGCCCTCCCGCCCTGTGTGCTGCGCGTTGGCTGCGGGTCAGCGCGGCGGGTCGCTGGTTTGCGGTGGCAGCGCCCGCGCTCGGAGGGCGAATGGGCCCGGCGTCTGCCGGAGCCTGCTGGTCTGCCGGAGATCGCAGTGTTTTGGTGTGACGGAGTCGCTCCTTGCTGTCGGCAGAGCAGCGCTGTTACCGTGTCGAGCAGGTAGAGAACTGAGGCAGACGAAGGGCTAGGGCTGCCAAACAAGGCTTGCACGTCGCTCCCGCGCTTCGCAAGTCATCGGTGCCAGAGTACTCGCCTGGCTCAGGACCTCAGTGAAGTCACCCGTTCGCAGAGCAGCAGCTCGCCGGGAGAGCCCGGAGCAAACCGTAACCCTGTGGGACCCGTGTCCCTGCCTGGGCTCAGGACTGGCACCAGAGCGGTGGGAGGTGGTTCCGCAGAGGAGGTCCTGGCGGTCTTTTTACAGGAATGTGTGCTGACGCTGGGAGAAGCAACATCTGGTCGGAAAGGTAGGCGCAAGTTCATGCAAATGGCTCTCCCTCCCCGGGCTCTGTGCTGCACCACGCTGGAGCCGCTGTCCCTGGGGCGATGCTCAGGCCACAGAGCGCTGCTGGGACCTGTCCCCTGGGATACCGTGGCACTCCGAAATGGCTGCCCTCCCGCTGCTTGAGTTAAGCAGTTGTGCTACAGCGTCTTAGGGAGGCACAGAGCTTCGTTCCTAAAGGAGAAAAGAGGCCAATATCCACCTGCAGGTTATGGGGGATGGGGTTGGTGTAAACATGCAGCGCAGTAGACACAGAGTGACATCAGAGTGCTGCAGTTCTGCACCGTCCCTGCTGCGGCCCTTCGCCGGGTTGTCCCTCCAGGAGGAGCGATGACTTGGTACCACCAGTGTGAAAAGGAGCAAAGATTCTCAGGAGCTGTAGCTCCGTATCACAAAGATTTGGGATAGGTGATGGTTGCTCTGCTCTCTGATATGGACCTGCCCCCTCTGGAAGGTCGTGGAGATCTCGTTGCTTGCCATCTCTTTGAAGGGCGGCGAAGGAGCAAGGCCTTTGGCTAGTTTTACTCTTACATGGTCTGGTGGTCCCAGCCATACAAGAGCAGAGAAGCCGGTCGTTTTGAGAGCTGTAGAGTGGCGAACATGCGGGATCTTCTGCCTGGGTGCACGGCCAGTTCCAGACTGGTTCGCTTCCCTCAGCATGTGCGCTGCTGGGCTGGTGGCAACAAATGCTGTTTGGGGTTCTGCCACCACTGGTACATAACCTCGGAGCAGTTTGATTCCTCTGCTCAGAAGAGCGAGACTGGTGCGCGCTTAAACTGCCCAGAGAGAGCTGAAGCCCGAGGGTGGTGTGGGGCGGCAGTAGGGTGGTTGTCCTGCAGACTTCTGTGGTCGCTGTGACCGGTGCCCAATCTCTTCTGGACTCTGCGGGAAGAGGACCAGCCCGAGGGACTGCTGGCAGCCCTGTTGGGCGCCCGGTGCTTTGGGTTCCTGCACAGGGCCCGGTCTGATGTCTGGGAAGGATGACCACCGAGGGGGAGGCTGCGTTGGCTGTTGCAGAGAGGAGAGACATTGGGTGGAGGCCGCGTGGCTGAGAAGGGACGGGTGCTGCCACGGAGGTGTGGTAGCTGGCTGTCACTTGTCACCACCTTCTCCAGCGCAATTGAGAACACTGGGTGACCTGCTCTGTCTCCCGTACACCTCATGCACACCTGGAGAAGATGGACATACCCAGTGGTACAGGTGAGACCATGGATGTTGGGGTCCCTCTACACCTTGGCCAGCACCTCCTCCCCTCCCCTGCGGGCTGCGGAGGCAGCCGGTGCCTCTGCTGGGGCTGCCCCACACCGAGGACTCAGGATCCCTTTGCTGCCGTGTCCTTCTGGTGATACGTAGGTTTGGATGGTCTTGCAAGGTTGGAAGAGCTTCTCCATAGCTGGACGCTTGTCTCTGAGAAGTGGGTTAATTAGGCCGGGAGACTAAGCTTCCCCAGCTGTTCGTTACTAGGAATGAGCTCCTAATTGCACATGTACCAGATTCTTTCCGAGAAGGCTGTACAGAACGCGCGGGCGGCCCAGGGGTCCCCGGGTCCCTGGCCCAGCTCGGTTTGGGCCATGCTCTCCAGTAGGGCCCAAGGCGGGTGACTCCTCCTCCTTGGGAGCTGGGATCATGCTGGGAGCTTAGATTACATTTAAATTGCCATTTGCATTTTCCAATCAATACGCGACTTTACAATTAAGTTTGGTGTTAAAATTCTTAGCAAAAAGTGAGTGGAAGGGAGATTTGTGGAGTAAACGAGTCCTTTGGGGGCCATCGCTGCTCCCTGCTTCATTACGCTGCATATTGCTGCTGCTGCTTTTACTGTGCACCACCACAATCCAAACACAACAGAGACACTCGCGCTGGCCGACAAAATGCCGGGAAGGAAAGGAGAAGAGGGTTGGGCTCTCCTGCCTTTCGTCTCCGGCAGCTTCTTTCCTTCCTGCAGGACTTCCACCCTTGGGAAGAAACTTGTGGAAGAGTTATTTCTTATAAATCTTTCCACGGGAAGCAGAGGGAGCGTGAGGAGTGGCAGCGCGCACGGGCGCAGGGTCTGGGCAGACCTGAGGAGCCCAAGCCAGTGCACGGTGCGTGGTGAGGACGTGCGTGGAGGGTTGAGTCCAGCTGTGGGGACGCGCCTGCCTCCGGCCCGTTCTCCCGCCCTGTCCTCCTTGCCACTCCACTGTTCTCTCTGAGCTGCCGCGAGGGCTTTCCGCCAGGAAAACCAGAGTTCTCCGGGTGCTGCTGGGCCAAACCTCCTCATTCTGCCATCAGAAAAGAAGAAGTTGGGCTGCAGAGCCGTAGCCTTGACGCAGTCAGCGCAGCAGCACCGCTACAACCGGGAATCCTCTCGGCTTCTGTCCCTGCCTCTTCGTCTCCGATACAGCAGTGAACAACAAGTCTGAGCTCTGTGCCTCGATTCAGCTGTTTCTTGCAAACGTTTGGCCTTAAGGGCCCCTTCCCCCCGCGTTGTGTCAGATGTTTCCTGAGACTGTGTAGTTGCTCCCGGTTTTGGACTCTTGTGCCTTCTGGCTTGAAAGAAGTGGGATCAGTGCTCGATCCTCTGTTTCCAGGTCCGGTTTTGCTTCTGCTTCCATTTGTGGAGTTCCAAATTTGTAGCTAAACTAACTGCAGCTGAACTCTTCTCTGCAGACAACACATTTTTGGGGCTTGACAGAAGACGCAGCAGCCTGGGAGTGTTGAAGTAGGTATTTTTGTAGCACCAAGGTGCTTCCAGTCGAAGACGCACCAAGGAGAGAGGCAGCAGCCGGAGCTGCTGTTTTGCGGTGGGTATTGGCAGGGCAGGCTGCAGAAGCAAGCCAGGTCTGAGGCCAGAAGGGATCACTATGCCCAGAAGCCAGAGAATTTCACCCAGTGACTTGGAGCCAAATTTGTAACTTCGGCCTGGCCCGGAGCAGATTTGTTTGAAAGATATCAAACAAATGTTCTCAAATACAGAGAATCCACCGTGTACCTAGACTAGCTGTGATGTTAAACTGTCTTTAGATGCGAGGAGGAATAACCGTTTCCACACACGGTGTGGGAAGTCTGTGGCCCAGCGGTGCTGCTCGAGAGGATGGTTTTGTGTAGGTCAGAAGGAGAGCAGAGCCATGTCCTGGCATTGAGAAACCGCGGGTACCGCTCGCTGCCTGCGAGGGCATGGCTTACCACAGCCCAGGAGCGCTCTCGCCCCTGACGCCGTACAGCCTCGGTGGGCTGCCCCGTCCCGGTCAGCGGGGGCAACAGGTTTGGGACTGCGAGTCCAGAGGAGAGAAGAGGACACGGAGGTGTAATCGAAGCCTTGAGATAACGCTACGTGCTGCTGCGGAGGGCCTGTCCTGCTCTGAGTGGTCACCGCCACGGGACAAGCGCTGCGCTGCCGTTGCACAGCGGAGGTGCAGGAGGCGTTGGGCGCCGATCTCTGTGGGATGGAGTGCAGTCCCCGGCACTGGCGGTTCCTACGAAGGGGTTGGAGTGACATAGGTACACATGAGCCTGCCCTGGGGAGGCAGGTGACAAGGTGACCTCCAAACGCTCCTCCAGCTGTGGTAATATCGCACCTGGAGGTGATACCCTCTGCCCTGTCCGACCTGACAGTCCGCTGCCAGGTTGAGTTCCCGTCCTCGCTGAGCACCGGGAGCTCGGGAGCCGCGCGGCGTCGGCACACCCCGGCCCGGGGAGCCCACCGTGTGCTCCGGTCCCCGCTGCCCTCGGGAGCCAGGTTTGCCAGGGGATATGAGGCAGTTTGTGTTAACGACCAGTCGCTGCAGTGGTTTACACTGCAGTTTCTATGTTACCTTCAAGTTTTGTGTTTTCTTTGAGCTCCTTTGGGGAAGACGTTGATTAAATAGTGTGAATCAAATGCAGATTGGTGGGACCTCTGTGCAAGTACTTCTGTTGGACGTGGATTTGCCATTTATGATTACACTTGTTTATGATCACGTTTTGAGACCTTTCACTTGACCAGCTTTTACTCCACACGTTAGTGGCTTCATGGATTTTGTACAGTCGGGTTTTAGTGGTGCGTGCTGCTCAGTTAAAATCCTGACAGAAAATGAAAAATGCTGTGTCAGTGCAGTTGCCATTGCCGCCAGATATTGCCGTCTTACCAAAAGCAGGATCAGACTTCTCTGATGACGTATTTCTGCACTGGTTGGCATTGGTTACCCGCTGTCCTCTCGTCCTTCGCTGATCACTCCTTGCGGTGGCTTTTCCACCGTTTTGCCCGGCGTAAGCGTCCGGCTGAGTGGCCGTAATTATGAGGGTCATTGCTTTTCCCCTTGCGGATCTTGGCGAAGTGCGAGCTTTCCGACTGCTGCCATGTTCCAAGGCGCGTTTAAATCAGCACCTTTTAACCGCTGCTGGGCGAGATCTTCAGCGAATTCCCTCTGAGCTCTTGGTGGCAAGGGCTCAGATCCTGCCACCAGCACGGCTCAGCCTTCGCCGCTCTGTTTTAACGTGCTCTCCCTTGCACGAGTAGGAGGCGTTTCCTTTTCACACCGTTTGCTTCCCGAGTACTGAGCATACGCGGTCACGGAGCACTTCTGCCTTTTCTGCGTCATTTATTGCCGATTTCACGGTCGCGTCTGGCAGCGTTGTTCCCCCGGCATGTGCCAAACCCTACAACTTTTTGTTGTGTTTTTCCATCACGTGGGCGCAGCGGCCTCAGTCTCTAGGCAGTGGGACAGGGCCCCCAAATATGCCGAGGCTGGCAGGACAGAGACTTTCTGTCCAAGGTTTTGAGGAGGTGCTGGCCTGGGGCCCAGATTTTTGCCCCGTTAGGAGCAGCCAGTCTGGATGTCTGTGCAGACAGCACTCTCGGAGGGCCCGGGCCCGACAGTTGGTAGATCCAGCTTTTTCCCAGACTCTGTTATTCACCCGTACTTTTGTCCCCCTGCGCTGTCGTTTCCTCCCTGCCTGCGGAACACTTGATATCCCCCCCAGTCCCTGCTCCGGAGCCCTTGCGTCTGCCTTCTTGCCCTGTCTTCTTTCTTCCGCTCCACCTCTGCTCTTACCTGGTGCGCGATGCGTTGCTGCTAGGAGCAGATTTCCCGGGAGGCAGAATGGGATGGGGAGAGAGTCAGGAGGGTCCAAGCTCTGAGCGTTGGTTCAGGTGAATGGAAGTGAGTTCTGGGTCGGGCTGGTGGGAAGAGGGAGCTTCAGGGCACGTGAGCACCATCGTTTTCAGGCCCCAGAAGTGTGCTGTGCCTGAAGACCACAGGACGGGTCTCATGTAAAATCCTGGTGGGGAAAGGGGGTGAACCGACCCCTCAACTGCCCAGGACCTGCTCTACCTCCTGGAATGTGTCCCTAGCTCCATTTGTGTGACATCCCTAAGAAAGAATTGCACGCTGGCAAGAGAAGATGCGTTCCTTGTGAGACCTGTATCGTGGAGTGCTGTTCCACTGATTGGCCTCCACCTGTCCCAAATTGTCCTTGCCTTGGCCATCCCCCGGCTGTGCTTTTGGTGATGGAAGAGGGTTTAGGAGCGCTGTGGTGACAGAGAAAGCAGTGTCGGTTGGTGGCGAGGTTGGCTTCTGCCGTGTGTTGGCACTGTTCCTCAGCACACGGGAAGTTGCCCAGAGAGAGCGATTTGGGAGGGCAGAGTATGTGGTAGGTCCCTCAGAGGATCTGGGCATCAGTGCTGGCATGGGGAGACCCTCGTCTCTGAGAATAGGGGTGGGCTGTCTGTGGAGACATGCTGGGGTTGGAGAGGAACGGGGTGCAGCCCTTGTCCTACCAGTCCCACGGGAAACGCTGTTGGGAAGGCTGACCTGGAAGATGTTTTCCTGAGTCCTGATCTTCGTGTCCCTTCAAAGACTGGTCTCCTACAAGTGGCGATGCTGTAGCTGAGTGGGAGGTGCCTGGGACAAACAAGGTCTGAGTCTTTTGACACTTCTTTTCTAGGGCATTCTCCTCAAACGCAGCGGCAAGTCTCTCAACAAAGAGTGGAAGAAGAAGTACGTGACGCTGTGTGACAACGGAGTCCTCACCTACCATCCCAGCCTGCACGTAAGTACTGCGCTGGGCTGGGCACAGGAGCGGGGTGGGACAGAGCGGTGTCCTCCCCCACGCTACGGCTGCTGCTGCAGGTCCGCTTGCAGGTGCCACTGTCGCAGAGTTGCTTGGGAGGGGGTTGGCAGCAGATGGAAGCCCCGGTCGCTGCCTGCAGCGGTGCCCCACGCAGGAGGTTCAGCACGAGCCCTTGATGGGGCAGGCGTAGTCAGCAGAGCTGTTTCTTACCAGGGTCTGGAGAAAACCTCTTCCCTCTCACGAAGGCTCTCTGCAGTGCCAGGCTGGGTGGGAAAAACTGATGGGAACGTGTCCTGCACAGAATTACGCTAAGGAAATGCATCTTTCTTTTTTCCGTTCCGTTGCTCGGTCCATGAAAGCGGGGGATGCTGCCTCCCCGCATCTGGGGTGAGGAGCAGGCGGAGAACTTGCAGCCACGGCTGATGGTGCCATTTGGGTGTGGAATAATTTTCCTGGCTGCTAGGTATTGGGTAATGGAGATGAGGTGCCTGTGCAGAGCCTGCCGAGCTGAGCTGTCACTCGATGCATCTCTGATCCTCTTCACTGCTTGGCTCAGGCGCGCAGCTGCCTCCCCATCCATCTCTGTCGCCTCCCCACTGTGGGGCTAATGACTTCTTCCCCATTCCCTCTTGAGCACAGTTTGCTGCTGAGACAGTGAGCCACGGACAGACACACCTGTGACACCGAGGCCGCGGCACCCTCTGCGGAGGGGATGCGCTGCAGCGGGACAGCCGGGCAGCGGCCGGGGAGCACGGGGCAGAGCGCGGGCGCGGGGCGGTCCAGAGGTGCTGGAGCTCTCTCCGGGGCCGAAGGCAGAAGGGCAAGGCACTGCAGCTCCTGTGCCTCCTGACTGCGCCGGGGCCCGCGGTTTGTCCCCGATCTCCTCAGGCACACGGGTCTTGGTGTGCCCCGAGCCTCAGAGTCCTTCTCCTCTTCTCTAACCCTGGCACGGGCTTGCGGTGCTCGGTCGCCCGGCTCCTGAGCCACGGAGCCTTTGAACCCTCCTTTCCTTACACTGGAAAGCCAGTCATTGCTTTTCCTTCCCTTAATTTGTGGGAACTTTGAGGACATGTTTTTTTCTTTTAGTCTTTGATCCCTGTACCGTAGGGTCCGGTTCTGCAGTTCCCTGACTTTGTAACCCCATTTTTTGGTCTTTATAGAACCGAAGTGGGAGGGAACGGCTGCTCCCTGCTCTGCGTGTGGGCACACACGCGTGCGTGGGTTTATCACATTTCCACCGGAGACATCATAGGCCATTATTACAATCAGCTGTAGCGGCAGAGTAATTTCTGGGATGTTGTTTAACCGCTCTCAGATGATGCTGTTACACACTAGGTTTCTCTCCTTTTTACACCATTTCTTCCTCAGGGGGTGATCTAGATTGATGTCACTTGCTTCCCTTACTGCACTTCTTCAGCGTTTCATTTCATTACTGCGTTGCCCCAAGCAAAAATCTGGTTTGCTTCCACCTGGTGCTACTGGTGATCCACAGCCCGTTGCTAAGAAAGGTACAAGATGGGGCTCTCCTCCCCTAGGCTTCACTGAGGGCTTTGGACTTTGCACCCGAGAGAGGTGTTGTACTGCCCTATGTGTTTACCTGGAGCGAGGCATAATTACCTGTAGGCCACAGAACGCAGAGCTGCTTCTGCCGCCTCTGACTTCTGCGAGGGTGGGGGGTCTGCGTGCTCCCTGCGTGGCATTGCCTCCCTGAAAATCGGGGAAAGGAGCCATGACACCGACCGTCGTGTTACCTTTTTTACTGCAATGCTGACGAAGGCTTTGGCGAGCAGTGTGCTGTTCTGATTAGCAAAGGGCCCTCTGCCTCACCTTCCCTCGGGGTGTCTGGTTTGTGACCTGCTTGGAGGGGACAGATGCAAGAAGGAAGCCTGGAGGAAGAGGTGCTCCAGAAGAGGATGTCCCGTTATATCCTCTCCTCCCCATCTTCTAGAGTGAATCAGGAGGTCATAGAATCATAGAATGGTTTGGGTGGGAAGGGACCTTAAAGACCATCTAGTCCAACCCCCTGCCCTGGGCAGGGACACCTCCCACCAGCCCAGGTTGCTCCAAGCCCCGTCCAACCTGGCCTTGAACACCTCCAGGGATGGGGCAGCCACAGCTTCTCGGGGCAACCTGCGCCAGGGGCTCACCACCCCGCACGGGCAACAATTTCTTCCCAATATCTCATCTCAATCTCCCCTCTTTGAGTGTACAACTGCTCCCCCTCGTCCCATGGCTCCCCTCCCTGACCCAGAGTCCTTCCCCAGCTCTCCTGGAGCCCCTTTAGGGACTGGAAGGGGCTCTCAGGTCTCCGCAGAGCCTTCTCTTCTCCAGGCTGAACCCCCCCAACTCTCCCAGCCTGTCCTCCCAGCAGAGGGGCTCCAGCCCTCGCAGCATCTCTGGGGCCTCCTCTGGCCCCACTCCACCAGGTCCATGACCTTCTTAAGTTGGGGGCTCCAGAGCTGGACGCGGCACTCCAGGTGGGGTCTCCCCCAGAGCAGAGTAGAGGGGCAAGTAGGTGCTGCAGTGTGTTTGTCACCGGGTTTATCCCCCATGGCATGAAGCAGGTTCCCAGACAGAGCACGTTCGGGTTGAACAGCCCGTGTTCCCGAGGAAGGGCACGTGCTGCTTTGTCGCTTCCATCTGTGGCAGCAGCTCTCAGACCAGCAGGCGCGTCGTGAGGAAAGCTGCTGGCAAGAGCCAGTATGTGGGATCCTCCGTCCAGGAGGCACTCGGCATCCCGAAGCTCCTTCCTCGAGATGTGGAGTCGCAGCTTCTCCCCTGCCTTGCTCGGGGTGAGCCCGTCCTGCCCCGTGTCTGGGGATGGCGGAATTGGGGGTGCAGCAGCGGGTCCCTGAGGCTGTGGGAAGAGGGGCTTTCCCAGCCCCTGTCGGGATGTTCAAGCCCCGGAGCATTTTTGTGCTGCTTTTGTGTTCCCAATGGCTTTTCCTTGGCGTGATTCAGGGAAATTCCTGCCTAGACCTCTCTTGCATCTCTGTTATGTTCTGTCCCTGTCCCTCTTGGGATGGGTGGAGGTCCCCCAGGGACCAGCAGCCCTCCCCGTCTTCTTTTTCCTCCAGTAGACGTGTCTGCCCCAGATGTGTTTGTGCCCTGCGTGGCTCTGGCTGGGTCATACTTCTGATTTTACCTATGGAAAGCTTCCTGGTGGGGCTGTTCATCCACTTTTGGGTGTTTATCACACAGCCTGTTTCTGGATCTGTGTCTTGGCACCTCCGGCCCCGCTTTGAAGTGTTCTCACTGGGGGTCAGGCTTAAACCGCGGGTTTGCAGTCGTGGGTCGACAGAGCCCTCCGGCGAGCTGGGTCCAGCCCTGGAACCGTGTTGCGTGTCTCCTCGCTGGCAGCGTATCTGCCCTGACCGCCAGCCTGCACCTCTGCTGGGGTACCGGAGAGCGGCGCGCCCCTGCTCGGTGCCGCCTCTGCCTCCTCTGGAGCCGGCAGCGGTTCCGGAGGCTCCGCGAGCGGGACGCCCGGGCTGGGAGCGGTGGGCGGCAGCTCTGGCTGAAGGCGGGAGTGCCGGGGCGCCCGATCCCCGGGTGCAGCCCGCCTTGTTGCGTCTGTGTTTCTCTTACCTTTCTGAGAGTGCGTTCAGTGACAGGAAAAGAACAAGTTCTGTGAAGATGCCGGTGCGGTCTCCTATCGCTTTCCCAAAGCCTGGGAGAATAAACGCTGCTGCTCGTGAGGACGGCGTATGTGGTTCAGCCCAGCGTCGCTGGCCGGGCTGTGCTGCGCCGCGCAGAGCGAGAGAGAAAGCATCTCCCATTTTGCAGCCAGTGGAGCCATTCACACAATCACCTTCTGTTAATTCTATCTGCAACATCAATTAAATTGTTTGTAGAAACTAATTGAATGTGGCTTAATCACACATCTTAATAGCTTTCCACGCTTTGAACTCGTTGTTAATTCCAGTAATAAAATGAAATGAGAGAACTGGCTGGGTAATTAGCGAGGAGGCTTGGGAAGAAATTGCTGTTTTATAGCATGTAATAAAAGCAGTGCGCTGGTGACCGCTCTCTCCGTCAGGCAGCCGGCTACCGCAGCAATTGTGCTGACTTAGGGAAAATCCTCCAGCCCCTCCGAGGTTCCCTGCCCGAGGGTGCCGCCAGGCTCCTGCCCAACGGGGACAGCCTGGAGCAAGGCTGGGTTGGGCTGGTTGTCTGGGAATTGCCCGGGGCACCAAAGGGTGCGCGCGTGTGGTTTGAGGTCAAGTCGCGCCGGGGTTGGGAGCAGCGGGGTGTGCTGCCACACCGCCCCATCCCTTGGGTTTGCTCCGAGGACGGGACGCCTGGGCAGGGGTCTGTGGGCAGAGAAGGATTCAAACCAAGGTGTTGAGGTGCTGCTGAGGGGTTGTAACCCCAGCAGGCAGCCACCTGCGACCACAGAGCGTTGCCCGTACAGCCCCCATTCACCTGCGTCTTGGAGCCGAGGACTGGGAGAATGGTTGCTCTTACACCGATCTTGTTCGTGGCTGTATCTCCTTGGATTTGGAAGCAGACAGGGACCAGCTCTGAGTTAATCTTTTTGGTGACCTCCTTGTGAACTGGAGCAAGCCCAAGCCTCCCTGCAGCAGCCGCAGTCTCTCCCTGGATGGTTGCTGCCGCGGCTCTCCCGGTTGCAGTGCACATCCCCAGCGCAGAGCCGGGGGGGATGCGCCCACGTCGTGGTTCCCCCCAGAGCCGCTAGCTCAGCTTTCAGCCCCTGCTCCCCTGAGGTCTGCCCAGGGCAGGGCAGTTCCCCTCCATGCGTCCCTCCGGAGGTCGTTGGTCAGATCTTCTTGGGATCTTCTTCTTCTTCAGGGAGAGCCGGCCGCATCGGAGAGGGTTTGGGGAGAGCTGCAGTGCCCTGTGGGGCAGGGGGGGGCTGGAGGGCACGGGACAGGACACAGCTCGCAGCCCGGGCTAGAGGTCTGCAGCTTTCTTTCGACCAAAAGATGAGATGCTATTAGGAGGCAGTGCAGAATGATATTAACAGTCTGCATGTGGAGTTTTTGTTCGCACAATAGACAGTGTACCAAAAGGAATGGTGGAAGCACCAAGTTTTGAACAACTTAATGCTATGCAGATGAGTGTACAGGGGAGTTCTCCTGAGTTGTGTTGGTTTGGGCTTGAATTATGCTAGCTGTGAGCCGAGAGGGTATTTCCAGGTATGCCATTACTTACATTATATTATATTATATTATATTATATTATATTATATTATATTATATTATATTATATTATATTATATTATATCATTAGCTGTCATAGCTGAGTGCTGTGATTAAAAAGACAACAAATGTCAGGGAAGAAGAACTGCCTGCCACCTATGTGCTCTTTGGCTCCATCTGACCTCTGATCCCCAGCCAGATTTTCACAAACGGGCTTGTCGTGGCATCCGACTGCCCGTGGCAACATCCCGGCGTTATTCGTATCAGGGCTGACTGGTTCTGGGCACTGGAAGTGAGACCTGGCACTCCTCCGGCACCAGTTCTAATGCACCAGCTAGTGACGGGAAGAAGGCAGGTCAGAGTCAAGGCTTTGCATCCACGTGGCAGAAAACGGCGGGCTGTGGACACTGGGGAAGTCATAGGGTCCTTTGCCTCTCCCCCACCTGAATTGAGACTTCAGTGTAGTGCAAGAGAAACGGGCATGGGATGAGCTCCCAAGTCACCTGCAAGGTGCTGGCTGACCGTCTGGCTGGGAACCAGTTCCCGTGTGGATGAACGGAACCGGGTTTTTAGTTTGGATTACGTGGGCGAGAGGGGAGCTGAGAGCGGTGGGCCGGGGCAGGGCTGATGGTGAACCTTTCTGCCTCTCTGCTGTAGGATTACATGCAGAACGTCCACGGGAAGGAAATCGATCTGCTGAGAACTACAGTGAAGGTACCGGGCAAGCGGCTACCCAGGGCGACAACGGCAGCAGCACCCAGCGCCAGCCCCAAAGCCAACGGGCTCACGAAGGAGCGGAGCAGCACGCAGCTGACGGGAGGCACAGGTAAGCGTTGGTGTGGGTGTCGGAGGTGGCGGCTGTCCTTCCCTCCGGTGCATCAGCAGGGCCATGCTTTGCTGAGCTGGAAACAAAAGCTGTTCCGGAGTTTCTTCCTTCCACCACTCTCTGTGAGTGCCTTCGGTGGGTGTTGGTGTTTCCGTGTGGGTCTCAGGTAAGCTGCTGTTGGGATTTCATGCTGGTTAGTGTCCAGGACAGACGAAAGAGTAGAAGGGCTTTAACCAGTGGCGTGAGCTCCCCGAGAGGAAACAGTCGAGTCTGATGAGTTGCTGTGTGTCAGGGAGGCTGCTGCTCCCTAAAACAAGGGAAATCTCAGCCGGGGATGTCTCTTGATCCCTGGCAAGTTCTCTTCTGTTTATTTCCTTTTTCGTGGCCCCCTTTTCCCTCCTCACTTTCCCCTGGAGAAATAGTAATGCGAGGGGCTTGGTTTGTAATTACTGTTCTTCTGTGTGCACATTCCAGAGGCACAGCTGGCAGAGAGTGGTGAGAGGAGGTGAGGTTGAGAGCCTCTCTGGTTTCTCATGGAGTTCATGCCACACTGCCTGCTGCTTCCCGTCCCACAGGAGGTGTCTCGCCCTTGGTGCGTTCCTGCCCAAGTTACCCAGGGCGTTGACATGCCTCTACTTTGTCCTCGGGTTTGGTATCCTTGGCCAGGATGGACAGTTTCCACACACGTTCTTCCCAGCCAGCTGTTGGCAGTAGTCTGGTCCAGCAGGGGACGGGTACCTCTCCGATCTTTGGGATAACGAGGGAGTGCTGATAATGCTGCTGCTAACATAAATCCTTCATAATCTGGTACTGCACACTCTGCCACCAAGAATGAACTTGGGTGACCACATCCGAGTGATGAGGAATTGGCTGGGTGGTCACATCCAGAGGGTAGTGGTCAACGGCTCAATGTCCAGATGGAGATCGGTGACAAGAGATCTCCCTCAGAGGCCCATATTGGGACCAGCACTGTTTAGTATCTTCATCAGTGACATAGACAGTGGGATTGAGTGCACCCTCAACAAGTTTGTGGATGACACCAAGCTGAGTGGTGTGGTTGACACGCCTGAGGGAGGGGATGGCACCCAGAGGGACCTGGACAGGCTGGAGAAGTGGACCTGTGTGAACCTCATGAAGTTCAACAAGGCCGAGTGCAGGGTCCTGCACATGGGTCAGGACAACCCCTGGTGTCCGTACAGGCTGAGGATGGAGGGATGGAGAGCAGCCCTGCTGAGAGGGACTTGGGGGTACTGGTGGAGGAGAAGCTCACCATGAGCCGGCAATGTGCGCTGGCAGCCCAGAAAACCCCCGGCATCCCGGGCGGCATCCCCAGCAGCGTGGCCAGCAGGGCGAGGGGGGGATTGTGCCCCTCTGCTGCGCTCTGCTCTGCTCTGGGGAGACCCCCCTGCAGTGCTGCCTCCAGCTCGGGGGCCTCAGCACAGCAGAGACATGGACCTGGTGGAGCGGGGCCAGAGGAGGCCCCGGAGCTGCTGCGAGGGCTGGAGCCCCTCTGCTGGGAGGACAGGCTGGGAGAGTTGGGGGGGTTCAGCCTGGAGAAGAGAAGGCTCAGGGGAGACCTCAGAGCCCCTTCCAGTGCCTAAAGGGTCTCTGGGAGAGCTGGGGAGGGACTCTGGATCAGGGAGGGGAGCGATGGGACAAAGGGGAATGGTTTTACACTAGAAGAGGGGAGACTGAGATGAGATATTAGGAAGAAATTCTTGGCTGTGCGGGCGGTGAGCCCCTGGCGCAGGTTGCCCCGAGAAGCTGTGGCTGCCCCATCCCTGGAGGTGTTCAAGGCCAGGTTGGACGGGGCTTGGAGCAACCTGGGCTGGTGGGAGGTGTCCCTGCCCAGGGCAGGGGGGTGGACTAGGTGACCTTTAAAGGTCCCTTCCAACCTAAACCATTCTGTGATTCTGTCCCCGTTTCTGTTCCGTCCTGCTCCGCACCCCGGTTGTGTCCTGCGGTCGGGGTGTTGTCAGCACTGGGCTTCGCAGCTTTCTGGAGCTGAGGACTCGCAAGATGGGATGCAGCTGGAGCGAGTGCCAGGAGCCGTCTGGGGCCCTCAGAATCACACGCGGCGTAGGGAATGGGGCATGTGACATCGCTGTGTTCGCGTGTTGCCGGGTGTGAAATGATAAGCCCTTCTGAACCCAAACTGCTGTTTCTGTAGTCAGAATTAGTCTGCGGACCGGATGAACCGCCAGCGAATGATTGCAATTATTGTCTTTTTAGCACGAGGATGTGCAACTCGGCCTGTTTGCTGCCATGGCTCTCCACTCTGCGCTGTCTTTTCTTCACCACCACCGTACACCCGCAGCGTGCCCAAGCGCGGTGACAATTCCTGCCTCTGTGCGGAGGCGCTTCTCGGGCGTACGCTTCTCGGGTGCTTTGTCTGAGCTCCTGCTTAGAGGAGGTTATCGGAGCTGTAGGAAGCATTCAAAGACAAACCGCAGAAAAGCTCACGGTGATGTCAAACCAAATGCCCGCGTAACGCCGTGTCCTGCTTTCAATAGTCATCTCAGTCCTGTTGGGCTCACCAGAGCAGATTGAGATGTGACTTGATTACTGATTACTGCTGCTTGGAAAACCAGTGCCCAGAAGTGAGCGCTGTGCGAGGCCTTTCAGTCTGGTTGACAAAGCTTGAGGAGACGCAGTGCGTGGAGGCTGAAGTTAGAGCAATTTAAACTTGAGAGGAGATGTAGTTTCCCAGCAGGGAGGGTAATTAAATGTTGGAATAGTTTATCTGGAGAGCTGGTGGACTTAGCCCTGCTTGAAGCCTTTAAAATGAGATTAGTTATCTTCCTACAAGATATGCTTTAATCCAGCTCGCATGTGTGTGTCGCTGCGTGCGTGTGTAGGGGATCGAGCTGGATGGATACTGTGGTCTTTTCTCATGTAGAAATCTGTGAATTTGAGATCCCCTGTTCGCTGTTTTTTCTCGGGGCCCCTGAGCGGAACAGCGCTGTGCTACCCAGAGCACACGCGTCGTCACGGGGCTCAGCATTAAGACAGCAACCTTAATCAGATGTTATGTGTCTTGGCTTTGGGTGGTTGTCTGCATTGGGCAGAAAGGATTTTTTTTCTCCTGGTACACAAACGGTAAGATGTTTTCCGAGGAATTTTTTCAACTCACTCTGATGCCTCCAAGACTGATTGCAGCTGACGATGCGGTCGCCACGGTGAGTGCACTGACATGATACCGATCCGCTAAGGTGACTTGCTCATATCCCTGTGCAATGCAGAGTACTGGATTTGGAGTCGGTAAAGAATCTGCCCTGCATCGAATTGGCGGGGACTTTGCAGTTTTGCCGCCTTTGGGGCTAGGGATGGGGCTGCTACTGGGGTCCACTGGGCTTCTCTCATCTAATACATGCTTTGGGCAGCTGGAGAGGGAACGCCTCAGAGTTTGCAGTTCTCTGCTGGAGCACAAATTAATCTTCAGAGGACATAGAATCATAGAATCATGGAATAGTTAACAGTTGGAAGGGACCTTAAAGATCATCTGGTTCCACCGCCCTGCCCTGGGCAGGGACACCTCCCACCAGCCCAGGTTGCTCCAAGCCCGTGAGCTTTGGAGACCTGAATGCTTTGCTGTCGCACACCGGAGTGTCTGGGTAAAACCAAACGGCCCGTGCTTGGAGTTCAAAGCAAGTGGTCCACGGCTTCCTTGTGACCTGAGCTCCGCCAGGGTGAGAGAGTGTGCTAATTCATGTCCACTAGATGCACAGTCCTTACCCAGGGCGAGAAAAGAATCATAGAATCATAGAATGGTTTAGGTTGGAAAGGACCTTGAAGATCATCGAGTTCCAACCCCCCTGCCATAGGCAGGGACACCTCCCACTAGAGAAGAAGTAGATAAAGGGGAGGAGGAGAAAAAAAAAATAAAAATCTCACACTGCCCTGTACGTGGATAAAATACACACGTGCAGCACTCTGGTGGTGATTCAAAATAACCTCCAAAGTAGGAACAGACAGTGCACCTTGGAGCTAAATTAAGTAAGAATGGGGAAGGGGCTTGTATTTGTGAAACCTGTGGGACTCGGAGCTCAATGGATGATCGTACCCTGGTATTTAAGCCGTCAAAGAAGGCAACTTTACTGTAGTCAGAGTTGGTTTTATTTTAGGTTGCGTGTGTTCCCATTGTAAACTCTGTTTTCAGAGGCACAGAACGTTGTCGGACTTTGCAGCTGCCTTATGGCCACCTAAGGCTTACTTTTTGTGGAACACGTGTGCAAGTGTGATGTTGTGCGCGCCCAGGGAGGTTGTGCAGTCTCCCTCCTCAGAGTTACTCAAAAACCACCCAGACACAGTCCGGGGCAATGGGCTCTGGGTGGCCCTACTTGAGCAGGGGGATTGGACAGGAGGACCTCCAGAAGTCCCTTCCAGCCCCAGCCACGCTGGCATACTGTATTCGTTTTGTCAGTATTAAAAATTTGTCTCCGAGAGCTGTAAATCTTCAGAGACTCGGTGCAAAGATTGCCTAGAAGCAGAAGTTTTTTCCTCAGTTAGAATTTTTTTGGATACACCTTCCAGAAGTATCTCTCATATGCCCAGATATTTCCATGACATTTCCCTGCCACCCTCCTGTCCCCTGGGTTTTCTTTGGAGACTGGTTGCAGTCTACCATTGAACCACTCGGTCTGTGACACTCTGGTTCAGCTGCGTGGCTGCTGAGCTGTGGGGTGTTCCTGGCACAGCTTTGGTTATGGCCAGGACTCTCCTGGAGAGCACCTGGGGAGCGGTGTGGGCCGGCACAGATTGGGTGCAGCTTTGGGGGGGACAGAGTTACCGTGTGTGCGCAAAAGCTTAGTTGTGCCCCGGGGTCTCAGGACCAGGGGACGGTGTTTAGTGTGCACATTTTAGATGCCCCATCCCTGGAGGTGTTCAAGGCCAGGTTGGACGGGGCTCTGAGCAACCTGGGCTGGTGGGAGGTGTCCCTGCCCAGGGCAGGGGGTGGAACGAGATGGTCTCTAATGTCCCCTTCAACCCAAACCGTTCCATGATTCTGTGATCTCCAGAGGGACCTCTCTCGGGGCTGGGCGGGCGGCTGTGCCACTGCCGCAGGGTGGCCTTCCCACGGTGGAGCAGCACCCGGGCTGCTGTGTGCAGTGTGGCCCCACGGCTGGCACGTGTCGGGGTCCAGCACACACCAGGAGATGGGTCCACCCCACTGCACGCTGCTGTCCCGCTTAGTACCTCACGCTTACGCAGGTTTTTAAGCAAGGGCCCTGATGGCTCTTGTGTCCCACTATGGAAAGAATCCCTTCAGTGGCACAGATGTGGTCAGGGACAGTGATGGCATCATTGGTCTGTTCGAGCCATCCCTCCGTTGCCTCGGGCCAGAGGGTGTTGTGTGTACGTGCTCCACCGTCTGCAGTCATGGCCACAACACTTCTTGGGCCAAGTGTCTCGCGTCAGGAAAACGAGTGTCCTTACCCCGGAGAGAGGTGGGGGAGAAGGGACACGCAGCGCTGGGTTCCTGGAAAGCCGTGAGCCTGCGGGGCCGGCGGGAACGCGCTTTCGTGAGTGCGTCTGAGCAAAGCATTTCATCCCTTAGATGAGAATGTATTGTGACTGATGTGCATGAAGGCTCAGAATATGTTGAGGGTATAAGCAATACGTGGATTAAGGTATTAAGGTATAAAGAGAGTAAATGCTTCTTGTGGTTCGTACAGTGCTACTCCATATAAAAAGTGAGTAGCAGAGGTACTGGTTCCTCGGTAAGCCATCGGCACTGCGTTGGCACGAGGTGAGAGCACAGGCATGCCTTGGCAGGAGGAGACACGCCACGGACTGGTTACGCGGGGAAGCGCGGCACGGCAGGGACAAGGCTGGTTGTCAGCTTCCATGTCGGCACCAGCGCTGGGATCGGTCAGCGCTCTGACAGAGGGGGTGGTCATGTGGGTGCTGGACCCCAGCTGGTGGAGCTAGGTCGGGGTGTGGGCATGAAGTGGTCTTCCTGATGGAGAGAGGATTCAGGGTGCGTTGCACGGAGGTAACGAGTCAAAACAGAGCGGTAAGCGCCGGCGCTTCTGACCGAGACTGCTTCTCTGCACCCTGAGGCGTGAGGAGGGAACCCCAAGGCGGGTGGCCAGTTCCTGCCATGGTCTAAGCGACCTGTGTAAAACGGGCATTCCCTGGTGTTCATCTGGGGAGAAACCCTCTCTAGCGGGCACTGGTTGGCACCTTCCACGTGCACCCGGAGCCCACGGACACCCGTGCTTGCAGGTGCCGGGGGGGTTCAGCAGCACGAGCCCGGCCATGGCCCCGGCCATGGGCTCTCCCGTCCCTCCTCGCTCCCCGCCGCCGGGGCGGGAGGGCGGTGCGGGACGCCGCGGTGCTGCCAGGCCTGTGCTGTCTCCTGGGAAGGATCGACACCGTCAGCCGTCACCAGGGCACGGGTGGCAGTTCCCAGGCTCCTCACCGCGGCACCGGCTGCTCTTCCAAACCACTCCTGCATCTCCGGTGCCAGCTGGAGCGCTTTTAGGGACGGTTTTGGCATCGGTGCGGCCCTGGTGCTGCAGCGGGCTGTCAGGCGCCTGCACCGGCGCTGCGGAGGCTGGAGGGGACCACGGGGCTGCGCAGGACTCATCCGTGTCCCCGTCCCACCGGCCCCTTCTCCTCTCCTCCCCCATCCCGGGCTGGTGTCCTGTGCCGGGGGCCCTGCCGGGCCGGTGCTGGGTGTCCGTGGAACACGCCACCCCCTGAGCCTGCGTTACAGTGCATATGCACGCGGCTTGCGCTAAAACTGTCCTGACAGACTCCCTCATGGTATTTCCCAACTTCTGGTATCTTAACTTTATAATGAAGATCTTTTTTCTCCCCTTTAATACATTTTTGTGACACAGATAGAAGACCCGTGCTTTTCTGTAGAGCAGACCTTCTGCTCCGTGTCCCGTCGGCAGGTTTGTACCCTCGGCCTGCTGAGGGACTGGGCCGGCTGAACGCCATCGCTCTCCTGTCGCGGGAGGTGGGAGGCGGCGCTGGCTGGGAAGATGCTCGGCTGTTTCCTGCGCTCTTGGGGCTTCCTGGGATGTGGGAACAAGGGACTTTGTCCAACAGCCGGTGGATGTGGCTCCTTTATTCCTGACCTCCTCTCTTCTGCCTGTGCTCTCCTCCTCTGCTCGCTTCTCCTGCTCCGGCCATTCCTGCCTCTCCCACCAGCGACTCCATCCCCTGCTCACTTTTCCTCCTTCCCAGCACTGCCGGGCACTGGTGATGGGCAGCGCGAGCGCAGAAGAGCACTAATCAGAGATGGAGCTCTGGTTCCCCAGACCTAGTACTACAGCAGCACCGGGCGCCAGGAGAAGCGGTTGCTCGTGCTGCAAATCAGGCTGCATAGAAATAGGCACATGTGCTTATCCAGGTCCTGTCAGAGACTCCCAGAGACTTTGAAGGATCTGTCTGTGCTTGTTTGTTGGTCTAATTTTCCACAACTAGAAACAAGGCCACCAAAAACACCTGGGTTAGTCGGAGCATCCCTGTGTCCGGGTTTTGGAGTCAGGCGTGTTCTAAAAGGACGCTGGTACTTGCTACAGGACTTGTTTGAAACCGCTAGTAGAAGTTGTCTACAAGCGGTGGGAACTGTGGAGGCTCCTGAAGTCTGAAAGGAAGAGCACCAGCGGTTCCTGGCCTTCGGAGAAAGCTGAGAAAGTTCTTGGCAATTACTGCTCGGTCTTGTAAGCCCTCGGTCAGGTGAGACAGTGCTGGTTACGGTCCAGTGGTGGAAACATCTGCTTGTTCTGGGTTTCTGGGCTGCAGCAGTACTGGGCCAGGTGCTGGGCATGCCGAGCACGGGCAGGTTCCGTCCACCGCAGCTGGAGCAGACGGAGCACAGAGTGCCCCAGGTGAGCTCTGGGCACGCAGCTCCGCGGGGTGACGTGGGCACTGTGGCAGGCGGAGCGCGAGCAGCACCTCACGGTGTCTCCTGTGCCGGGCGAACCCACCCGGTGTTTGGGTTGGCGAGGGCAGGAAGGGATGCGCAGGTCTCGCTGTCAGGGCTCCAGCGCGCCGTGTTCTGGGCATAACTTGGCCGTGAGTATGGAGCCCGGCAGAGCGTGTTCACTGCACGTGTGGCAGTGCTGGTTCAGGTGTCTCCTTCAGATCCCCACAGGTCCTCTTCCCACCGGAATATCGCTTCTCTTCCACTCTCCTTCAGGGATCACCAGAAGTGTCTCTGCCGCAGTTCAGCTCACCCTTTCTGCTCCTTTGCCCCTTCTGTATCTCATTCTGTGCGTGTTTCTGCCTTGAAGAATGAGGGCAGCTCTTACTCAAAGTGCAGACTGGATGAAAAGGAATTTTTTAGTGGGAAAGGACAGATGGCAGCACACGAAGAATATGGAGACAGTGTCAATCAGCATGAGAGACTGGTCTCAGCACAGCTGCAGCCCTGAGTTCCGCTTTGCAGAGGTTTGTAGGGACTCACTCCAAAGCAGTCACCGCAGGGGAACGGGGCATGGAAACACGGTGTGCGGTGCCTGTGCGCGTACGTAGACGCGCGGAGCACACGAGCCTGTTCCTTGGCACTGCATTGCAGCTGGGCAGTGTAAAAGGAAGCCGAGCCGCTGAGCGCTGGGGAACCTGCCTTCGGATGAGAAGGGAAGTGTAAGGAAAAGTCAGCAGAGACTGCTGAGATTGTTGTGGTTGCGAGCAGCTACAGAGAGGCAGTTTCCGACAGCAGAAGGCGGGCTGATGGAGCAGGCAGAAGCAGTGCAGATGCTCTACCTCAGCCTGAGATGCTGAGCTCACACACCAGTCCCGAGTGGGGTTTTCTGGCCAGCGTTGGGCCGGCAGCTGGGCGAGGTGGCTCAGAGATGGGACTAGAGGAAACAAAACGCGGGAGAGCCGGAGCTCTCGTGGTATTGGGGTGGAGGTTGAAGGAGAACACTCTGCCTGTTTCTGCGGTGGCTCGGTGTGGGGCTCTCCAGTGCGCTGAGGACCACGAGCCGCCCGTGGGGTTTGCTGCCAAGCAGTGAGGGGAGCGGCGGTTGCACCAGTGTCTCTGGCGCAGAGGTGGCCGAGCAGCATGGGCCCAGCGGGTCTTGATGTCGGGGTGTGAGCTTGAGCACTGGGGTCTTCCACGTGGGGGAGGAGCTGGAAGGGGCTGATGCTGCTCCGTCACCTTCGTCCTGAGGAACAGGGTGTCAGGGCAGGCTGCGTGTGAGCCGCCCTCCTCCTCCTCCTCCTTCTGCTGCAGGATTGCTCTGTAGCCGAGGGAAAGCATTTTCTTAATGTCTGCGGTGGTGGAGGCGCTGCGTGGGGTGCGCTGGCTTGGCTGATGCTCACGTGTGCTCTGCAGTGACGAGGGTCCCGCTGTCCCCAGCTGAGTCGCGAGTGCTGGCATGGACTCACAGCCCCGCGGGCCAGCCGGGCCGGCACAGGAGAGCCCTCGGTGCGCTGTGCCTGGGTAGCTTGCCCCTCTCCCCATGGCTGTTGTGCCAGGTGGGGTGATGGGGGGCCTGTGCAGGTCTGGTCCGGGCAGCAGAGTGCCTGGGAGCCCTGCACGCGCTGGGCACGGTGCTGGGGTCCGCGGCAGCTGCAGGGTTTTGCCGGGTCCGTGCTGACGCCTGTCGTCACGCTTCGCTGTCGCGTCCAGAGCAGACAGCCCGGGACGGTGTTTGCGCAAGGCGGGCAGGAGGAGAGCACCTTGCCGTGGCCACCGGGGCGCGTGGCGGCGGCGGCGGGGCCCCCCCAGGCCCGGTGCGTGCCCGCTGCCCCCCGATGCTCTGCCTCTGCAGAGTGAGGGATTGGCTCCCCCAGGCCGGGGTTGCTGAGCCTGCTGTGATCATGTCACGTCGGGCTCCGTCGATGTTAACATCTCATTATCTTTGTTACTGTAATTACATTATCCGCTGCTTTATGCAGAATTATTCTCCGAGGACTAATTGATGGATCCATGTTTAATTCATTAATCATTAGCATCAAATTCGACAATTACAGTGCACACTGATTGTGGAATTTCAAATGTAATGAGGGAAGAATTAACAAAGAAAAGGGAAAACCTGTTTCCCTGGCATACCGCTGCTCGCCGTGGGGGACAATGACATTGAGGGAAGAAGAGGCAGCAGAGAGCAGGGTGGCGCAGGTCATGGCAGACGGGAGGCTGGTGGGATCATCCTCTGCCTTTCTCCTGGTTGTGGCTGCACAATGTATTCTTTCAGGTCAGAGCAGGGTCATCGGTCTCCTACGAAAGAGTGGGTATTTGGGTACTGAGGAGGAAAAGCTCAGCTCTCACTTCTGGAACAAGGTTGCCTTCTGCACCCCACAAGTACCCCGTGGGTGTGGGAGCAGCACATCTCGCCCTGCCACGGCAGGTTTCGGGGGACACCAAGAGCATCCCCAGTGTGCACGTGTGCTCACACCCTTCGCAGGCAGAGCCAGCTGGTCAAGGTGTGCTGTCTTCAAAAGGAGCTTACTGCCCCCGTGATTTGCCCGTAGTCCCATGGCTGGTCGGTTCCCTGCACGGTGCGTCGGATCTGCTCTTAAAGTCTATGGCGCTCTCTCGTCGCTTCAGTGTTTCCTACTCTGAGGCAGGAATCCTGTAACACTACTCTCTTTATTTTGGTGCCTGTGAACTCATTAGCAGAAAGAAAGCCAGAAGAGTCTTTCCAGTCCTGCCACATCAGCCGGTGGATCTGCTATCTCAAGGGCCAGGGTTGGTGCCGTGCCCCTGCACAGCTGTTTCAGTCCCAGATGTGGACATGCTCCTTCCCTCCCTCTAGATGTGCCACCTCCGGGTCTCCTTCCTAATGGAAATGGGTGGCTTCTGCTTCATATTTTGGTGGCCCTTGCCACTTCACGCAGCCCGGGGGTGCTGACAGGCCTTCCCCGGCACTCGATAGCCGGGGACGTTCGGTTTTCTGCGGTCACCCTTGACTGAGCCGTTGGAACTGGCGAGCTCGTGCCCAGTTCTTCAGTGCAGAGCAGAACGGTTTGATTTAAACGGAGGTTTCCAGCTTGGTTTGCCCAAGTGCCGCGGTGGCGGTCGTGGCGAGCAGCTCCACGGACTGTGGTGCTTGCAGAGGGACCAGCCGGGTCGATGCTCCTGCCGGCGCGAGGCGGGGGTTGATGCTCCGAGCGGGGCTGAGCGCTGCTGGCGGGGAGCCCGGTGTTCAACGGTGGCTGGCCGTCATTCCGGCTAGCGCGCTTTGCTTTCTGTTGAGCCCGACTGGAAAAGTTCAATGCTGTTGTTCAGCCAAGGGCCAAGAACTTGGACACGGGGACGCCAAAGCTGAAAGGAAGCGGGTGAGGGTCTGTCTGTGCTGTTTGTCACTGTGGGACCTCTCTCCTTCCCACTAATATGTTAAAGGGTTGTTTGTAGTCTGAAGATGAAGCAGAGATCAGAGATTTAGTAAAATTTATCTGTAATTAATACTTTGCATCATGAATCATGTATAAAATACTGCAAATTCATATGTATGTTATAAATATTATAAATTCACTATAACGTTCATATGGTAACATCTCGCGAATGTTTATCTGGCTGCCTGAAGTAGGAGGATGAATCCAAATGTGAGGTTGGAGCCGTTGCGTTCAGTGCTTTGCGCTGAGTAGAAGCTGGAAACGGTCAGGACTTCGCGGGACAGAGGAGGAGTGCACCGGGAACTTGAAGGGATGACACGAGGCAGGACAGTTCCGGCAAACCTCAGTGCCCAGTTCTTGTGGTGGACGGAAGCCTGAAGGACCGAGATACGCTGGATCAGCTTGAGGTTATATTTGCTAGGCGTATGCTGTAGTTGCGATGAATTTCGTACTTCCAAGCACTGTAACTCGGTTCTCTCAGCTATTGCAATTTCTTTCTATAGAAGGAAGACTGAGGCAAAGAGAATGCATAGCCAAAATTGTCAAAAACACCCACTAACTGTGTGCCCTCAGTTTAGAGCCTAAGAATTGCTTTTTCTTTCCCAAAATCTTAGCCTTTTTTTAGCCCTTTAAAGTGTAGCTGTGAGCAGTGAGCTCCTGTTTATCAGTCCTCAGAGTCTCCACCTGGGCACTCAGAACAGGAGGAACACGTTATTAGTGGCTGTTTTTGACAAGTGTTGGTATAAGTGACTTGAACAGTGGTTCTGGGAAATGTGCGGCGGTGTATGGATTAGATCCCAGGTCCCCTAAGGAAATATTCAGCTCCTTAACCTTGGGCTGCCCCTGCTTTCCCTCCTGCCTTCTGCGTTGTTCTTTTGGGCACCGTGATCTTGCAAGAAATCTTTCAGAGGTCGGAAGGTAACAGGCCACCTCGCTCCTCGTCATCATCCCCATCACGCTCGGTGCGCGCTGCCCCGTAGTCTGCCAGTTCATCCCCATCCCGCTGTCCCTCGCGTAGGCGGGAGATGTGCGAGCACTGTGCAACGATCACCTTTGTGCCTGGACGAGGTGGCACTTGTGTCGGTTGGTACCACCGTACTGTGCTGAGCTTTGTCTCCGCTGTAGACCGAGGGGATGGGATTTTTCGAGCAGTGGTGGGTGGAGACACGCTGGCTGCACTGCACCCACTGCAGGGAGCGTACTGCCCTCCCGTTCCAGCCTGGTCCGGGGAACTGGATGTCCGGTGGCGGTTGGAGCGTGTCGGATGCAGCGCTGCAGCAGGTATTCTGGTTCAGTTTCATCTAAAAGGAGTGCATTTTGTGTGCTCAGAGGCTGCTCGGGCACGTGAGCCAAAGGCGCCGGCCTGGCCGGAGCTAAGCGCCGGTGCAGACTCGAGGCGGGGGCTGCGCTGCCCGGCCGGCGCTGCCCGGGCTGTGCTGACACTGTCCACTCGGCCCGAGTCCTTCCTGCCCCCACAGATCACTCCTGTGGGCCTCTTCGGAGCTCAGGACCTCCCCAGGGACTCCCGTGGCAGCGTGGTCAGTCGGCTAACGTAGGCGTAGCCCCCGGGTTTGGGGGAGTTTGCCTGTGGTGTGGGTTAGTCACTGGTTCCTGCACAACCTCTGAGTGGGAGACTGGTGACTGCGGGATGAGCGTCCTCTGCCTGCTCAAGGGACTCAGTTGCCTGTAACATCTTTGGTGGTTTACAATATTCCGTACTCCATAAAAGTGTTGGGTTTCTGTATGTTTCAGAGGGTCCATGAACTTTGGCGCATAGAATCATAGAATCACAGAATGGTTTAGGTTGGAAAGGACCTTGAGGATCATCTCATTCCAACCCCCCTGCCATAGGCACGGACACCTCCCACCAGACCAGGTTGCCCAAGGCCACGTCCAGCCTGGCCTTGAACACCTCCAGGGATGGGGCCTCAACAACCTCTCTGGGCAACCTGTTCCAGTGCCTCACCACCCTCACAGTGAAAAACTTCTTCCTCATGTTCAATCTAAACCTGCCCTCTTCCAGTTTGAAGCCATTCCCCCTCGTCCTATCACTCCATGCCCCAGTAAAAAGTCCTTCCCCAGCTCTCCTGGAGCCCCTTTAGGGACTGGAAGGCCGCAATAAGGTCTCCCCGGAGCCTTCTCTTCTCCAGGCTGAACAGCCCCAACTCTCTCAGCCTCTCCTCATAGGAGAGGTGCTCCAGCCCTCGGATCATCCTCATGGCATGCCCAGCTTTCGATAAAGGCCACATGGTCTCTGTGGAGGTGGCAGTAGACACCAGACCTAGGAGCGAGGTGCTTGCCCGCCGTGTCTCCGCGGGTTGGCTGTCCTACCGCCACCTCCGCGGCTCCCAGGCTCCAGGGCTGTGCGGGGCCGCGGCAGTCGGGAGGCTCAGGTTGCCCCTGGGTTTGGTCAGGGACTCGCAGGGTGACCGGCAGACGGCTCCTCGCGCTCTCTTGGTTTTTCCATCTGTAGAGCCGGAACGGCCATGCAGAGCGTTCCTGCTTCCCAGAGGGGCACTGCAGCCCTGCCGCTGCGACGGGCTCCCGTATCCTCCCCATGGAGCCCAGGGACAACGTACAGCACTGTGTCGTGCTTCTCAAATTGCTGAGCAAGGCCACTGTCACAGGCTGTCATCAGGATGTGCCGTGTCACGGTGGCAGTAGTGTTTATGGCACTGCAGCGTATTTATTGCATCCTTGGGTTTTACCCTGGTTTTGCCTCCCCGCAGACGGCCGGCCGAGTCACTCCAGCCCCTAGGTAGGCAGCTGAATGTTTTTTCCAGAATGAGCCTGCCCTCGTGGGAGGAGGGAGATGCTTTCTACTAGGGGTGAGATCAGATGCGCTGAGGGGTTTGAGGTTTATCTGGAGTGGCAGAGGTGCGTACCGGCGCTGCGGGTCTGAACTGGGACACGCTGTGGCACATCAGCTGGAACTGCTGGTCTGTTGGTTGTAGAGAGGAAAGGCACAGCGAGCTGCTCAGCGGAGGTATCCCGGACTCTGCGGGAATACGCAGAGTTGTTACTGAGTTGTGCAAATTGGATTGTGTTTGCACCGGCCAAGAGAGGGGAGATGGGGGGTGTCTGTGAGGCAGAGCGGCAAGGAGCGACTCCGATGAAATCCCTTAGGAAAACCCACCGTGCGTACGCAGTCTGCAGCAGCTCCTTGCCTGCCAGTTCACGTTCCTCCAGAGCCTGTCCTCATTACATCTGAAGACCATTTTATCTGCACTTGAGCTGTTATGTGAAAATACTGGTAGCCTATTCAGTCATACAGAAAAACTATTACTGTTGTATCATTTTCCAGCTTTACTGGTGACTCTGCAGACGTTTGCAAAGATGCCACCGTTCTCAGAGAGTTGATGACCCAACTGTCTTGAGCGTATTAAGTAGCTTCATCTATCGCTTGGTTTCCAGAAGGGCCTCGCGCTCCCCTTGTCAGCACGTGGCTCCTCGATGGAGCCGGCGAGCCAGGAGTCGTGCCTGGGAGCAGGGCTGCCTGCTCCCTCTGTCCCTGGGAGCTGTAGAAGCTGTCGCCCAGCCTTGAAAATGAGGTTTCAGCTCCTGCCCAGCGGCCAGGGTTCTCTACGGGCACGGGGAGAAGCGCAGCAACTCTTGCTTCAGACCTGCCCTTCTTCTTGCAGGCTTCCTTTGCCAGAGGTCTGGCTGCCATTCTCCGTTTCAGCCCTTCAGTCGCCAGAGGTTTCTCTCCAGAACCTTTTCTGTCTTTCCCCATCATTTAGAGCGCTGCTCAGCCATCCCTCTGCTTTGTATGTCCGCACCCGGAGCTGCCCGGGAGGTGGGAGCACTCGGCTCGCTGGACTCGTAGGTTGGGCATCATGGACACACCATTGTGAGCTTTCTCAAAAGGCAGCTTGGCTGGTGTGTGACACACTGCTCTGGCTACTCCTCCGCGGTTTTCACCCTCATCCACAGCTGCCTTCCAGCGTATCCAGCCCTTCTGCCCTTTGGTGTGAGTCACACGTGGCCAGCAGTCGCATCCCCCCGGCGTGTGCAGGGTCAGCGTGCTGGGGTACACCTTGTACCCGTGACCCCAGGCTTCACTCAGACTGTAGAGCATCACTCAGACGGGCCACCACCGCCTGATGGGCGCAGTGCCCAGAGGAGACGTAGGACCTTCTCTGGTCTCTGCTCCACTCTGCCCTTCCGGGGAGCTCAGCCTCTGCGGCTCCAGCACCCCGTGCAGCGTCGTGCCTGCGCGCCAGCCCCCATGTCCCCGTGAGAAGGACCTCCAGGTGCTCTGTGGAGGCGGCCACCAGTGCTGTGAGAGCATCCAGCCACTCTGGGCTTCGCTGTGCGTCCCCGGGGAAGGCTGCTCTCCCCCTCGTCCTGCCCAGCGAAGGAGCGAGGCTGCGCCCCGGTTGCCGTCGCTCCCACGCGGAGCTCCCGGTCCTGGAGGCGACCAGCGCCGTTAGCGGTGTGGGCAGGGAGACGCTCGCGGGAGGAACCGGAGCAGGGGAGGGAGCCGCCAGTGCGTCCTCCCCTCCCCACCCCGACTCTCTCTGCCCTCCCCGACGGGAAACCAGAGATTGATTTTCTCCAACCCAACAGTATAATCACTAACCCTAATTAGAGATAATTACTGGGACTTGATACACTTATTACTTGCTAGAACACTAAAGGAGCTGTGCGTGGCAGGGCTGAACAGGGAAGAAGGCCTCAGAGAAAGCGAGGAGGAGAGGAAGAACAGAGAGGAGCAAAGAGCGAGGCAGACGCAGCGCTGCGATGATGAGCGCGCTGCCCAGGGACGATGGAGGTGCCGCGATGGAGGAAGCCGGGTGGGCACGCAGCTCCGTCGCACGGGGCAGCAAGCCAGACCCGTCGGCTGCTGCTGTGGTCGTAAGCATCCTGCATTCCTGAACATCTGGCTCTGGGTGTCTTGCACGGGGCACCTGGAAAAATGAAGAGGGTATAATTAGTGGCCACCTGTGAAAACCCTCAGTACCAATAACTTGCCCCACGGTGCCAGGGAAGGCTGGGGCAACAGGGTAGGTGGTAGTCATTTTTCTGGGGCGGACTGAGGACCTTTTCCAGAAAACCACGCTTTCTCTTTCATACGGACCACACTTGTGCTGCAGAAGGAGAGGGGCAGGGGAGCAGCTTTTTACAGGCGACAAACTCACGTCCTTTCTGCGGTCACCTCGTCCTTCTGCCCACTCATCCCGTCCGCAGTGCAGGCTGCCGTTCGTTTTGAGAGCCCCTTCCTGAGCTCTGCTGCTCTCCAAGGGGCCGGGGAGTGGGGTCTTTGTTCTGTTGCTGGCTGGTGAGGTGTCCCGGCGCAAAAATCCATTGCTAGCAGGTGAGGGATAGAGTTATCCTGGTAAGGACGCGCTCCAAATGGAGTTTTTCGTGCGACTGAACCTTGCTGCTGTTAAGGACCTGCCCGGAGCCACGGGGTGTATCCGGCTGTTGCGGGCAGGAGCAGTGCTTGCTCCGTCCCCTCCGGACCTGTGCAGAGCTTCAGGCTGGGCCGTGGTCTCCCTTGGCGTCGTGCACACCGGGTGGTTGTGGTGCCGAGCGCCGGGCAGCCTCTGTGGGCAGGGCAAGCAGGGGTGTGTGACACGGTATGAGTGAATAGCTTAAGAAACGGAGGTTATGTAAGAAAATATAATACAATTCTAGCGTAAGCTGAACGGCCTTTTCAGCTGCCGGCATCCGTGAGCTGTGTGCAGATGCTGCTTTTTCATCATTCGCTGCAATGCTGGTCCAGGTCCGCACTTCTGCAGCAAACGCAGGAAGTTCTGGGTCTGCTCCCTTCCTTCCCCCGATTTCGTGTCAGGCTCGGGTTCCTGCCTCTGACTGCAGATGCGAATGGTGATTTGTACCATTGGAACCTGTCATTAGCGTCCGTCTCCCACCGTCATCCTGGTGACCTCTTTTGGACTTTTCAGCTGCACAGCTCTTTTCCGGTCTGTATTTTAAACAGTATTACTTGTACGTGTTCTGCAGCTTTTGATTTCAGGTTCCTACAGAGGCTGTGACACCTCTGGTCGCATTAACAGACCAGGCGAGAGCTGGGAAACAAGGACCGCTTTTCCTTCGTCCGCTCCCCCCGCTCAGTGCCAGCACTTTGATCTGTGTGTCTCAGAAACAGTTTCTGAAGTATTTCACTGTAACGTGGTGGAGAGTAAACTGCATTATCATGGTGATGCTCGCTGGAGGACTGAGCCAAGTGACAGCAAACCTTCCTTACGCTTTCTGAGTCCTACTGGCCCAAAGCAGCAGTGCAGCTCCCACGGAGAATGCCATAGTTACCCTCATCTAAGCAGATGGGGAGAATGAATCACAAAACTAAAATTTAGTAGTGGCTTAGGTAAAAGTAACCTTGGCTTCGCTGTACTGGTGTTCAGGCAGAGTAAAATTTTAATCAGAAATAGAGAGTATTAAACACACACACAGACACACACACACACAAATATATATCCGAGCCAATTTCACAGAGCTGAAAGCAATTACGAGCCAGATCATTTGGGAGAAAGAACTTAAACAGGAAAAAAAAAGTGAAGCATAATTAGGAGTTTTTAGAGAACATTTTACTGGATACCAAAAAGTTAAAATCAAAAGGAAGATTGCACTGCTTAAAAGTGTATTAATCTGGGTTAAGAGGAGACGTAAACTATTCATTCTCTCTCTGTCCAGATAGCAAAGAATGCGCAGGAACAAAAGGAAGCGGAGGGGAGCAGGCTGTATTGTGCTCACGTGTTTTGTACATCGGTCTGTCTGTATGTGTATAAAAAGCAATAAAACTAACGGCAACATTATCAAGTAATCGATAGGTATTGAGCAGAAGCTGAAAGCTCCGCTAGGTAGATAGCTGGAAACACCAGCGTGGTCCTGCATGGCCAACTGGAACCACGGGCGGAGGCTCTCAGTGCCAGTTAGCCCTGTGCCAGAGCTTCACAGACTAACATCCGCCGGGAGTGATTAATTATGAGCAGCCCTCAAAGTGACCCTTTTGGCTTTGTGGGAGGCATTCCAGCTCCTGACGTTCCCAGACTTGCTCTGGTTACAGCTGCACAAAGGGTTCATTTCGCCGTTTTCTCTGGGTTCATTGCTTGCGGAGAAGCCGTGCACCTTGTGCCTCCCCAGCTTCCCCGGGCCACGTTCCGTACCCGTCGACTGAGGGAAGAAGCTGAACGCGTTTCGCAAGTTGTGCTGTTGGTTAAGAACAAAGTCAGCAATGAGGTAAGAATAGCGGCATGCCACCGGTGCTGGGCAGAGCTGCCCACCGCCCTTCTCCGTGGGACACCACTCCTCAGCTGGTGGGGAGGTGGACACTGCCTGGCCGCATCTGAGAGCTTCTTATCTGCCCAGGTCGGCCATCTCTGCTGCCATTGTCCTGCAGGGAAACCTGTCTCTCCTTCTCTCTCATAGCTGCTTTACTTGAAAAAAAGACAGCTCGTCTGTCTGGGTTCTTCCTCCAACGTAGATCCAGATGTTGAGCCCAAAGCAGCTCCTGTGTCCTGGCTGGTGCTTTGTCCCGCTCTGGTCTCCGCGGTGCAGCGTGGAGATGTGGTGGGGTCCCTCTCACTACCGTGTTCTGACTTGAGCGTCTGCTGAAGTGGCTGCCCTGTCCGCAGCATCTTGATCACTGTATGACAGTGGGTTTAGCCTGTGAATCATCAGAATAGTCACTGTTCTTCCACCTTACCAAGTTCCTAATCTTCAACTTTTACCTCTTCCATGGAGACTCTCCATAACATACAACCAAAAGTGATGGATTCAGTACCTGAAGCTCATTTCCCAGCTCACCTTCCCCCGTCTTGGCTGGTTTCGGGAGCCTCCATTACCGTGGTTGCACCAGGGGGTTCAGAAAAGATAACCAGCAGAGTTAAAGGCGGTGAGAAGTTTTTCTTCTTCAAGTTTATTAGGAACTAATGAATCCTAAATCAGCATCCGTTCATTACCGTATGGAAATAGTAGAGTGGTTAACAAAGGAAAAAGAAAAGAGAAGTGTTCAGTGAACACTTCTGTACGGTGTCTGGGAAGAGGCAAGATGATGTATCTTATCACAGAATGATGAATTCTTCATATTCCAGCTGTAATTAGGAAGCATATTAAACAGCAGGTAGGAGATTTAGACATGTTTGAATCAGCAAGTCTGAATTATTTAATTCAGGAATTCTAGAAGATGCGGTCAAGGCCTTTCTGAAGTGTTGATGGTGACTGTCAGTTTTGGCATGGAGAGGACTTCTAGAGGGCTGAAGTTCATGGATTTCATGTCTCCACAGTAAGAGAGTGAAACCGATAGATTGGAGAGGGCTCAGAGAACAGCTGTAAACACAGTGAGATGCTTTGCAAAATGTGCATCGTAGTGAAAGATTCAAAGAGCTCGATTTGTTTAGTTTATCAAAGAAAAGGTTAAGGGATTGTTTTGACACCATCTGTAAATAGCTCTATAGGAACAAAAATTTGGTAATAGAGAGCTCTTTATCAGATAAAAATATATCCAGATCCAGTGACGGGTAACTGAAGCAAGACAATTCAGACTAGAAGAAATAAGGTGCAAATTTCAACAGTGAGGGTAATTAACCACTGGAACTACTTATCAAGAGTTGCTGTGATTTCTCTGTCACTGACAATATTCTAATCAAGATTAGAAGATTTTCTAAAAGACATGTTGTAGTTCAGACAGGAGTAAATTAGTGGAAGACCTATGGTGTAATTTTGCGCTCTGCAGAAAAGATCAGACAATCAGAGGGCTCCTTCTGGCTCCTTCCGACTCCCGGTCCAGATGTGCTGCCGCGTGCTGCTCCCCGCACAGCTCCGGCCGCCCTTCCCCGGCGGTGGAGCCACACGGTGGGCAGGCACGGAGCGCTCAGCGGGCTCTGCCGGGCTGCGTGGACCGGGCAGGGCTCAGGCTGGAGAAGGACTGAGTAGCTGCGGTGTCGGTGTGCTCTTGGTGCCGGAGGATTTTGGGGAGCAGCCGTCCCTGCGGTACCTGTTGGCAGGCTTCTCCGGTTTGCTGGGGTCCTGCTAACGCTACGTGGAGTTGGCCACCGTCTGAACCAGAGGTGGGTCTGGTGTGTTGGCTTGAGATGCCTGGCTTACCTCCGGTGTCCCTGAGTCCTGGCTGGGACATGAGAGTATAAAATGGTACCCCTGTCGCGGTCGCCCCTTCCCGCCCTGCTGCAGGCAGCTTGCGTTTTGGGTGCCCCTGGAGATGTTTGGACTACGCAAAGCTGTCTCTCCTGGCGGTTCGTACCCACCACGGATTAGCTTTGGTAGGAGGTAGGGTGTTACATAGCCACTTACCATGTGCATATGTCCAAAAATGTGCTCTCCAAATGCAGCGCTAAGAAAGGCGGGAGATTCCCCCGTGTCAGAGCATCTGTGAGGCCCAGTGAAAGGCGGTGGTTCCCACTGTGTGCAAGCTGGCGGATCCCGACGGCCTTGCTGAGAAGCGGGGCTGGGAAACCTCGGTCGCCTGCGGTTTGGATCAGTGATTTCGCACAGACTTTTGCTGTTAGCAGAGCTGGGAAGGACATCTGTCGTCCCAGAACATGCCCCACCGTGCTTGTGGGGCTGCAGAGGTGCTCGGCATTGTTGCCATCTCCCAAGAAGAACTTGGGAGTTGACATCTTTCAAACGACGTGTCTCCATCCCGATGCTTCTGGCTGACAAGAGCTAGCCTATGTTTTTTGGCCTTGTTGCTGGTAGGAATTGTTCAAGAGGAAGGAACCGAGTGTGTCCGGCAAAACAGCGTGCAGTGCTTGGTTCAGGAAACCAACCTGACAGAGACTCTCCTGGCTCCGGACCTGCTCGGAGAGCGGCGGCGGCTCTGGGAAAGGCAGCGGCAGGGTGCTCCCAGGACAGCCGCATTCCTGCGTACATGGCAGCTCACCGCCTATTGATGGAGAGGGGTGAATTATGTCTTTACCAGCAGGGATTTCACAGGCGGGCAGCTTCACCAGGCTCACTGGCTCTCACCTCCCCTCCACAACCGGTTAGTTTCTTGGAACTGAGGAGTTTCCCACCAGCTGGAGGTGGGTTCCCCTCCAGCCCTCTCCGCGCAGCCCAGGGGCAGCGTGGTGGGCTCCGGCGCAGCCACGGCTGCCCCACACACGCGGCTTTCGGAGAGGCTTTGAGACGTGCTCTGGCTGCAGGCACCAACGCAGTGCTTGGGAGTCGGTACACTCAGGTCACCTGCAGTAATTCTCATTTTTATTTGGAATAAATGATGATCAGTTGGCAACAAGTACCTTAAAGTTTTGATTCATGGACAGTGGTAACTGATGACTCTTTGGGACACGGTTTGGCAGATAGTGAATAGCGTTAATCTGCAGCGTGCTATGGGCCATAAAACAAGGGGGGACTCCCAAACTGCTGTCCAGCCTGTGCCTCTTTAAAATTCAGCGTATCCTCTCCCACCAAACGAAGCCAGTTTCTCCCACAGTGTAAGGTCCTGGTAGCAGCCACCCATCTGCCCCAGGAGAGCAGTGCTGACGTGGGGATGGACGCTCAGCGCTGCTCACAGAAGCAGAACTGCGGGCAGTGGTCTGTCCGTGCCCTTAGCTCTGCAGGGCCTCGGGGAGGTCATGGGGTGCAGATGGTCAGGGGTCTATCCCTTCGTGTTTCTGGGAGGCAGAAGGTCATACAGGCGGTCTTAGCTGAGGTGAGGAGCCCACCCAACCTCCTGTCTGCTCTGAAAACACCGGCCACCGCTGCCTCAGCCTGCGCGGGGGGCGGCTTTGTACACGGATGAAGAGCGCGTTGGAGTAGCTCAGCTGAGGAACGATGGAGGCCTGGAGAGCTGAGGCCAAGCTGTATCCACAGGATAAGGCCCAGTCTTCTGCTCAGGCGAAAACGATGACCCCATCCATGAGTAATTACGCCGTGCCAGAACAGCTCCAGCAAAGGAACCGGGAGCAAAGCTCACTCCAGACAGCAGCAACTACTTCCGAAGTCTGTGCCTTCAGTTTTCATGAGAGCTGCAAACTTCTCCAAGTGTTCCCTCTGCTGCCAGCTCACTTTGCCATGTGTGACTTCTGATACTCACGTCCAACCGAGCCATCCCGGCTGTGGTAGTGTAGTTGGTGTGGAGAAGCATAGGCAGAGCAGAATTTAGCTGCCATCTGACCAGTCTCCTGTTGGCCACACTTTAACGTTGAATAAATCCAGCAAGAGATGGCTCTTCCTTTGAGTTGCCACCAGGCAGGGGCCTGAGAGCGTGAGGACGTTTTTGTGTTGCAGTCTGATGTGTGCATTGGCCTCAGGAGGACGAGCCTTCGGGACCCTGTCCCCTTTCTCAGGCTGAAGCGGCACTATTCCCGGGTTGACAGCATCAAACGCAGCAGAGATTAGCCCAGGACCGTAATCACTGTTATCTGTCCTTTGCCTGTTGGTGCACAGAGCGTATCCGTCTGTGCCGCTGGGGCGGTCTCTCTCCCGTGTCCTGGCCGAGCTGCAGGCGCTCAGCACCCAGGACGTGCATCGAGGAGACGCCTGGCTTCGCCGGGAGCTTGTGTAGCAGTGGGTGGCGATGGTGGTGGTAGGAGATGGAGCTGACGTGCCACGGCTTGGTTTCCTCGGTGCTGGTGAGGTTATTGTATGTTCAGGGAAGAGAAGGAAGTCCTTTCCTCGGTGAAGTTGTCAAGGTGTAAGTATTGCTGTATTGCTCCTATCAAAAAAGTACGTGACTCAGCGTGTCCATGCAGCTGTGTTGCTGTCGGCAGCCCGCAGTAGTTCGGGACTGCAGGCTGTAGGCTGTGGGCAGGTGGGCTGATGGGATTAGTAGGAGCAGAAAGTCTTTTGTTTTCTCTACCCGCTCCACCCTCAGCTAGATTTTTCAAGGCGGTAGGGTGTGCGTGGGGATCTAGGTGAGGTATCACACCAGCTTTGAGCAGGAAGCGCGCGTGTTTCCCGGTTACACAAGCTGTGCCTCATCTTGCACACACGGGGTCACGTTCCGCTGCCCATCCTCGCCGGCGGTGTCGTTGGGTGATGCCGTGAACAGGCAAAACTTGTGGAATTCCTCCTCCTCTGGTGTTCCCAGTCACGAGCCCCAGCCTAGTGCAGACATTCTTGTCACTGGGGTGCGATCCAAATCCCGTGGAACACAGTATGCGCTTTCCCAGGATTTTCTGGATCGGGCCCATTAGTTCCAGAGTGTGTCTTTGCATTCTGTACTGAATAAGTGGTGGTGTGGTTTTGTTGGCTCACTCTTCAAAATCATCTAGTCCCGCATGACATCTTCATCACCAAAATACTGGCGGTGCTTCCAGCTTAATGTCACCAGGAAATTTCACCAGAACCCATGTGGTATTTTGCCAAATCACTGTTGAAAATATTAAATTGGTCCAAAGATCCTCAAGTGACTCTGCAAATGACCTCCTTCCCATCTGATGGCACTTCCCAACTGATGGTACCCTTTTTTGCTAACTGACCCGTGTGCAGTTCCCTGTGCATCCACACCTTAATGAAGAATTTCCAGTTTGCTTTGATCCAAGCGTTCACCAAAGCGGCCGGGCGGCCGTGCTCCACGCTTAGAGAAATGACGGTCTGGTTTTGGGTCATTTTCCTTTTACTGCCATGTCATCGGTTGGGCTTTACTTAAAAAGGCATCGGGAAGCCTTGCCTGCTGGTGAGGTCACACCAACATGTTTACATTAATCTCTTTTTTGGGGGGTTTTGAGGAAATAGTGATGGGGAGAGCTTTGCTGGAGGGGCTGTGGGCAGGGTGAGGGCGAGTGCAGTTCCTGGAGGCTTTGGCTCAGGGAGGCAGTGAGTATTTTACATGTAGCCTTTTACTCACCTTCCACTTGGCCTGCCTAATTTGAAGGGAACATATCCAGCAACTGCCCGTGGCGTCATTTCCAAAGGGATGCAGTTCCTGAGGGCTGTAGCCTTCTCGGGACTGCCTCGCGGATCCCTGGGACGAGCCGGACTTGGGCAGCCGAGAGGTCGGTGAGCGCAGCGCGCAGCCGGGCTGAGAGGACGTGTCTGCAGCTGATGTGAGGTGCGGGGAGCTCCGGGAGGGACCGCAGAGCCTGACAGAAGCTGTTCCTGGAAGTCATAGCCAAGTTGGTGCCGCTTTTTCGTGGCACGCATGGTGGCAAGGCAGGCGTGGGCTTTGGGAGGCTCGTGCTGGGCGCCTGCGCGGGGTGGGGTGGTCCGGGCTCCGAGCGCATGTCGGCAGCTTTCCCAAGCACGTCTTCTTCTGCACACGCTTGGCGTCCTGCGAGCCTGGCGCGGGTCACACCGCAGCTGCGGCCGCCTGCCCGGACAGTGTGGTGCGGTCCCGGGTGGCCGCCAGCACGCCGAGCGGGGCTGCGGGCAGGCGCTGGAGGCACATAGGGTCGCTGCTCGGCGGGTCGGACCATGGCAGCCCATTCCTGCTGCCAGCACTCCTTCCCCCCGCCCGGCCTCACTCACCACGCGGTGCCACGGGAGGACCATCGCTGGGGGCGGGTTCGGAGGGTGCCTTGGCCACAGCAGAGTGGCATGTCCCTGCCTCTGGTCGGGACTGGGGCAATGGGGCATTGTGGGTCCCCACACTGCTCCTTGGAGGAGCGATGGAAGGGCACGTGCCTGGGGTGGAGGCGCAGGGGGCGAATCTGGGCGCCCTAGGGCTCTGCAGGACTTTCCCCTCTGCTGGAGGAGCTTCTCCAGGGACACTGCGCTCCTGCTGTTTGCCTCCCTCTCCTCCATGGCTGTGGCGAGAGACACGTGCTGTGTGTGCAGCCTGGACTGGGGCCGCTGCCTGAGCTCTGGGGGCAGCCCGTCCCATCCCATCCCATCCCATCCCATCCCATCCCCTCCCATCCC
>VUYV01000536.1:190062-221751 GCA_008711295.1 Anarhynchus alexandrinus
TCCCATTTCGTCCCATTTCGTCCCATCCCCATCCCATCCTGTCCCATCCCGTCCCGTCCCAGCAGTGCGGTTCCCAGGACCCAGCTCTTCCCAGTCCCGGGAGAGCAGCGTTGTCCCTGCTCCAGTGGCAGCAGGCTCCCTCCCACGAGGAGGCGAGAGGAGATGGATGCGGCAGTCAGGAGCGGAGCGCCAGCTAATTACCCTTCCGAGTGTGTCTTGTAAATTAAGGGCTAATTAGAGGCAAAGTCAGTGTCATGGTTTTACACGTGTTTCTGTGGCGCTGAACAAGGGGAGGGAGGGGGAGCGTGCGGCAGCCGGGATGGAGGCAGACAAGCCGGCAGCTCTGCCACTCCTGCCCCGCGGCAGGGTCCGCGGCAGCTCGGGGCTGCAGGGCACCGCGGCACTGCCAGCTCTGCGTCGGCGCTGCCGGGGCGGGCAGGACCCGCAGGCAGGGCTCACAGGTGGTCCCTGCGCAGTGCAGGGGGTTTTTGGTCCAGGGTGGGCAGACGGAAGGAGGGTGGGAGGCACCCGCCGCACTGCCGATGGATGAAGGGTGCTCGGGGACGGCGGGCACGCCTGGTGCAGGGCCCGCGTTGCCCCTCCGTTCAGCACACGCCTTTGATCCACCTTTTGTAGGGGATTATTTGGGCTTCTTGAGCTGTGATTTCAGGCGCTCTGCAGGCTCGGGCAGCGCTCAGGCACCAGCGACGTTCGAATCACATTTCTTAGATTTTCATGGAAAGAGCAGGGACAGAAACATAACTTCAGGTACAAAATCTAGGGCTGCACAGGGGATTTTACAGGGCTGTGCTCTTTGCGGAGGGTGGCTGAGCACTGGAGTAGGTTGCCCAGGGAGGTTGTGCAGTCTCCCTCCTCGGAGATACTCAAAAACAGTCCAGACAGTCTGGGGTGATGGGCTCTGGGTGGCCCTGCTTGAGCAGGGGGGTTGGACAGGAGGACCTCCAGAGGTCCCTTCCAGCCCCAGCCACACTGGGATGCTGTGGGGGCAAAGTGGGGCTGGTGTTACGCAGTGAGGACACAGTCCGGTGGGCTGCGCTGGCTGTAGCAGATCCAACTGGGGACCTGCAAGTCTCTGTCTGCTCGCCAGCCTGCTTCTGTGAAAGGCTCCCACCAACACGCCAGTCCGGGAAACAAGCGGCTCGGTTTCTCTTAGCCCGACTCGTTGCGTGGCCGTGGGGTGGTCAGCTCTGGCGGGGCTGGGGCGAGCCGACGGGTCGGGCTGCGGATGCGCGGCTCACCCGCCGTGGGCAGAAGGGCTGGTGTGGGACCCCCAGCTCAGCGCCTGCGCCTGCAGGCGTGGAAGGAGGAGAGGCAGCTTCAGAGCAGGGAAAGGGACCCGTTGGGTGCCCCTGAGCTCCCAGAGCACTTGTGCAACGGTGGCTGGAGCTGAATGCCCTAAAGGAAGGCACGGGAAAGCGCTCGTAGTGGGCAGGTGCGGGTTAATCCCTCTAGGGCAGCGTCATCCCCCGTAACAGATTGCCTGCAGCTTTACACGGCAAGATTTTTGCTCCCTGTCAGAGCTGCTCTGTTTGCTATTCTGGAAATTTGGGATATTCTTGTAATCCAGAAACACTTGACCCATTTTGAATCTCGGAGTGATCTTGTCTTCTGCAACAGCCCCCTAGTCCCAAAACCACTCCTTTCCTGGGGGTTCAAGGTCTGGGCTCAGCTCAAGGAGTTTCCAGCTAGTGGGAAGAGGCTTTTCCACCCAGGATCCCCACCTTACGGACATCTGTTCCCCCTCTTGTCCCTTTGACGTCCTCCACACGATTTTCCATTCACTCTTAGTGCCTCCAGCACCGTTGTATTCCTTGCTACGGACACACAAGGCGTGAAGTGAAGGGGTGATGACAGCCCCACTGGCTGTGGGGTGGGTTTGTGTTTGTCCAGGTGCCTGGGGCTGCAGTGAGGATTGTGAGCAGACCGTGAACTCCAGCTGCAGGCTGTGGCGGGAGGGGGGAGCTGCGTGCCAGGATGCCCAGCTACGCGCCCGGGGGTGCTGCGCTGGAACACGTCGAGCTGGGTGTCCCTCTGCGACGCGCTGCGTGCTGGGCAGTGCTCTTGTCTCGGCACCTTTGGGGGGTGATGCGCTGGCACCCCCGGGAGAGGAGAGCCGGGCAGAGCCTGTCCTCATGCAGGGCCAGCCGGGGGCATGTCGCGTCAGGTACAGGACAGCTTTTCCTCCTTCCTCCCTGCTGCCGAGCAGCCGTCGTTCCGTCCTAAATTCCTGTCTCTCTTGCAGGCGCTCCCCACTCGACCAGCAGCACCTCCCTGCACTCGGAGCGCTCCATCAGCGGCATCAACCTGGTGGGCTTCAGCTCCAAGCCGGACGGCATGCACCAGCGCTCCTACTCCGTCTCCAGCGCGGACCAGTGGAACGAGGCCGTGGCTATCCCCGGCAGCTGCCCCAACCCCTGTAAGTGGCACTTCTGACCCTGCAGCCCCGGCTGCAGCGCGGGGGGAGGTTTATTCTGGTGATGGGGCACTCCTGAGCTCTGCCCTGTGAGCCCAGAGTTTGCTCAGGGGTGTCGGACACAGCCTTTGGGGCCTTGTTGGGACTGTCCGCCTTCGTGGGGGTCCACTGGCAGCATCCGAACCGGGGGGAGAAGCTCTCCTGCCAGGCACGGTGAAGCCGTCTCCCCGCGGCCGAGGGATGCTGCTCCGCGGCAGGACTGTTCTGACCTCACTGCTCCGCCAGCCCCACTCTCCGCTCGCCCTGCGAGGAGTAACCGTGGCTTTCCCCCACCTCTGCTCCTCGTCGGCACCCCCAGCTCCCAGATTTTGGGGCAGTTGAACGAATAGGAGTAATTCCTGTCTCTGGAGCACACACTGAGTGCGGCCCGCCCCCTCCCCCCACGCTCCCTCGCTCTCTGTGATGTTTCAGGACAGTTGAGTGAATTAAAATAATTCATACATTTCCCAACGTAGCCACTTTGCCGAATTGGAAAATAAATGCTTTTGTGCTGCATTCATCACTCCTTCGTTCCTGGCTCTGCCGCCGCACTAAAAAAGCAGTTAAATGCACATCAAGAGTGGAGGAGCCATTTCCATGCCTGCTCGCCCCTTGTAGTTCTCATTAGCGCGGCAGCCGCCCCCCCGCTCGGTCCCAGGGGCTTTCGCAGTTTAAAGAGAGCCTCTTTATGATCATTACCGGAGTCCGACTGTGCGGGCGCCATTTGCAGCTGAGGAGGCTCCTCATTTGTAACTGTGAAAAACTATCAATTTCAGCGCGCCTGATGCAGCGGCTCCATCATTGGCCCCATCAGCTCCCTGCTGGAAGCGAATTAATCAGACTGTTACTGCTGATGGGGCAGCGCAGGCGACGGGAGCGGAAGGGCGCAGCTCTGAGCATTAATGTGCCGGCAGCCCCCCCGCCCCTCGCCTCGGACACGGGGTGCAGCGGGGCAGCCTGCGCTCCCCCGGCGCCGGAGGACGCGGGGTGCGAGGGGGGGACCGCCGCTCTGCGCACCGCTTCGGACGTGGGCGCGTGTGATGGGATGCTGCGGGGACGGTACCCGGCACAGGGAGAGGGGTGCCCCCACCGCTCGTGCAGGCGAGCGGCGCTGTGACCAGCGTGCACGGTGCCTTTGCACAGGCAAATTTTGTGTCACGGCCCTTCCCGGCAGTGGTTGCCCACCTGGATGGCCGCCCACCCCAGGGACCGTCGTGGCAGGTCCCCCGCTCCTGCCAGCAGCCCCGCTGCGGAGCCCGGGGGCTGGCACGGCCGCACTGTGCGTTCTGCCTGCGCTGGCCGGAGTGTCCCAGGACAAGGGCTCTGCTCCCTGTCCACGGGAGGAGCCTGCGGCGCGCGCGGCCACCCCGAGCAGTCTGCCTCTTCCTTGCAAAGTAACCCAGAGACTGACACAAGCGGGAGCTGAGATGCTGCTGCTTCTGCCGGTGACGCGGAGGGGTGAGATGTTGCGGAGGGGTGAGATGTCGACTCTATGCTAATTGTGTGTCTCGAGCGCTGATGGCTGCTCGTCCACTCTGCCCAGGTCCCGCTGCGCTGTGCTGGACCCTGTGGGTCAGTCCTGCCCTGTGTTGGTGCTCCATAGCCGTGTCACTGGGCCAGCGGTGCTGCAGGGTCCGTGCCGTATGAGGGGCCACCATCCCAGCTGTCCTCTGGAGCAGCCGCACAGTCCGTCGCGCAGCCCACAGCCCTGTGACCGCAGTCCTGGCGGGGACAGCAGCGACTTCGTACCTGTCTCCCACCGCAGACCCGCTGGGGGCTGTGGAGAAAGGGCCGGGGCAGGCGGAGCGCTGCAGCAAACCCCTGGCCCCAAGGGAACCCTGATGCCGGCATCCCTCGCACCCGCGCTTGAACCCCGGCTGTGCCGCGGTGTCCGTGCAGCCCGGGTCCGAGCTCTAAGTGGGGAATATGTCTGTACTCGGAGCAGACTCGCAGGCATGTGGGGAGGGTGCAGGCTGCCCTCCGAGGGACGGGCTGCCTCCTCTGGTTGTGCCCTGGAGAGCACGCAAAGAGGGGTGAGACGGGCTGTACAGGTGGTGTAAACATGCTCCAGCACATTTTGTGCTTGTCCTTTATGGGAGGACCTCTGTGGCCCACCCGTGGGGACCTGGGGCTGCCCATGAGTCCAGCTGGTGGGGAGGGAGGGAGGAAGCAGGAGGTCCCACGTGTGCCTGCAGAAGGGTTCCCTTGGTGAGACAGGGACTGGAAGTCCTTGGGTGGGTCAGTCCTGTCCTGCTGGGGAAAAAGAGGACAAACCAGCAATACCCGGTCTTGTAGAGGGAGCGTGTTTCGTGTTCTGCCCCCACCCCACTGCAGTCCCATCCCCATCCCAGTGGGGGCCCTGGAAGCCCCCAGCTCTGTGGCTGTAGCTCCTGGGCAGTGAGAAGAGCAGGGACGTGGGCGATCTGTGCGCGGCGGAGCGGGAGGTGTCAGGCTCACCGCAGCCCGCAGGCACGTTGTCGGGAGCTGCAGAAGGGCACGAACCCTCATGCTGAGCCTGGAGGGGGGCAGGATGCCGGCGGTGTGTGGTTTGGCCCCGGGGGTGTCCTGGTGAGCAGGTGGGCAGCAGAGGTAGGCTGGATGCACCACGTGTAGCCTCCGACAAGAAAGTTCAGGTCCCCTGCGACATCCAGGCTGGGAGATGAAGGTGCCTCACACCTGCTCTAAGCGTAGTCCTGTTGAGCGGTATCAGTAATTTATATTTATAAAAATGGAGTCTGAATTTATTAGATTTATCTCTCTTAATTGTCAAGGGTGAACTATTTCCCCGTGGATAAATAGCAGCAGAAACACCCTGCTAGTCTGTGTCAAATGTAGTAGAAACCGGAGCTGGAGGAGCTCTGATGCCGCGTCCTCGCCCAGCCTGGCGCGGGGCACGCCGGCTGCACCCAGACCCCCGCACGGGGCAGCTCCCGGCCACCGCCGGTAGCCCCCTCCACCCCACTGCTGGATGTGGGGCTTGCCTCGCAGAGACAGCCCGAGCCCCAGAGAGCCATCTCTGAGCCAACTGGGCTGAGAAGGGAGAGCCGAGGCCGGACTGGCGCGGGACAAGGGCTCGGCAAGTCCCCGCTGCTGGAGGGTGCTGCCCTTGTTAGACGCTGCAATTGCTTCCTTAATTTGAGGTGCCACGAAACACGGAAATGGGAGGTTAGGAGTTGGAGGGAGACATTGGGTTGTCGCAGAGAGGACAGCGAGCTGCCCGGGACAGAATCGGGCTGGGAGCGGAGGTGCCGGAGGTGCCCTGTGGGGGGGTGGACACTGGAGCGGCAGGAGTGTATTTCGGAGAGGGTTAACAGTGCAGCGAGGGCTCCTGCGCCTCGTTGCCTTCCCCGGAGTCTGCATTTTTATGCTGATTGGAAGCCTGCGCTGTGTGTGCTGCTGAAATTGAATGTCAGGCTTTTGATTTTGTTGCTGGTCTCTAATGAAATTTGACATTTAATGGTGAGTGCAGCGGCAGCGTGTGTGTGTGTGATCGGAGCTTGATTAGCGCGCTCTAATTGACAGTAATTAGGCAGCTCCCTGATTGTTTCTAATTCTGCTATTAATTGTAAGGAACAGTATGATTGAGGATAAATTTGGTGCGTTGCTGCTGGGGATGCAGCTTCTTCAGCTCCGTATCGGAAGCCTATTGAGACCATCATGCTTAGGTTCCTGAGCGTGGCAACCCCAGTCACCTCGTCTGGCGGAGCAGTGCCGGGGGGGCTCGAGGCTTCTGCAGTGGCATTGCAGATCCCAGGACCTGGGTCTGCACCTGGGGGGCCCGAGAGCACCTCCTGAGACTGTCCCTGCCCCGAACGCGTGCGTCGCCCTGGGAGGACGCTGCCGCTGAGCAGTACGCACAGGGACACGTGCTGTGGGGTTGGCGTGTCAGGCTGACCCCGGTGATGCCACTGTGCTTGTCCCGGCCGCGTAGGTGCCAGCGCTGTCCCTGTGTCATCATCCCGGCTGAATCCCAGCGCAGAGCGTGTCCAGCCTGACCCTGCCAAAGGAGCCTGAGCTGGAGCGGGTGTCGGAGCTGCCCCGTGCAATGGGGCTGAGCGCGGGTACTGCCCTGTCTCCTGGGGCTGTGCAGTTTGAGCCAGGCGAAGCACCGGAGCCGTCTGCAGGATGCTTGGCTGGCTCTAGAAAGTGTAGACTGTCACTGTCTTGTTGTACATCACTTTCTTTATCTTTGTTCCCAGCTAACGGTACTGCCGATTCTCTCAGCTCCAGCCCGAACATTTCCAGTGCTGCCAGCCCGAAGCTGGAGCCGCCTCCATCACCACACGCCAACAGGAAGAAGCATCGCAGGAAAAAGAGCACGGGGACGACTCGGCCTGATGGCCCCAGCACGGCAGCAGAAGGTAGGAGAGGTCTGCTGCCGGGGGGCAGCTCTGCCGGCTCGGGGCACCGGGCACCTGGGAGTCCTGCCGGGGCTCGTCGGGGTCCCGGGCTCAGTGTGCTCCCCGGCCAAGCCGGCCTGTGCTTAGGCAGAAAGGAGGAACGCACCCCTCTTGCTCTGCCCTTGATTTCTCACCCACGGTGGAAGCAGGACTGCCATCGTGCCCATGACTGCACATACTATTAGTGGTAATAATAATTATTAACTGTATTAGCAGAGGTGAGAGCACAGCACACGGTTAAGGCGTGCTTAACTACGCTTAAGGTGTGCAGACCTTTCAACCGCAAGAAAGAACCTATTTCTGTTTGCTTGTAAATTTGCCAGACTTTCATTATTTAAAAGAGCCATCCTGGCCGTCTGCCTCAAGCTGAGGGTTTTTTGGAAAAATGTGTCTGCTTCAGGAAACCAAGTTGAGGATGTGTACACTGCTTTGACTGCACTAAACGTACTGATGGTTTTTCTGGTGGGAAATTTTGGTGTCTCTGCGGTGTCTGAAGAGGGACCCAAAGCTTGGCAGGGAGCCTGCGAGGCTGCAGGGTCAAGACGCGTCGAGAGGGGCGATTTGCTGTGAAAAGCTGTCCAGATTTGTCCAGGTAGAGAGGAGCAACCACGTTCTGCAAAGCCTGCATCTGTGGTTAGCCTCTGGGGAAAAAGCGCTCCTCAGTCCGTAAGATTTTACTTTGTCCTGTCCCACAGCACTCAGTAGGCTTTTGTAGTAAACCAAAGTAAAGATTTCGTTCAGATAACTAAAGGCAGGGGGAGAGGGTTTAAGTACACATGTTTGAAACTAGTGGCTACTGTAAAACATACCAGAAATTTTAGCCTGCACATTTGTTAGCCTGTACCTGACAAAGCACGGGGCGGCTGTGCTGGTGTCTTGCTCCAAGTCACGGGTCAGCCTGTAGACCGGCAGCCCAGGTTTGCTGTGGCAGAACAGCTCTTCTTAAGTTCTCTCTCAGAAACATTGAGGAGATGATCTGCACAGGAGTTCGGCAGTTCGGTGGTTGTTTTTCCTGTTGTAGTTACCTTCACCTGAAAACCACTGAGTTCAGAAAGACTTCTCCTTTGCGGTGGTTGATTCGGGCATCTTGAGCATCATCTGAGTCTATAATGTACACTGGATGTCTCATGGAACGCAAGAACTGTTATCCGTGCGTGCATTTTGCTAAACAACTGATGTGTTCTTAGCTATGGGTATACGTTGACTCTTCAGACACTTTAGTGCCCTTCCCCCCATCAGCTCTCGGTTTACAGTTCTCAGACCAGTGCTTTGGCAAAAACAGAGATGTGTATTCTCTGTATGTCTGAAAAGTGTGATACCCAAGAGTAGAATGACTTTGCACCTACACATGAGACTAAGGAAGCACGTGCTAACGTACTGTGTCCCATCCTGGAAACAATACTTCAAGAGAGTGTGGAAATACTGGAGAGAGTTGTAAAGAAGGTCCTAAAAGAGGCTTGGGTCTGATGAACATATTTATGATGTGGACATTAAGATACTCAGCTTACCAGAATGAAGGCTGAGAGGCGAAGGACTATTGTTCCCAGTACTGAGAGAGAAAGCAGTCTGGTCCCGCAGCGCTGCTCAGCATAGCTGACGGGTGCCTGAGAAGGTGCAGAGGGTGGGAGCTCAACTTGCACAAAACTGAATACAATTTCGTAGTGGAAAAGGTAATTAAATGTGGGAACACTTTCATGAAGCAGAAATGCGGAGTAACCACTGCTCAAAGTCTTAAAATTAAATAAGTTACTTTTTCACAAGGCGTGTGTGATCCGTCCCCGGCAGAATTCCCTGCCCGCTGCACCTGGGCAGAACGGATGGTTGTCACCCTCCCGCTTGGGTGCCCGGTCCACGAACATTGGAGCCATCCCGGTTTTTCTATCCCTTCGTGGGGAGTTTTTTTCAGACACATGCTCGCTCTTGCTGTCTTTCCCTGTTTGGCGGTGTCCTTGGAAGGTGCGGTGACCGAGGCTGCACATCGTGACGATGTGGCGCCGCGTGATGTGTACGAGGGCATCAGAATGTTTTCTGATATTCCCCGCCCTGGTCCTTCCCCGTGGTGGTGTGCTGGGCAGAGGTCTTGGCCTGCTTGCAGCGATATCCCGGCCCTGTCTTGGGTTGATACAGTTAATTTCGAGCCCTGTCAGGTGTTGGAGTAATGTAATTTTTTCCCACAATGTGCATTACTTCGCATTTATCAACATGGACCGTCATTTGCCAGTGAAGTGTCAGTTACCAAACTTCATTTGTCACTGCGCAGACCGTGCACACAGTTGCTCCTCCTGCTGCCAGAAACCTCTGGCACCAGCGCCGGGAGCAGGAAAAATACCTCCCCGGTGATCGGCAGTACTGCCGCTGCCGGGACGCGTGGCAGCGGGCGGCTGAGCCTGCTCCGGCGCGGCGGTGGGCAGGGAGCAGTGAGGGCACGCCGTGAGGAGTTGGGAGAGCGGGGCAGAGGCAGGAGGGGCACGGTGGAGCAGAGGGGGCATCCGTCGTCCGCAGCCGCATGAGGAAGCTGACCTCTGTGTCTCCGGCGTGAATCCAGTCTGCCCGAGTCCCCGTGTCCTTCCTCGGTCGGTAAGCGGTGCAGCATCCACTGGCCCAGTGCTGTTGCCAGGCCCAGAGGACGAGAGCTCCCAGGCACGCGCTGGGTCCGAACGTCTTCCACATGGGGTGTTGTACGGTGGGTTTTCTGGTGTTTTGGGTGGCTTTTCCAAAAACGTACCTTGCATTTGTTTTTTATGTAATCTACTATACTAGAAAACTGATCCGGTTGCAAAGTTGGGTTTCCAAAGGCCGGGTCAGTTCTGCTGTCCTCACGGGTTGCCCTGCGCCAGCACCTCCTGGGGAGCCAGGCTGCACGTGCTGCGGGTCCACAGGGGCTGCGGGCAGTGCTGGTGCCCGCGGCGCCGCGCTCCGTGTCCGCAGGAGCCTGCCACCGCTGCTGTGTGGAGGCAGCACGCACTTGGAGGTTCACGGCTTGGTCCTGCGGTAGCCAGCCTGATGTTTCTGTAGCAAACAGCTGTATACCCCATTTTGGGGAGAGGGGGACATCTCTGGAAAGGGACATCATACATCCCTGCACTCAGTGCAAATTGCAGAGCTGAACCACACGCTCCCTTTCAGGCCGACGATCCATCCCCTGCCTGCTGTACGTCTGGTTGGCACTGGGTCTCCCCCCCGTGGTACCCTCCGTGGGCGACTCGCTTTGTCCCTCTGCTGCCCGCAGCGCTGGGACTGCTCCCCGGGGCCGATGCAGCTCAGGGCGCTGCCATGGCTCTTCCCCAGGACCGGGCAGCCCAGGGCAGGCGCAGAGGAGGGACTCGGGGACTGACGCCTGGGTTGTCGCTGCCTGGACGCTCAGGGCAAGCGCTGGCCAGGAGTCACACCCGGGTCACTGTCCTGCCTGGCAGCATCAGAGACGGAAGCTGGCAGCGAGCAAATGTGAGTCCCTGTCCTGGTGGCTTAATGGTCAGCGATTGGTTCCAGCTGTGGACCCGGGGCTGAGCATTGCCCCACATCATGGGCACGACTGATGGCTTATGTCATGGACTGGTGTCCATAAGTATGTCTGATTCTTCCTTGAGTCTTTTTTAGCTGCTTTTGAACAGTTCCCAGCAGTTTTTTCACAGCAGGATAAGCTGAGCTTTTTGCTTTCGCATAGCCAGCATGGTGAACGTGTGAAAATCGCTGTGCAGAGAGCAGGGCTGCCATCCCTCGTGGTGCTCATCCCGCTGTGAGGGTACGCCGTCTTGGGAGGAGCATGGGGGACAGCCCAGTGACCGGCCGTGCTCTCCATGAGCTCACGCCGGTGTGGCAGTGCCGGCGTGGGGAGCGCCGCTGCCAGGACCCCCCAAAGCCTCCTGCCGGGAGACCTCCGCAGCCGCGTCGGGCCGGGCACGGTGTCCGGCTCAGCTCTCCGTCGCAGCGTCTCTCCCAGGCAGCGAGCGGCAGCCGGGCAGCGTGGAGGAGCGGGCGGCTTGGGCTGCGGGCATGCTGCCTTCGGATGCCGCCGGCCGCGTGTGCGGGGCACGAGCGTCGCAGGTTAGCATCCTGGGAAAGTTGGTGAGGTCTGGGGATAAATTGCCATCAGTTTATCTCATTTAGGAGGTAATCAGAGCCAGGGACGTGCGGAGCAATTGAATCTTAGTTGTTCTGAAGTATCATAAATCAAACGAGCTGTTGCTTTTTTACATGGTCGCATGTTAAAGAGAGCGCAGTGTCAGGTTGCTAGGGAGCATCAGCAAACTATGGCAAGCGTGGTATTGGGCTGCCGGGGATGTCACCAAACCAGAGTGCGGCTCAGGCTGTCAGGGAGCACCCGCAGGCTGGCAAACGTGGTGTCAGGCTGTCAGGGGACGTCGCAGCAGCCCCGGGAAGAGCTCGTCACCACGGTGGGGTGGCATCGTCAGCCTGCAGGCACCATCGGGCAAGTCTGCTTGAGATCAAAGGCCAGCACAGTGCCGCGGCCAGGAGTGCCCCGTCCTGCCGCGGACAAGCCCAGAGCCCCCACTGCAGCCATGCCGCCTCCGTGCCCGGGACCCCCGGCTCCTGTTTCGGGCGGCCGGGAGGGCCCCGGGGAGCCACCAGGCACATCTGACGGCAGCAGCACCTTCGCGACGCTCCCTACGCCAGCATCCCCATGGCTGCCAGAGCTCCGGGGATAATGAACTTCTCATGTGCTTAAAGAGTGATGCAAGGTGCATGGCGAGAAGCTGACAGCCCCTTAATGTGCTTCTCAGTGGCGGCCAAACGACGCGGTTTTGTCTTTGTTTTTTAGTTTTAAAACCCACGGGAAATTGATGGCCAGTAAAGAGTTGTGTTGGGGCGATGTGCGTGATTAATACCAACTGTCAGGGGCTGTTGGAACCCGATCGCGGCGAGCTGGGAGTCGGGGCTGAGCTGCGCTTACCAGATTGCTGGGGATTCCAGCTGCTATTGCTCAGCTCCCACCTGCCCCACGCAGCCTGTGTCACCCGCGCGCTCCCTTCCGCCAAGCCTCTTAATTCAGTGCTAACAAGTCACTCCTGCTCGTTACAGACCCTGCAAGCTCCCTGCTCCGTCCTGGCGGGAGGAAAGCAGCCTGTGCCTGCGCATTGCCGCGCCGCGGCCGAGCCCCCGTCTCCATCAGCTCCACAACCCCTTCTTCTGTGGTTCCTGGGGGGACCGTGTACAGCTCTGGCTCGCCCCCTGAGAGACCCTCGTGTGCACACCCCTATCCCCGCTGCTGTGTCTTGCAGCGAGCCACCCCACGCACCGTGAAGCCTGCGCTGCCCGTGTCCTGTGCCCGCAGCGTGACCCCCTGCCCCAGTGCATGCACCCCGCATGGCCCTCCTGCGGCCTCCCAGCCCCGCTGTGCTGGGCGCACACACCCCACCCCAGCTGGCATCCCCCCGCCCCCTGCCGTATACACAGAAATGATGCTCTGGTCCCTTGCAGCGATCCCCTCTGCACATCACAGCGTGCCCTGCGGTGTCCCTGGGGGTTACCTTCTCGGCTGCCTTTGCTGTCCTTCCCGACACACGCATGCACACACTGGTGCCCCACGGCGTGCCCTCTGTCGTACGGCTGTGCGCCCGTCCCTGCGCAGAGCCCTCCCTGCTGTCCCCGGCCCCGCGTGCCCCCGCAGGCAGGACAGGCAGCATGGGGGTGATGGGACCGTGCCAGCTCCGCCTGGGGTGCTCTGGGGTCTGGGGGCGCTCTGGGGTCCGGGAGCGCTCTGGGGTCCGGGGGCACAGGGACAGAAGGCACTGTGGGGTCTCCATAGCAATGTTCTCGCTGCGGCTCTCCTGGCGGCTTGTCGCTGTGGAGGGGGCCTGTCCCCGTTGCACTAATACAGGTTAGGAATATTGGGTTTAATGATCTGCAAAATGAGGAGGCAGCGAGCTGACATTTACGAATGGTGCTGCATCCTTCTCTTCCCAGACGCCTGCTAATTTGTTGATATCCCAAACACCTCATAATGATGTGGTACAGTGGCAGCTTGCAAACAAGCATCCCGAGGCTGCGGGGCCTGCGGGCTGCCCCGCTCCTGGACACTCTTCACAGACTTGGCAGCAGGAGAGCGGAGCTGCGGGCCAGGGACCCCCGCACCAAAGGCAGGACCGGCCCTTGGTTCCCTGCCGTGTGCCCCACATGCTGGAGGTGTCCCTCCGTCTCCTCCCGGTCTGACCACCCTCTAGCCAGAGCATCCAGAGGCATCTCTGCTATGTCAGCTCCGAGCGGGAGGAGGGATGGGAGTGGAGAAGGGATGGGAGTGGGAGAAGGGATGGGAGCGGGAGAAGAGTGGCTGGAAAGGTGCCCAGTGAAAAAAAGCCCTGGGGATATTTAAAAGACATGTAGGTGTAGCACTTAAGGACATGGTTCAGTGGTGGACTTGGCAGTGTTAGGTTTACGGTTGGACTCAATGATCTTAAAGGTCTTTTCCAACCTAAATGATTCTGTGATTCTGAGAAGGGCAGTGCGAAGGGGGAGACCGGCTGTAACTGGGAGCTGGGGGAGAGTGGAGGTGGAAGAGGCGCCTTCTGCCTCAAGAGCAGGGCATGGCTCAGCGTGGGCTCTGCTTCTCATTGTGCTGAACTTGAGTGGGATCCTGCTCCTCCCTCCTGGACCTGCTGGGATGCAGGGGAAGGCATCCCGCACCATCCTGCATGCGGGGCACGGGCTGCGTCCCGTCTGCTCGGGGAAGGACCCCAGCGGGCAAGGAGAGCTCCCCATGCCTGATGTGCTAGCATGGAAGTGCTCCCGCCGGTCCCCTGTGCTGCGCTCCCTCCTGTCCAGCCTGCTGGGGTGGGAAGTGCTCCCCTGTGTCTTCTGGGCTGCTGTGGGGGAGCTCTGTCCGGTGCCCTGTGGTGGGGGGAGGATTGCAGCCCTGCGTCCTGAGTGCTGGGAGAAGCACGATCCTGCCACACTGGGTGAGGAGCATCGTGCTGCATCTCCCGCTGTGACTAGAGGGGCATTGCTCCGTCTTGAGTTGCTTTGTGTCCTGATGCTGAGGGACAGGGGAGCAGCACACCCCGTATTGCTGCTTGTGCTCAGAGGGTGCTGCCCCAATGCTGTGCAGGGGCACCGTGGGTACCTGTGAGGGATGTGGCCACTGCAGCTCCCCGGGGAGGCACACAGCCCTGAGGTTTCATCCCGCACCCCAGGGAGAAGCAGGGTGTCCATGGGGAAGGCGGTGGGACATGCCGCTCCCTTGACTGCTCCTCAGGGTCCCTGCAGTGGGGTCTCTGGGTGGGCTGGGCTCTTCTGCACTGATGCGGTGTGTGGTCTGAGCCCTTCACGGGGCAGGACAGGTCCCTGCGCCCGGCCGTGCGCTGAAGCTAAGGGGGTTTTAGCCGCCCAAATGTACCAGTTCTGCTCAGAGCTGTGTTTCTTCCCAGCAAGAGCAGAGAGAAGGGCTCTGACACGAGCTGTGAGGGCAACGCTCCCGGGACACCACTGTGTCCCTTTCTCCCTGTGCTGCTTCTCCTCTCCAACGTCCCCTGCTGCTGCTGCAGGTGACAGTGAGATCCACCACTCTGCCGGACATCCCGGCTGCAGGACACCTTTGGGCAGCAGCTCTGTCCCACCCTGGCTTCTCGCTGGGGCTCTTCCCTTGTCCTCTTCCTTTCACTTGGTGCCGGTTGCTGGCAGGGCGCACAGGATGTCTCAGGTTCCCCGTTTCTTCCCAGTCCTGTGGTGCTCATCTGCTGGCCCCGAGGAGATGCTTCCTCCCAAGGCTGGCTTTGGTGGGGGGGCCTCTCTGGCACAGCAGGCTGCCGAAGGGTAACGCCGCGAGGGCCCATCACCTCCCCGCGGCTGCTGCAGAAGTCCTCAAGCCCACTCTGGTCGGTGACTCAGTCGCTGGTCGGGGCTGAGCGCCGCACAGCCCCGGCCCGTCCTGGCCGCTGCGCAGTGCCCTCGCTAATTTTGCTCTCATTTGGAGCACTCGTTGCTGGGCGGCGTTGGAGCTGGGTCATGGGGTTAACGCCCATTAGCAGAGCCGGCTCGCACCGAACTCTGCTCAGCAACTCTTCACGGAGCTCAGTCTTTAAAACATCATCAAAAAATCATCAAGAGAGAGAGAGACGAGCACGTTCATTTCCACTGCCCACTAATTCTAATGGAGCTGCCGTAATGGACTCCCACCAGCACGCCTGCAGGCAGCCGCAGGGCCGGGGAGAGGGGCTCTGCCTTCTGGCCCTGGGATAGCCCCTCTACCCCGGGGCGGCTGGAAGGGGCTCCCCCTCCTGTACGAGCGGCTTCCACTGGGACCTTAACCCTGTCGAGTCTCAGCTGGTGACACCTGGGGCTCTTCTGGTGACATCTGGGGCTCTTCTGGCCACCCCAGCCACTGGGACGGAGCCTGTGCCCTGTGCGTGGTGCAGGGAAGGGCTTTGTACCAACTCTGCTTCAACAGAGGTAGTCCAAATCCTTCTGCCTGCGTCATCTGCTTGGTGCTACCTGCTCATCTGGCCAGAAACGCCCGTACCACATCCGAAATCTCTGCCTCTCCAGAAAAATCTGAGGAAGCCCCGTACTTTCCCTGAAGCCATGACTCGAGTCTGATCCAACTTGTGCGGGTCACCCAGGGTGTGCAGGGATTGTCCCACACTCTCCGGGGAGATGGGTCCGCACACATTTACAGCTGCCCCGACTCCTCCAGTCCCTTCCCGGCTCTGCCGAGCCCCGCGTGCGGCGCCGAGGGTGGCATCCCTCAGCTCCCCGCGCTCCTGCCATAGCCAAGCCTCCAAAGAGGTCTGGCCCTGCCGCGCCGTCCTGCCTTGCTGCAGGGAAACGGGGGTAGCGGTTTTGCTTACGAAAGAAGCCTTAGTGTGGCAGAAAAGCTGTCGTCCTTTGTTAGCTCTTCCCGGGCTCTGCTGAGAGCAACAGGCCCTTTGTTCGGAGTGAAGCTGGAATCCGTGAGGCACAAAGGAGGAAGGGGAGTGGAGGTCCTGCGGCTTGCGAAGCCAGTGCTGGGGCTGTGGTCTGACCGGGACCGCTGCCTGGGCTGGGACTGGGCATCCCCAGGGCTCCGGGATGCCCCTGAGTGGTGGGAAAGTCTGTCCGAGTGGGGCTGGAGCCCCAGAAATCTCGCTGCTTGCCCGTGGTCGGGTGTGGGCAGCCCAGCAGGGACCCTGGCAGCAGGGAGCTCTGTGAGGTCCTGAGCAGGGGGCTGAGACATCCGCGGCATGGCCGCCCCAGCCCGGCACCCCAGGCAGAGCCGCCGTGCCTCAAGGAGCAGCAGGGCAGCGCCGCAGGGTGGGCGTTTGCTGCCTCGTGTCCGCTGGGACGCGTGCGGGCACAGGGAGGTCGGGCTGGGATCCCGCCTGCGGCGTTGGTGGGGAGGTACTGAGCAAGCGAGGGAAAAGAACAAGAGTGATGGAGTCGCGGCAGGATTCTGTGACAGGAACCCTCACCGTGTCCCAGGGACGGTGCCGACCCGCTTGCTGCTGTTTCAGTGGCAGCAGAAGCGGCTCAGCAGCACTTGAAGTGCATCCAGCGCTCCCCAGGTCCGAGCGGCTGGCCCGCGCCCTGCGACGCACTGACAGCAGCCACAGGCGGCTCGGACCAAGGGTGGGGGAGATTTAAGGAGAATGGGGCCCATCCTGGTAAACAGGGTTCCCCGCAGGTGGCTTCGCTGGTCGCTGCTGCAGCAGTGTGGCCTGATCTGAGATGTGGGAACTGCGGACACTGCCTGGGGCACTTGGGCGGTCACTGTCCCCAGGAAGAAATGCCACTCGTTCCTTCCCGGCTATGACGTTTCGCCCTGGGCGGCGATCAGCCCTGCAGCTCGCAGGGGCCTGATCCGCGCTCTCGCGTAGTCTCCTGCAGAGGTAGCAGGAACTGTCTCTAGGCACAGCCGGGGCGCTCGGGTCCCTGCACCGCCGGTCCTGGTCACAGGCTGGGACAGTGGGGGAGGCGGGGGCAGCTGCGGGCACATGAGTGGGCTGGAGCTGAGCAGGGGCTGGGGACGTCCAGCGGAGTGCCGGGGTAGCAGGGTCCTGCGTCGCCTGCTGGTGGCTGCCATCAGTAGTTGGGTGCTCCCTGCCCATGCCCAGGGTACGGCAGCGCTCACAGAGAGCACGGTGCTAGCTAGCCAGGGAGGCGGTGGCTGTTAGCCCGGCTGTTGTCTGGTTATTTCTTCTCTCAGTATCGAGAAGTTACCAGCTGTATATTTTCCTAGACTCTTGTTCTTGAGCTGGCATTTGGTGTCCTTGGAGCTTCCACAGCAAACGTCCTTAGGGTAGGAGCACGTTGCCCGCAGGGAGCTCCCCCGGGCAGGGACTGTGGGGTTTCTCCTGCGGCTGAGAGCTGGGGGATGGGGCAAATCACTGGGCAAGCTCGATGTCTCCATTAGACACGTGCCTCACAGAGAGGGGAAGAGTCCAGCGGCATGACTGACTGCCAGTCTTGTCCTCCTCCTGATGCCCCAGAGTTTCTCATTCCCAGCAGGAGAAAGGCAGTTGCAGACATCTTTGCCCAGAGGAGGAGTCCCAGGCTAATTCTGGGGTGAGATGAGTGAAAGACCCTCCCCTTCCTATGTGGGAAAGGCAAGCCATTGGCACTTCACCTGGAGAGCCCTTCATCCTGGAGTCATTCGACCTCTCGAGGGTCTGCTGGTGCAGAGACCAAGCCTCACATTCCCACAACCATCCATTTTGTCAGTGCTGGTAATCCCCCAGCACCGTGGCTGCCGCTGGGGTCTGTGCAGGACAGCCATGGAGCGCTCTCAGCCATGGCACAGGACAGGCGTCCTTCCCACCAGATGTCACTCGCACTATTCACCCCCATGATATGCAAGACCCTGAGCCTGCTGTGCGAGCGGCATGGCACTCTCCACCGTGGCACAGTAGCAGAAGCGGCGTTTCACCCTCCAGTTGTTGTGGGGTGAGCAGCTGTGCGTGATGGAAAGAGACGGAGAGTTGGGTGCTGTGCCCCGTACCTGTTAATGCAGGTGGTGGGGCCCCCGAAGGAGGCGAGAGCCTGGAAGGAGCGGAAGGACTGTGCTCTCCCGCCACCCCTGTCAGAGCTGTCTGTCCCCAGAAAGGCTTCCCGTGGCTGCCCCCATGTTCTAAGACTGTGTGTGGACACAGCCGTGCCGGGCCGGTGCCGGGCGGCGCAGCAGCGGAGATTGGCCGTGCCCTTGGTGGGACGCGGCTGGTGGTCTCTGCGCCCATTCGTTAGCTCTGCCGGGGTGCTGCGGGCTGTGGCACGTCCCTCGGTCATCGCCCTCCTGCTGCTTCCCTCTGCAGTGAGAGACTGCTCCGTTCACAGGTTGCAGGGTGTCGGGCAGAGGAGACGGTCGCCTCCAGGCCCCCGGCTCGCCTCCCCGCGCCCGCCCCGGTGGGCACAGACCCTGCCGGCTGGAGGCCAGCGCAACCGTGCCTCGCCGCGGACCAGGCTGGGCGCCTCGGCCTCCGCGCTGTCTCTGGAGCCGTGCAGTTGACTCCCTGCTTTTAATAGAGAGCTGGGAAGGCACATTATGGAGATGAGGGTGTTATTTGCATAACGCTAATTAGGTAATTACAAATCATTTTGCTATGAGCTGAAGCGTGTGCTGTGACATAACGTTTATTAGTCATTCCATTCAGGCCCCGCTTAGTTAAGTCATTTACTGCACTAACTACTGAAGTTGGCAATAAAAGGTAAATGCTGGTGCAAAGCTGAGACGGGGCACCCCGTGTGAATCTGAGGCCCGTGAGCCGCCCGGCGCAGCCCGTGGCGTGGGCTGGCAGAGCCCGGCGCCGGTAGCCTGGACTGGGGGATGTTACAGCAGCCATGGGGGGACACCACCTTTTAAGCCTTGCTGTTCAGCTGGCTCTTGGTTGTTTTGGGGCCATTTTCTTAGGGCCAGGGGGGCTGAAGTGCTTTCACATGTTTTCACTGTGCCCCGTCTCACTGCTGCTGGCTCTGCCACCCAGCGTAGAGGTGCCGGTGCTGACACCCTCCCTGGAAACCCACCGGGCAGCCTGCGTTCGCAGGGATGCTGACGCTTCCGTTGGTACCCAGCCTCTAGGTGCCTGGCGGTCCGAGCGACCCACAGGGCTCGCCAAAGCTGTCTTCCCTGGAGGTGGAAAGTCAGGGATTTGTCCTCCTGTGTTTCACAGCCAGAGAAGTGCTTTAGCGTTGAGGCTATATCTTCTGGGGTTGCCTGTGGGGCACAGATGCTGGTGCTGTGCAGAGGAGCGGCTGAGGCGACTGAGGGGCAGGTCGCCTGGCACTGCCCTCCCGGGCACTCTGCCCTGCATGCGTCCCCACTGCTGTCCCCTCTGCCCTCCCCGCTGCCATCCAGGCACCTCATGGAAGCAGGTCCTCTTGGCCGGCGTCCAGGGACCTCCATGGCCACCAGTTTCCCAGGTTTGGGAGCTGGAGGCTGCCTGCCTGGCAGGGCGCTGAGAGGTGCCAGAGCCAAGAATGGCATCGCTCTTGCCTCTTCGTAGCTCCTGCCCTGGTCTCTGCGACGTAGTCCTTCGCTACGGGGAAACAGCAGCTGTGCCGTCGTGTGGGTCCACAGAGCGCCCAGGCACTGAGGGCTTCCTGAGCAGGATCCCCTCTGGGCTGTGCTCCTCAGCGGGTGATGATGCCCCTTGTCGATGCACAGGACCATGAAGAGCTGCCTTTGAGCTCACCGCAAGGGCCCTCCTTGCATCTCCTGATGCGGGGCGCAGGGCTCTGTCCCTCTAAAGCCGCACCGAGCGCTCTGTGGGCCCTTGGGGGTGATAGGGCTGTTCGGGGGCACCTGCTCTGCGGAGGAGCTGATCCCACGGCTCCAGAGGTCAGCAGCTTTCTCTGAGGGTGGGACATGCAGGGCATGGAGAGCATGGTGCAAGCAGCTTCCAGCAGCTCGGTGCTGCAGCCTCCTGGGTTTCCCGGCCGGGGATGGTGGGGGGACGAGGCTGTTTGTGTGCAGAAGGAAGGGCAAGCCCACGCCAGTGGCGCTGGCACAGCAGGAGCTGTGCGAGCAGCAGGAGGGACAGGCTGGTGCAGAGCTCTGGTTCCTCCCTGCCCGCACTCTGTGCCTGCGCATCCCAGTCGCAGCCCCCTGGGGACCACTGCTGCCAGCCCTCCCACCCCTGCGCGGGCACAGCAGTGGCCGCAGGGGTCGGTCTGTGTGCTCGCGCCCCGCCAGGCCGCCAGACCCCTTCTTTCCTTCACCCATGTCATGGCACACCTTTCTTTTCCAGAACCGGATGAGCCGTTTGAGTTCATTATCGTGTCCCTGACGGGCCAGACGTGGCTCTTCGAGGCCTCAACGTCAGAGGAGCGAGAACTTTGGGTCCAGGCCATTGAGAGCCAGATCCTGGCCAGCCTGCAGGGCTGCGAGAGCAGCAAAAATAAGGTAAGAGGCCTCGGCTGAGTTCTGCTGTGTTCCCTCCTCACTGGCATCTGCTTGGCTGCATCCATCGCTGTCCCAGGCTCCCCTCTCTGCCCAGGCTGGTTCCGTACTGATCCCTCTGCTCGCAGTCAGGGTTCAACCCTGTCCCTGGGGCTGTGCTGCTCCCCACTGGGGTTCCTGTCACCTCTCTGAGCTCCCTGTCCTCTCCCCAGCCTGGCTCCGGCCCCACGGAGCTCTCTGCATCCCACCAGGGCTGGACCCTGCACTGTCCCCCCTTCCTTGGACAGAGCTGCCTTTTTGCTCCCCCGGCGCATACCCGGCTGCGATGCGGTGTTCCCTCCGGACCCTGTTCTCTGAGCCCCCGCAGCAGAGCCTGCAGGGTACCCGCTGCAGCGAGGTGCTGAGGGCCTCCTGACAGGCTCTTGGGGTGGCGATGAGAGGACACGTGGCGGGGCAGTTGGCCTTGAGTAAACAGGGTTCCCATGCATTCTGTTTCAGGCTCGGCTGGGCAGCCAGAGCGATGCACAGGCCATGCAGGCCGTCCGCACCGCACGTGGGAACAGCTTCTGCGTGGACTGCGATGCACCAAGTAAGAAACGCTGCACTGGAGGTGGGGCGGCTCACCCGGGGAGCGCCAGGGAGCTGCACCCCAGCCACCTCCCCTCCTGCCCCAAGGGAACCTTCTCCCTGGGGCTGTCTCCTCCTCTCCTGCAGTGGACCGGTTCTTCAGGGATGGGGGACTGACCCACCTGCCATGCTGGTCCGTGACCCCTTATGACCAGCCTGGGGTCCTTGCCTCTCTGTGCTGCTGGGGCACTGGGCTTGGAACGGATCTGGTGGGCAGGTGCCTCCAAATACGGGTCTCCTGGATCGCAGGAGACAGGCTGGTGAGTCCATGCTGGTATTAACTCTCCTCCACTGATCTTGCTGCCCTCAGATCCAGACTGGGCAAGTCTCAACCTGGGCTCCCTCATGTGCATTGAGTGCTCCGGGATCCATCGCAACCTGGGCACCCACCTGTCCCGTGTGCGCTCCTTGGACCTGGACGACTGGCCTAGCGAGCTTCTCATGGTCATGACAGCCATCGGCAACGCCCTGGCCAACGCTGTGTGGGAAGGAGCAGTGGAAGGCTACCCCAAGCCCACCCCTGAGAGCAGTCGGTAAGGGAGACGGGGGACTGCAGAGGTGCTTCTCAGACCACCACACCAGAGGGCATCTCAGGACATTGGGAGCAGCCATCCAGTCACACAGAGAGGTGGGCAGGAATCCTGGAGGTACGCCAGTGTCCGGGGTCCTGCCTGCTCTCTGGGCACTGGAAGCCTTCTCCCGCTGTCCTGGTGGGCCAGTGGGGCTTCATGGCCAGCCGTGGCCACGCGGTGACTGCTGGAGCCGTGGCTGGCTGCAAAGCAGAAGGGGTTAACAGAGATGGCTTGGCAGCGTTGTGCGGGTCTCAAGGGTGCGTCCCTTTCAGGCCCTTGTCTGTCCCTATCGGAGCGACTCTCCTGTCACTCATCCCAACAAGAGCCCATTCTGCGGCTTATCAACGGATAAGAGCGGGTCAGGGGGCGGCGGGAGTGAGCATGCTCCGTGCGGGGCATTGATGGCCGCCCGCCAGATGCAGATGGATAGAATGGCAGCAGATAGCGGCGGCACGGCACACATCGATCCGCCCGGCCCCGCAGCCCCAGGCGGGACGGACGCTGCCGCAGCCTTTGTTTGCACCAGGCGAGACGGCAGCAGTGATAACGTGCCTCCCGTGGCACTGGGCTGCCGTGTGCAGCAGCTAACCTTTTCTTGCCGCTGGCCACGGCCCGCGTACAAGCACGGAACAGAGGTGTCCCCTCGCTCTGCCACGTAATGGGCACACAGGAGAGTGTGCAGGGCCACGAGCATGGAGGTGCGGGTGTCCCTTCGCACCGTAGCAGGTGGGGGGGTCTGGTTGTGGGACGCCGCTGCTGTACATGCATGGGTGTGAGACAACTGTGTGTCGGCCATGTGTCCGGAGCAGTGTGTCAGAGCCCCAGTGACCGCTGTGTGCATGGGGCGGTCTCCACAGCAGTGGCCGTGCGAGGGGTGCCTGTGCGTGACAAACGTGCACTGCTAACGCGGGGTGCGTTCAGGGTGGCAGCGCTGGCATGCGTGCGTCTTTGCACATGGGGCCCAGGCAGGTTGGCCCACCTGTGACAGACAGTGACAGTGTCCCCTCTGGCAGGGAGGAGAAGGAGCGCTGGATCCGGGCCAAGTACGAGCAGAAGCTCTTCCTGGCTCCGCTGCCCGCGTCGGACATCCCGCTGGGGCAGCAGCTGCTGCGGGCTGTGGTGGAGGACGACCTGCGCCTCGTGGTGACTCTCCTGGCCCATGGCACCAAGGAGGAAGTGAATGAGACCTATGGGGACGGAGATGGGCGCACAGCACTGCATCTCTCCTGCGCCATGGCCAACGTAGTCTTCACGCAGCTGCTCATCTGGGTAAGACAGGACCCCGCAGCCTGCACCGCAGCACTTCTGGCCCTGTCCCGGTGCTTCCCCACTGCAGCACCTCCCCACTCTCAGGTCTCAGGACACCCCTCGTCCATCCTCCTCCCGCAGGTTCCCCCACGTACTCCCTGGCGCTGCCCTGCCCACCCTCCCGTCTCCCTCTCCCTGCCCGCCCCAGTGCCACAGAGCCGCCCTGCCTCTGCCGGTGCTCTTGCCGCACCAGCCCCGTGCCCATGGGCCGCATGGTGCCCGGGTGCCGCTGACCGGCTGCTTTCTCTCCTGCACAGTACGGGGTGGACGTGAAGAGCCGGGACGCTCGCGGCCTGACCCCGCTGGCCTACGCCCGGCGAGCCGGCAGCCAGGAGTGCATCGACATCCTGCTGCAGCACGGATGCCCCAGCGACAGTGCCGTCACCACGCTGACCCCCAGCCTGCCCCGCCGCAACACCAACGCCAACAACAACGCCTGCACTGTGGTGCCAGCTGAGCTCGGCTCCAGCCCCAGCGCCGTCTAGCTCCCCACGGGCCCTCTGCTCACCCCACGGCCGCCTTCCAGCCCTGCCGGGGACCAGGGCCGCAGGAGCGGGTCTGAGCAGCACAGCCAGGCCGCCCACTGCCACCGGGTCCCCGGTCGTGGCTGGGAGGAGGCCAAGGAGATGGCAGATCGCTCCTCCGCACCCGGTTCTTGCGGACTCTCCCCGTGCCGCTGGGAGCGGGGGCTGTGCAGACCCCGCACTGTCAGCCCGTGCTGGGGTCCCCTCGCAGTCCCTGGGGTGGGGGGCTCCAGTACACCGCGTTCTCATGACCGGTACAGGGGGAGGAGAGGCATTTCTCTGTGCCCCCCACCACACACACATGTAGATAATAGAGGGGCTGGAGGCAGTTTGGGGTGTGCCCCCCCCCCACACAGCTGGTACTGGGGAGGGCAATTGCCGCCCCTGCACTCCCAACAGCAGGGCAGTTTGGGCACTTCCCTCCCTCCCGCGTCAGCCTCGCTGTGCACCCCTGGGGAGGCGGGGGGCAGCGGGAGGTGCGTGTTTCACCACTGCACCCCTCTGCTCTCTGCTTCTGCCCGGTGCGGGGAGGGATCCCCTCGCTGGTACCGCTCCCCGCGTGCTGATGCGAAGGGAGCTTTTGTCCCACGCAGCCGCTGGAGAAAGGCCCCTCCAGCCTCCCTGGTGACCTGGAGGGGGAAGAGGATGGTCACCCCGGGGTCCCCAGCTGTGTCTGTCTGTCTGTAGAGTCGCTGTCCTTCAAGCCCCAAAGCCATACACAGTGTCTCCATCAGAGCATCCCCGCTGGCTCCCGCTGCTGCCCAGGCGGGGCTGGTCTCCGGCTGAGCGAGAGGAGAGAGGAGATGAGCGTCTCCCTTTGGTTTTGGGCCAAGCCTGCAGCTGAGCGCTGGCACCCAAAGGCTTTGGACGCTGCTGTGGAACGTCTCTGTCACTTGTGTATAAAATGTACATTGGAAATATTTATATGGACACTCTGTATATACTGTTTCTTTGCCATGAGTTGCCCTGTGTGTGTTACCTGCAGCCAAGGAGATAGACAATAAAGCAACCCACCTCCTGCCAGCCCGGCTTTTCTGCGTGCTGCCTTTTGGGCCACCAGTGCAGCCTCCGGTCTGCTGCTTGCCCTCACTGCAGGGTCTGGTGGGCTTCCGTCCCAGGCTGACACACGGGAACCCCATTCTCCTCCAGCTCGGGAGCAGGTAACAGCAGCCCTGTGCTGAACTGGCTCCCCCTTGGTGGGCATGGCAGAGTGCTGGGGTGGGGAGGAGGGATGTGTGGACCCCCAGTGCTGTGGGACAGTGCAGTGACACGGCCCCACAGGGATGCACGGCTCTGGTGGGCTCAGAGATGGGCACAGCAGAGGGATGCACTGGGTGGGGGACGTGCAGGGTCAGAAGCGCTGGGGCCAGCTGGTCCCCGTGCACAACAGAGAGTCTGGAGCTGGGAGGGGAGGCCGACATGGGCAGGAATTGGTGGGCTGTCCCGGTGAGCAAGGCCCCTGGGTGGATTGCTATGGCAAGACGGTTGCTGCAGAGGACTGGAGGTCATCTTATCCCAAGGCACAGGCAGCCCCCCCAGGCAGTGAAGGGAGATGTGGGTCTCTGCTCTGCATCCCTGGCCCCACATGCTTCTCCCAGCGTTTGGCAGCACGAGGCCCCAGTGCTGCCAGTTCCCTGCTGGCTGCATCCAAGGCCATGCCACAGGAGACGGTCTGGGGCTCCAGCGTCCCCACTTGCCGTGCCTGGGGCCAGGCTCTGCATGGCGTGGGACTGGGCACAGCTCTGAGTCCCCAAGCCTGTGTGGTGGTGCTGTAAGAAGGGACACCCCGCACCCCCTCCGGGCACCCCTCAGCGGTCCCCTCCAGACCCCTATTGCCTCCTCCCCGTGTCCTTCCCATGGCAGAGGGCTGCCACAGCGGTGGCTGCAGATGGCGGCCCCAGACCTTCAGCGCATCTCTGTGTGTGCCAGCTGCGTGTGGCAGTGCCGCGGTCCCCGTCCCGGCCCCAGCCCTCCCTGCCTGTGCCCGGATCTGCCCTCCGTCCCCCTCTCCCTCGTGGTGCACATCGGTGCCCCCGCACCGGCCCCGGCCCCAGCCCGGTGCTGGGTTTGGTTAATTTCCTGGCGACTGCATTAGCGGGAATGGAAGCCGAGGGACGGCAGCTCCTCTGGGGCCCATTAATCATCCCCCTCAGACAAGCTGCCTTGATTACAAGTGGCAAGAAATTCATTAGGGCTGCGGCTCTGACAACTTTTATCTGCGCGGCTGGATCTGACTCATTAGGCAGCCAAATTAAAGCCATGATGGGCCCTGATGAAATTCACTGCTTGTTTATCTTGTGCGATCTGATACATCTGCCCATACATCATCCAGCGCGCGGGATCCCGCCCGGCCCAGCCCCGGCGCCTCCCTTCCCATCCCAGCCCAGCCCTGCCATGGCTGGCCAGGGCGCCCCAGCCCACAGCACCGCCTGGACCCAGCCCCAGCCGGGGGCTCCAGCCAGACCCCTCGCCTGCCCCGCGCTCTGACTTCGGCGTCAGGGCTGGGAGCGGCAGCCGTGCCGATAGGAGCTGCATGGGGACAGCCCTGGGGCCACACGGCCCTGAGCAGCCCCTCCGGGTGCCTGTGGGGGTGTGCAGCCCCCCTCGGGGCACCCTGGTCCTGCCGGTGGTGGCACCACTGCCAGCACACAGCCCCACGGAGACAGACCCAGCGTCTCACTGTTGCCCACGTCTTGCAGACGGGTGCTGGGAACGCAGGGGCTGTCCCTCTGCTTGCACCCAGCGGCTGTCCCGTGTGGTCTCGGAGGGCCCAGAGAAAAGCCCTTTTCCCCAGCTCATGCATGGGCACAGCCATGGCCGGCTGCTGGCACCACAGCGGCCCTGGTTTGCTCAGGGGAGGCCGCCCCGTACCAGTGTGCTGCCCCACCGCAAGGGCCTGTGCTGGGCACGGGCAGCCTCTGGGCTGCGGCACGCTCTTCGGTCCCCAGCAGGAAGGTTTGCGCCGAACAACGGTGTCCCTGTTCAGAAAAACAGCGTGCCCCCATCTGGCAGTGGGGCCGGGCCCAGCAGTGGCACTCCCGTCCTGCCCTGCCTGGGCCCAGCCCAGCATTGTCCCACTGCTGGTGGCCTGCTTGGCTTCTCATGGCCCTGGGCCAGGACAGGCTGAGGCAGGAGCTGTGCCCGTGCTTCGGCTGGTGCCAGGGAGGGCCCAGGTGGACCCTCCACTCTGCTCCGTGCGCCACAGCAGTGTGCCGGGGCAGCAGCGCAGTGGGGCTGTCCCTGCGTGACACAGCCCCTCGCGGCAGCGATGACTGTGGCAGCGATGACCACGCCAGCTCCTTGGCAGCAGCACAAGAACCCTGCCACAGCGGTGGCACCACTCGCACCACGGAGCTGAAGCAGCGGCTGCCGCAGGGTGTGGGCGCCGCAGGGCAGGAGCAAGGGACGCAGACTAACGCCATCAGCACACCCAGGGCGCACAGCCCCAGGCTGGAAACCAGCCGTGCCGCACATCTACACCACTTCCCAGCGAGCCCGGGCACAGCAGACCGCACCAGGACAGGTCCCATGGGGCACAGCTTGCAGACGAAGCCCCACAGGCCCTCTGACAGCTGTAGCTGAGCCTCCTGGGGGTACGTAGGTGGGCAGCAGCCGTGGCATGGGGCAGTACAGCCCAGCCCCGGGGCAGCTGGGACCTCACACTGGGTACCCACAGCAGTACAAGAGATGGCCACAGCAGAGATCACGCTATTGCTCTGCACTTTTGTGTTTCCAATCAGCCTGAAGGAGCGGGCAGAGGTGTGACACAGTGTCCCAGCTGCCTTGGCCTGTGCTTTGCAAGATACGGCACCAATATGCTCCACCACAGCGCCTGCACCCTGTGCCCATTCACGTCTCGGCATCTGGCCAATGTAGGTGCAGAAGGGCAGCAGGTCCCGGCGAAGCCCTCTGGAGGAGTCCCGGCAGCCGAGGACGCTGGCACAGGCGGGTAGGCTGAGAAAGGCTCAGCACAGGCAGGGAGTGCAACCCCCTGGTTTGGGAAGGCTCTCGGCAGCGCTGGCCAGCCAGGCACCACACACTGTGGTCTCGCGAAGGGCTGGATAACCGGCACAGCACCTGAGCGAGCAGCAGCACAGCCGAGTGTGGCTACCGTCTCCGTCTCCTCCCCAGCCCCAGTTCCAGCACACCCTTCATAACTTCTTACAGGTCTTGGGCCATTTTCCTTTGACAGTGAAGATGCACCCAGCGGGAGTTTGCACTCTGCTGCTGAGGCCGTCAGCACCATGCGGTTACTGAACCTGCTCTGCAACTGCACCCTGAACCCCCTCTGCTGCTGTAGAGGAGTTGGAGGTGGCCAAGGGGACCTCATGACCTGTGCCAGGTGCCAGGGCGGCGGGAAGGGAGATTGTTTCTCTCCTGACCAAGTGCAGTCAGAGCACATTTGTCCCCAGCAGGGTACCCGTTCATTGCATTGCTGCGTTCCTGCAGTGCTGACATCCACGAGGTCCTTCTACTCAAGGCCAGGAGTATGGTGAGCTGCTCCCTAAAGACAACCCGCAGCCGCAGGGATTGCCCCTCACGGCAGCACAGCACAGCGCAGCGTCCCTCTGCCCTGCCTCAGGTCTGCTCCTGCCAGGGTCAGCGGGCCCATCGCAGCCACCGCGGCACACCAGCTTTGGGATAAAATGCTCTGTGTGACCTCCTGGGGAACTGCTCCATGAGCCACTAGCCGATCAGCGGCCCTGGAGAGGCTGAGTAAGGAGCAACAGTAGCACCAGCACCACGCTCTGGCCCATCAGATCTTCATAGAAGCCAATTGTTAGAGAATGCCATGAAACAACTTTGCTGCACCGAAAACCTTTTCTGAGAGGGGACCACTGAGTGAATAAATACCCTGTGGGGTGTAACCACTACTCCTTTCCAGTTCTTTAAGAACTATTGTCCAGCTAAATGAGTTGGCAGGTCTGGGTAGAGAGAATTCCCTTGTAAATGATGAAAATGTCTTCCGGAGGACAAAATAAGTCTTGTTTATATGTATGTGTTTATTTACATGTATAAACATATGTATAAATAAATGTCCATGTATATACATATCTCTATGTGTCTACATCTGTAGCTACTGTTTACTCTGTGTGTGTGTGTGTGTGTGTGCGTGCATGCATGCGCATGGGCACACATACACAAGTGTGTGCATTTGCATATCCATGTAAGAGTTCCTTCCCCCCCAGTTCCTACTCCAGGACACAAGACAACAGACAAAAGGTGGTATGTGGGAAATTCCAAATAGATACAAGGAAAAAAATACTAGGAAGGTGGTCAGCCACTGGAACAGGGGCCCAGAGAGGTGGGATCACCATCCTTGGAGATCCTTGAAATCAGCTGGACAAGTTCTTCAGCATCTGGATCTAATGGGACCAGCTTTGAGCAGGTGTAGGACCAGAGACCTCCTGAGGTCCCTTCCCATCTGCATGGCTCTGTCATGCCACAGTCTGTCTTCATTGCCCGGTTTTTCACTGCTGCTCTCCTCCTCCCACCCACCCCAGTCTAACTGGTGCAGCACCCATGGCTCTGGCGCATGGGGCAGGCTGCGCTCTCTGCCCCCGCAGCTCTTCCATCTGGGGAGGTGCTGCAGCCACTTTGTGCAGTGCGGGCAGTGCCATTCACTGCATTCACTGGAGTGCTGCAGCACTTTGCTCCGTGCTGCGCAGGAGGCATCGGGCTCATCGCGATGCACAAGGTTCACAGGGGAGCTCTGTTCTGCACGGTGCAAGGAGCACTCCGCTGTTCTGCAGCTCTCTCCGGCGCCCGTGGTGACAGCAGCGAGTCTGTCACCTCCATCAGCACCAGACTGAGCTGCACCTCTCTGCAGCACTTGCAGTTCTATCAACAGGACTGTTTGTAGGGTTGCATTGTGTACCGGCTCTGTGACTGACCTCAACAACAAACAAAAGCCAAAAACCAAATAACTTCTAAGAAGCTGAAAGCTCCAGTTCTGTAACCCACTGTACAGGCAGCCGAGGGACGAGTGCGCAGCCGGAGCAGGGGGTGCTTTGCACACAGGGTTCAGGTTGGCCATGGCATGCACAGCAGGGGGGATGATGAGTTAAGAACACGATAAATTGATGCTGTCACTGGGGCAGGACATATCGAACCAGTGTCAGCTAGAAATGCCAAGTGAGAATAAGGGTGTTCTTGGCCCCTAAAATAAAATTTAACTCCTTTCAGTGTCACTGCCCCAACCCTGGAACTGTGGACGTTTTTCAGAGTGCTGTGCTCGATCGTGCAGAGCTGTGCCCTGCTAGGCTGCAGTGACACAGACCCCTCATGTGGACACATTTATAGCGACAGAGCGCTGTTTATAGCTGCACAATTGCTCTACCCTGCGTCCCCCCCGCCCCAGCTGGCCCAGGGGTATGTGCATCACTACATGTACAGGAGCAACTGATGCAAACAGCGCGTTATCCCCTCCTGCGGCCATGTAGCACAGACAAGGTGACAGTCCCTGCCTCGACCCACGGCAGACCCAAGGCGGGAGAAGCAGGGAGTACCGGAGCCATGGTTCCCAGGTGCAGGCGGCTCCGCCACTGCACGTTGAAGGGACCGGCAGCTCCCCCGAGGGCCGGGCAGCTGGGGTCCGCTGCCAGAGGACATTCGCCTTCCCTGATCTGGAGTGAATGCCAGCAGATGTTGCTACCTGAGCAGGCCAAGCCCACACTGGGGACGCTGTGCGCAGCACCACGCCAGGCAGCTCCTGGGGACCCTTTCTCCGTTGCAGGTCGGCGGTGCCGGGGATAGAGGCAGGAGCTGTGCTCTGCTGCCCCAGCAGCTGCTCAGAAATCCAGGTCATGAAAGGATCCTGCAGAACTGGCTTGGGACCTGCAACAAACATCTCTGCGGAAAGAAGCACCCACCTGGGACATCCAGGAGCACGGCTTTGTCCGAACGGTTGCTCTGCTCTAAGCTGTGGCTGTCCCCACGCTGGCTGGCCAGACCCAGCAGCCAACGGGCAGGGAGAGCCGCCCACCAGTGCTCTGAGGCTCCGGGGCTCTGCAGGAGGACTCAGCTGTGCAGGCTGAGCACAGGGCCCACGCGCCTGGTTAACAGAATGCACCCGCCGAAGAGAGAAGGGCCATGGGGAGGGAGTGCTCGCCCCAGACAGCATGGGGATGGGCCAGCCCTTGCTGCAGCATCACGGAGGGCACGCGGGAAGGTGAGGTGGGCTCTGGCTGCCAGGGATGTTGCCCACTCTCACAAGCTGTGTCTCCCAGCGAAGTGTGCCAATGGCTGACTGGACCCTGTGTGACCCAAACTCCATATCAAACCTTGGAGCAATTGGCGTCCCAGCAGCACCATGTCCCACACCCTTGGAGAGAGCCTCCCCCCTCTCCAGGAACATGTGGGATTGCAATGGGTGCTGCATGAGCCCCCTCGCCCCATGGGCTGAGCTGGCTGATGTTTGTCAAACCAGCGACAGAGGCTGCCACGGCTGGACACCAGGTTAAGTGGTGGAATCACATGGTCCTCTACACTGTTGACTCAGGATTGTGCGTGCAGCTGTGCCCTGTGCAAAACTGGATCTTCATCAGGTTCTGGGGTTGGCCTCAGACATCTGAGGTACCCGCCAGCTTCAGAAGCAGCAGCTCATGCCATAGTTCTCAAGAGCAGACCGTTCCAGCCTGGCTGTCCTACATGTGAGAGCCCCTGATCAGGAACCCTGAACCCCCTCTCCTGCACCAGCGCGGTGAGACCCAGCAGCTGCTCCAGGCTGGGGCAAGGAGACACAGTGTCGGGGCCAGAAGTGCCTGATCCACCCTGGCCCTGCTCACTGCCGCAGAGCCTCAGCAGCGCGGTAAGAGAAGCGGCAGCTGGTGCTGGTGAGACAGGCTGAGGTTTCCAAAGAAGGGCGAGACCATTTCCTTCCCCTCAGACAGCCACGGGACAGGCAGCCCTGGCAGCCAGCACTGCCCCAGGATTCAGGGGCAATAAGGTGCCTGAGCTGCAGGAGGATTTCTCCGTTCATTCCCCATGGGCTGGGCTGTGCTCCGCGGGGCTGAGGGAGGAGGGAAGGCTTCAAGGCAGGACTCTTCCAGCAGGCAGTGCAGCCCTGAAGAGATGGAGGGTATTGCAGCACTGGGCCTCAGAGGTGTTGGAGGCGTGTGGGGCTGAGCGTGCATAGAGCCGGCACGGGGTGCTGAGGGAACCCTGGGGACAGCAGGGAGGCATCCTGCCTGTGTGGGGCACGGACATCTCCTCACCCCACAGCCAGCAAAGGCCAGGTCTTGGCACGAGGCTCATGGGACGGGACGGGCTTTGCCCTCCGGGAGGCTGGCAATCTGCCGCCGTGGGGCACGGACCTCGGGGGAGGGTCGCTCCTGCGGGGGCAGCGCACACGTCCCTCCCACCCCGGGGCAGCGCGGCAGGCCTGGAGAGGGCTGCGGCGGCAGGGGCTGCGGGGGCGAGGATGGACGGCCCCGGCCCTGGCCCCGGCCCCGGCCCCGGCCCC
>VUYV01000536.1:234199-285034 GCA_008711295.1 Anarhynchus alexandrinus
AGCCGTACCCTTCCCGGCATCTCTCCTGGCTCCCGCACCCCACGCTGCGCCCACACCTTGGGCAGACACATTTCCTGGATAGAGCGCTTTGAAACGGTCTCAGAGCTCATCAGCAACAGCGCTGACATTACAGAGCCGGCTCAGCCCCCCGTGACTGTCAGTTCCCTGCTCACCCAGCCCCATTGGCGGGTCCCTGAGACCCCGTGCCCGCAGGAGTGGACTGCTCAGGAGAGAGCCATGAACATGGGGATGCAGGCAAATTGCTGAGGTGGTAGGATCTGCCGGCAAGCTGCTGGCAGCGATCATAGTGATTACGCACCCCAGGTAACGTTGCACTTACCCTGCTCCAGCCTGCTTGAGGGTCCTTGAGGGGCCAGGCTGATGGGACCAGTCGCAGGCTCCGCTTCAGCTGGAAGCTGGGCTGAGCCCTTCTGCCCACTCACAACGCAGAGGAGAGTTCAACTGGCAGATGGCACCATGACCCGACTTGTCTGCACCTGACAACTGCCTCTCATTTTCATTTCTTTATTCCTGGATGAGGTAGGAGCTCTTCACACATCTCTTTGAGGATTGTTCTGTTCAGGAGAGCTAACACCTCCTTCGCTCCCGGGTTTTGATCCTGCTCTGGGAGAGTGATATTAGCCGAACACTCCAGGCAATTTGCTGGGCTCCCAAGGCTTATACTGGCAGCATTGTGGTACTGTCTCGTTTCCATTCTGGCACCGGGTGCTGCTGAAAGTTCTTTGTTTCTTTTGGCTTGTGTTTGTACAGCAGACCAAGACCGGGCGTTCTTGGCAACATCCTCAAAGCAGTGCCCACACTGGGGCTGCAGAGCTATCTTCAGTTCCGACGTGGATAAGGCCTCCTAGGAGCACTGACATGCTCACTCCACCTACCTCCTCAACTCCAGTGTGGCTGTTCCCCACGCTGGTCAGAGACATTGTTTGGGAAGCATAACTGGCATCAGACACAAAGAGAAAGAGAGAGAGAAAGGGGGAAAGAGCAAAAGAGAAGGGCAGAAAAAAGCAAGAAAACCAAGCAAGGGTGAGATCTCCAGAGGGAAACCATCACCAGAAAGTCATCAGCTTCATGAAAAGAAAACTGCCCAGGGCAGTGCTGGGTCCTCAGCAGGCAATGTGGGACCCAGTTTGTAAGATGGCCTACCTGGCACGTTGTCAGCCCCTGGCTGCAAGCAAGGGGCAAGGGGACAGGAGCATCGCTGCATAATGCGCCCTTTGGAGGTTACCGAGGAGGCTTTGCAAGGGAGCGATGCCAGAGGACGGGTGTCCCCAAGCACATTGCCTTCAGCCAACATAGGTGTATCTGGCCCATGTGCAGATGGTCTCTCACAGGAGCGAAGCCTGATACCTTCTGCACTTCTAGGGTAGGAGCAGCTCTCTCTAAGTGTGCTGCTCTGCCCCAGCAGTTACGTGAGCATGGCACTCTGGATGCTTTCATTTGGATGACATCTGTCATCTGCCGGTCACTACATAAACACGTGTTTCACAGCTATCTGACAGAAGCGAAGAGCCCCTAAGAAAAGGTGATGTTCTCAGAGTGCAGCATGCAGGATTCAGAGCAAAATGGATTGTGGAACACAGTTCCCAATACAGGCAGGTACGTGAATAATGCTGATACTCCTGTCTTCAGCTGGCAATATGGTACTGACCTACCCCAAGATGCAGTGGCCCTAATTTCTACAACACCCTCATCTAGGGTGGACTTGGTGTATAAGAACAGTCCTGTTAGTCCTGCGTCCTGCATTATGAAGAAGAGGGCTCTCTTCATTCAGTCACAGCATCATGGAATCACAGACTGGTGGAAGCTGGAAGGGACCTCTGGAGGTCATCTCGTCCGACCCCACTGCTCAAGCAGGGCCATCTGCAGCCGGTTGCCCAGGACCGTGTCCAGACAGCTTTTGCATATCTCCAAGGAGGGAGATCCAACAAACTCTCTGGGCAACACATGCCAGTGCTCAGTCTCCCTCACAGTGAAAATGTGTTTCCTGATGTTCAGACGGAGACTTCTGTGTTTCAGTTTGTGCCCATTACCTCTGGTCCTGTCACTGGGCACCACTGAAAACAGCCTGGGTCCATCCTCTTTGCTCCCTCCCTTCAGGTATTTATACACGCTGGTGAGATCCCCCCAAGCCTTCTCTTCTCCAGGCTGAACCGTCCCAGCTCTCTCAGCCTTCCCTCACAGGACAGATGCTCAGGTAATTTTTCCACATTTAGATATTGTCATTTTGTCACCACTCAGTTTTCTCTTCTTCGGAATATACAGCTCCAGGTCCTTGAGGCTCTTTTTGTTGATCATTTCCTTGTCTTCCTACCATTCCTGATGTCCTCTGCTCCCACCACAGCCCACCCACTGCACTGTGGTCACTTAACCGCTGGAAGAGAAGACCGATGTAGCACTTCTTTAGAGCCTGGACTGTGGTCGGTGCATGCCACGAGCGCTGTGCCTTTCCTGTGCAACACGTGGCTGCTCGTGGGCAGTATGTGACGTGGTTGCTCCTGCACACCTCAGCTCACTCCATCGCTGGAGGGTTGGGCCCTACTAAGGCTTCTGCAGTTGGGCTCTGCTGGTCCTAGGGCAGAGCTTGGTGTATGTCCTGCTGGCCGCAGCTGGAGCCGCAACCCTGACCCAGCACAGTCCCTTCTGCAGATTAAATAAGTCGAATGTCTGTTCCTTCATGCAGGGAACAACAGCTCTGGGGCAGTGCCGGTTGCAGGACAGACCTCCAGGTAACACCCGCTGTGCACCACTGCTATTTGATTACTGATAAATGACTCTGAATAAGGTCTTCTGAGTAGTTATGGTCTCACCTAATAGTAGCTCACTCTATATTGTCTTTTCTTAATTTCATTCTGAGACTCTTATGTGTAAGAGCATGAAATTCACACATTTAAGACACATAACATCCGCTCCTTCTGTCCCTTTCCCACAGGGCTCTTGGCCTGAGACAGAAGGAAGCAGGAGTGGTCTGACCAACTTTGCACGTGTCCTGGCACTTACAAATCGTTGAGTTACTTGCTGCAGTATTTTCCAGGAGTCGAAGTAAGGCTGGCCAGGCACGGGACCGCGTTTAAGAAGTCACAGGCCGCTATCAAACACGTGCTTGTGTTTGGCCCGAGCCCAGGAGGCGCAGAAGCCGGAGGGAGAGCTTGGCAGCCAGGAGCGTGGAGGTGGGAGGGAGGGATGCGAGCAGCGTTGCTGACATCTGGTGATGAGCCGGAGGAACGGAGCGGCGCGGGCCTGAGCGTGCCTGTGTACAACGGGGCTGTGCTCACCTGCGTGTCACCCACAGAGCACTGTACCGCAGGAGCATCCGCATCTGCTGCGGAGCGTCTGGGTGGAAGCAGAAGTGGGGGAAGCATTTGGATTCTTGCTCCGAATGGTGAAGTGTCAGGAGCACTCAGCACCGGGAGAGCTGCTGCGGGGCCAAAGCAGCCACGGAAGAACGTCCAGCAGAGCTCTGCATGGGGCTGTGTCGCTGTGTGGGGTCACAGCGTGGGGCAAACACTGAGGCTCCCACTGCCCCGAGTCAGAGACCCTCTGAGAGCCTCTCCAGTGGGATCACCACGGGTGTCATGGGGCAGTGACACAGACTGGTGAGAGGAGGGAGTTTGCTTCTGTGTGTCACATCCAGCCCCGAGGTCTTTTGGCGATCCACAAACACCACCCAGTCCCGCAGGGTGACACACGCTCAGTGCTTCCGAATGGCTGACATCTCAAAGCTAAAGCTTGGGAGACCAACCGAATTAGAGAAAATATTTAAATAAAGTTATAAAGTAGTATTACCATTTATTTCAGAAGCGGGGACAGACAGCAAATTCAGAGCGAGGAAGCTGATGGAGCCAGTACAAACCAGTAGTCACAAAACGAGGGAAACTAAGGGGAAGTCAGAGACACTGACGACGTATCGATGAAGGGACCAGCAGTGCTAAGGGAAAAGTTACCCTGGGGCCAAACACAGTCCCAGCGGCGACAGAGGCCGGTGGTGGGCCAGTGTGGAAGAGTGACAAGACTATGGATCATAGACCTGTAATTAAGCAGCCTGCTCTCTCTGGGACTTGGGCTGAGCACCATGCAGGATGAATCCTGGTCTGGGCTAGGGCAGATCTTCTGGTGATTTTTAAAGAAGCCAGATATGAGAAATCTATATCCACCATGATAAGCTATTCTAAGATGCAATTAACTAGTAGATTAATTACTCTTGCTATTAAAAATGTGTCTCGTTTCTAATATGTGTTTGCCCAGCTTCAATTTGCAGCCACTGGCTCTAGTTTTACCTCTACGTGCCACTCAGAAGAACTGGCCATGCTGGATGAACGCTGCCGCCTGCCCCTCAGGAGGTGCGGCGCGGCACGGTTGGGCACCAGCAATGGGTGTCAGCATGGTGACGGGGGGGGGGTGTTTGGCCCGTATGTCCACGGTACTTTGTGGAAGAGTGTTGCCAACCCCTCCTGCCCTGTAAATCCAGGACCAAAGAACAGGCGCCTACAACTGCACCCAGGGCTCCAAGGATGAACCACGGCGTGTCCAACCACCCCTCCAAAGTTCCCAGTGCCAGAAATCACTGGCGATCCATAACTCACTCACAGCTCTTCTTGGAACCCTCTCCAGTTGTTCTGAAATGTCGACCCCAGAGCAGGACGCCCCAGCAGCAGAGAATCCAAAGAACTGTAGTCGCTGGGCACCTGCCCCAGGTTTCTGCCTATAAACATACATCCTGTGTAGTGAAAACCGAGACCTCAATAAATATTTTTGCTCTGTATTTGAAACAACAATGGATAATATTCATATTTTACAGCAGTAATGAAATACTTTATATTCCATCAGTAATTAAGGAAGATGCTAAAGAGAAACCGTTTAAGTAACAATTTTTATAATCTGCAGGAGGATAACTTACATCCAAGAGTACTTAATTGGCTAATGAGTTCACTGAACCATTGATTTTTTTATTTATAACAAATCATGGCACACTGGGGAACGTAGGATAACTGGTGGGAAAAACAAAATCCAATGTGTTGCCAGTGTTTAAATGTGTTCACATGGATATCCAAGAAACTACAGAGCAGTTCGATCAACATACATCCCAAGCAATCACAAAGAAGCAGCCAAAGGATGTCCCGGGGAAACTACTAAAAGCTAGAACCCAAATTAATGTCATTCAAATTAATGTCATTTGAAAGAGGTACTTTCAAATTATTTTATGTATTTTTTTTGTAAGCCTACAAGTTTGATAGAGCTAACTAGATAGATATGGCATGCTTAGACTCCTGTAAGTCATTTGACTTAGTTCTGCGTGACATTCTAATAAGAAAAATTAGCTGTATGCTACAGTCAGTGTGATCAGTATTAACAGATTTGAAAGAATTGGGTAACTGAGAAGACTTATTCTGTATAGCCATTTGACAGATGTATATCTAGTTGTATTCTATTCACATATCAATGCTGTATGTTACTAACAATTGCTGGTAAAATTATTGGAGTGGTTAAAAATGAATTGTTGGGATGGTAAAAGTAACATGTGGCACTTGCCCAGGACAACCTAATCTGGATTGTTTGAAACACCAGGTTCATGAAAAAACTGGTTTGTTACATCTCAGTATAAGGTGCAATATATAGGAAAGAAGCACGTGGGCTTCATTTTACCACAGGGATGGCATCCTGGACAGTAATGAGTCTGAAAAACATTTAGAGGTTGAATGGGAGCGCATCGCTGCCAAGGCCATCCTCCTGCCAGACTGTGTAAATAATCAAGTAATGTCAAATATTAATCTAACTTTCCTGAGGCCTTTGTGTGGATCTCACAGCCACATGGCTAAGAATAACTCTTACACAATCATAGTGCAACCACATTTTGGATGCTGTGTGCAGTTTTAGCCCCTCCATCTCAAAGCGAAGCACTAGGATCAGTAACGGGACAGGGAAAGCCTGTGCTTGTGGTTAAGGGTTGGGTGATGGCTTCCACACAGGGAGTGACACAGTGAATAGAATTACAGCCTGAGGAAGGAGAGAAATCACAGGTATCTATATAGTTTTGAATAATGTTATAAAGAGGAACAGACTATAGTTGCCCGCATATTCTTAGAATAGAGTTAAAGGGCATCAAATGAAACAAGAAGGTGACAGTGTAAAGACAAATAAAAGGAAGTGATCAACACAATGTGCAATTAAGTTATTCTTGCCACAAGGATATCAGAATGTTCAAATATACATGGGTCCAAAAAGGGACCGGTCAAATTTATGGAAGAAAAAATAAATCTCTCTACAACTGCTAAATACAAAGAAGCCCATTTGACTCAAAAGTACCCAAAATGCAACTTACAGAGCTCAGGGATGGGGATGAACGTCCTAGGGAAGGGCTTTTCTATATTTGCTTTGTCCTTGTACCCCCCTGTAAGTACCATTGTGGTTTACAAGTCCACCCATTAAGGCATGTCATGATCTTTACTGAGGAACAGGGAAGATCAGGTCAGAGTCGAGCAGATACTCGAGGCTGGGAATCCTACAGGGAGACGCTGACGCAGTTAAAGGAAGGGGATACCAGGAACGGGCGATGCTGCGACTGCACGGAGAGGGTCAGGGTAAGACCCAGTGGCTGCAGCTAGGACGGAAACTTCTGTCTAGAAATGGGATGGGTTTTCTTTCCCCTGAGCACACCATTGGACAGCCACACTGAGAACGTGGCAGTGGACTCGTTTACTTCAGCCAGTCAGGAGGGTGTCTCTTGCTGACGGCTCTGCCAAAAACCAGGGTGGATGCTGGAGCAGGAACAGCAGCGTGTGCCCAGGAGACATTCCCAGCAAACCTGGGACACAGCAGCAACCAGCAGCTGCCTGTGCAGTTGGTAAAAACACATCAGAACCACATGCCCCCGTGCTAATAATGTCACACGCTTGCTGTCCTCAGTTAGACCGTAGTCCTCACACTCAGGACAGCCAAATTTCCCCGGTGTAACTCCGGTCTCAGCAAGTACATTCAATGCTGCATTAGAAATTTCCCCTTTAGAAACCTGAGAAAAAGTAGCACAGCTTGTTATAGTGGCAAAATGTGCTCTGGAATATCAAACCTTTTAAATTCTGTTCTTGTAAATGCTTTCAAAAATCAATTGCCAATCGATTAGCATAACTGAGTTAAACTCAGCACATTTGTTCTCAGCCTGCACTTAGCTTGAACTTTTCTGCTTGTTTCAGTTCTGAAAAAGGGCTTGAGTGCCCAATGCTTTTCTGGCGGGGTTTTTTTGTTGTTGTTTGTTTGGTTTGTTTTTTCCCCCCAGTTAAATCAGTCAATCTGTAAAAGATACTCCCCTTTTCCTATTGGCCTCACATTCCTTGACAATGGTTACTCAGTGGTATCCTTACACACAAGGAGTTTGTGCCCTTTTAATTTCAGTGAGAACCCAGACGAAATCTAGCCCGTGGAGACGCGTGCCCGGGCACGGCTTGCCCCTCGCAGCCCTCCCACCTACACTGGGATCCCCGTCTGCAAACCTGGTAGCTCTGAAAGGGACCCTGGAAACGTGTCACAGTCCCAGCACGGGTCCTTCGCTACAGCCAGCTCCTGTCCATGCCGAGACACCTTTGTCCAAAGAGGGACCAGCAGTGCCCGGAGCTGCTCTGCCCCCATCTGCAGTGGCACCTCACTCCTGTGTCTGCAGAAACAAACCACTGTGGGTTCACCTCTTTCAGCCTGAGCTGCCCTCATCTCCCAAACGCAGAGCAGACTTCAGAACCAGCAGAAGTAATCACCAAGACCTGAGGTGCAGCTTTAAGCCTAACAGCTGCAAGAAACAATTACAAAATAAAGCAAACCATTAAATTCAATCCTCCCCTGTCCTTAAGGTGATATTATCTTAGTGGCTGAGCACACATTACTGAACATACGTTATTGCTGGCATATGGACAGTGCCAGAAAGAAGAAGGGCCGGTAAACCAGCCCCACGTGCGCGGCTCCACAGACTGTGTTCATACCAACAGTATCCCTTTGGGATAAGGCAATCCCAGTCTGTGCTGCTACCAAAAGAGACAGACCCTCTTTCTTTCTGCTCCTCCTTCAGTCACAGACATGATCTGGCTAATGATGAACACACTGAAGCGGGGATTAGAACGTGGGAATAAGACTACGGGACCTGCTCCCGTAAACAGATCACCCTGAAGACCTACGCGAGCTCAGCCAGCAGGAAGGTGGCAACTCCAGGCTGGGCTCCTGCTCTGGTTCAAGGGAAACACACCACTCATCCGCGGTAAGAGTACGGGCCCTTACCCAGGTATTTTAAAAGCTTTGACTCCCCTGTTCCCTTCACCCCTGCTTTGCAGACAGTCTCGGTACATCACCTCGAGCCAACACCTCACCTCTCTGCCCACGGATGTCATAAAGCACATGGGTAAACCTTTTTGAGATATACCATCTCTATACTGCAATAGCAGTACCTATGCACACGGGCTGCCACAACTGATTTCCTGACACCTTTTCTAAGCCTGTAACATGCAAACACATCCCTACTGTATTCTGCCAGCATTCACGCTGTGGTGCGTCACTGGTGTGAGTGCATTAGGAACAGCACACTGAACCTCACGGTTATTTCAAGCTTGCTGCCTCAGAGCAGCACGGTCTGGTTGTGTAAGGTGGTGATAATTAGCGGAGCAGAGCTACACCCCGTATCCCAACAGAAGCATCGGGTCTGTCAAACTGCTTTGTTCTGTGTGTTCCAGTGTCCTGGCGCTGACGTGGGTGTTAACAGAGTCCCTGAAAGAGCAGTGCACCACGAGGTGGAACCCGCAGTGCCACCACGGGCACCCTCTGCCACCCAGCGCAGCTCAGGCACTCCTTGGCCAGAGGCAGGAATAGAGTTAGCTTAGAGCAAATCCTTAAAGGATGGTTAGTGCTTTGATTTCTTTACAACCGTGTCTAAATCGCAGGAACAAATGTTAGCCTTCACCTTGCCTCGAGCGCGGCGCAGCCCCAGCAGCAGCGTGTGCACCCGCACTGCGCTCTGGCAGATGCTGGCGGGGCTGTCCTGGGGGCTGGCTGCTCTGTGCCCCGGGGACCGGCGCTCCCAGGGCATGCTTCCACCTCGCCCCACATCAGTGTCCCCAGTGCTGGCACAAGCACGGCTGTCCTGCCTCAAGCTGCAAGGCCAGGCAGCCCCAGACACCGAGCCTGCATGCGAAGCGTTTGTTTGGGAGGCCTCAGTCTCCCCCCACCCCCCCAATTTACCTGTGTCCCCTGAGAAGCAGACGGATGCATAGGTCTGAGGGCACACATGCCACTAATGCACAGCACATCACATGGATGAGATATGTCAGGACAGTCTTCAGGCAAGGCAGAGGTTGCACTCTGGTAGGTGTAGAGAAAGACCGGGGTTTATTCTAAACAGCTTTGGGTACAAACTGTAAACAACTTGACTAAAGACAAGACCCCAACAAGTGCCTGGGGCACCAGAGCTGCCTCGTTCAGGTTAGAGTTTGTAGATTGGGATAGGGAGACTGAGATCCTACAACTAGAACTGTGATCAGGGCAGAGTATTGGCTCCTTGTCCCACAAAATGCCCTAATCCCCATATCTTGCTTTTCTCAGCGAGTCTGGAGTTTGTCCTGATTAGTACGGGTAAACAGAATGCTCCAAAATAGGTGCACAAGGCAGAGCACGAGGCTGGCTGGGACAGGGACATGGGGACAGGTTGGGCACAGGGGGCTGGCGTGGCCTGGCAGGAGGCACACGAGGGGAAGGGGTTCGCCGGGAAGGCACAGGCTGCACTGGCAGGGATGGAACATCGGCACAGAACAGCATGGTAGGACCGGAACCGCAGCCCTTAGTAGAGAACATCCTCAAAGCTGAGCAGCAGGAAACGGTGCAAGGCGCTTGGCAGCTGCAGCTGAGACAGGACCTGAAGCAATCGGCCCTCCAGGAAGGTCCTGAGTGTGCAGCGAGCCAGGTGCTGCAAGGAGCGAGGTCTTTGCTCCAGGGAGAAAAGCGACTGATAGAAACGTGGGTATTTCTGCAGAGAGAGAAGAGAGGACCAGAGGCAGACAAAGCTGAAGATATCACCCTGGGAGCAGAGTTAGAACCAGACACCCCTTTACCTTAGTCACTACGGTGCATCCTTCCTACCCCCCAACAGCAACTACCCCCACGCCCTGCAAATCTCCACCCGGCCCCAGCCCTGCTCCAAACTCCGCTCAGCCCCGTGCCACCCCTGGCACTGCGCCGCCGCAGCCCGGCTGCGTGTTCTCCAGCCAGCAGCACGCATTCCCTCACCTGTACAACCTCCGCTGGAACCGCTTCCACCCACTCCTCGGAGACGCGCACGTGATCGTAGCTGTTCATCAGGGCCTCGATGACCCGCGGGCAGGTATGGCAGTACCGCAGCACCTGCGCCAGGGAGACAGCAGATGAACACCGCCTTTGGGCAAGGTCCTGCGAACCCCACCTTCACCTCCTAAAAAGCTGCACGTGCTTAAAAACAGCCTCGGCAAGTCCAGGGATCTAACGTCCTTCCCTCACGCTGTCCCAGGAGATCAAACCCACCAATGGTGGGAAGTGCCAGAGCCCCAGAGCAGGTGCCCGAGCCAACACCCAACACGCGCAGCACAGTCGCGTTCAGCACAACAGGGTCCCACAGCCTCTCCTCAGACACAGGGACTAACGCGCATGGCGGGGATGCAGATCTCCTTCATCTGCCTCGCTGCCGCAAGCAGCTCATAAGCAACCGATGCTCCGCTTCGTACCAGGCTCCTTCCCTCGCATTTTGCCAGTTAGAGCACGAGCCGTTCTGGGGCCAGGACTGACACCCGCTTTGTGTGCGGCACGATGAAGGCACACCATGCCTCTGCTGAGGGTGCACAGGGGTCTCGGGGATGTTTTGTGCCCGTTCGACACAGGGCTACAGAGACATCCTGGACCTGTGCTGGGTGCAATGAGTGTCCTAAGAAGTACCGTCCCCGTGTCAGCTGCTACCCAAAGCCCCGGGAAGGCATCGTACACGTGTTGTGCAACACACCTCTGGTGTGTATCACGTCCGTGCAGGCGACACGCTGTCGCTGTGTATCGTACGCCCCCAGCGTGGCTTTTGGAGCACGCGGCACCCACACGTAGCCGCACCGAGGCAGATCCCCCGGCTCTTGGCTCCCGCTCCCCGCGGCCCAGGCCAGCAGTAGCTGTCAGAGTCTATTCCGGCTGTACGAGTGATCCTCATTATCTGGCGTTAATAGGAGATTAATTAGTGTTAATTGTTGATTTTCCTGTATTTTCCCAAAGGGGAGAGCAATCTGCTGATCTCCGGGCTGGGTAATTATTGCACTGCTCAGGAATTAAGACAGGAAATTAACCCTCTGTTTGCCGGTGTCTCACAGAGACAGCATGAGCTGGAGGGGATGCCCCAAAGAAGAAATACATCCCCAAAGAGGAAAACAGCCAACGCTTTCCGGGGTAAGCGATTACGGAAACTGGGCAAGTATGGCCACCCAGCTTGGCAGACAGAAGCAGGCCACTCCTACCGGAGAACACACCCCAGGAGAAACCCTCAGGGAATCCCAAACCAGTACTGCCAATTCCCTCCCCAGCCCTGGAGGAGACAGGCAGGACAGCAAGCGTGCTGGCACAGAACAAGCCCTGCTGCAGCAGAAACATCCTTGCTCCCACCGGGGCCCCGATGCCCACAGCCTTCCCTTCCCACCGCGCTGCCGGCGCAGCTGTGAGCCCCGCACCTTGAGCAGGGAGCCGGGCCAGACGCGGACGGCACCGTGGTTGAGCAGGGCTTGCACCACAAGCTCCGGGCGATGCTCCAGCTTGTAGGCAGTTGCTTGCAGGATATTGTGCAGTGCCGTGTTGCCACTGTAGTTCATGACGTTGACATTTGCACCCCGGGCCAGCAGTAACTCCGCTATTTGAGCATTGGCATTCTTGCAGGCCAGGTGAAGTGGGTGCTGGCGGTCCCGATCTGCAGCGTTGATGCTAGCACCGCTCTCCACCAGCAGCTGGCAGACCCAGTAGTAGCGGTCCATGTCCTTGGGCTGATGGGGCTGAGCACAGGCAGCATTCAGGGGCGTCTGACCTTCCTTATTCTCTGCCTCCAGCTCTGCCCCATAGCGCAGAAGCAGCTGGACGTGGTCTGTCAGGCCATGGCGTGCTGCTACGTGCAGTGCTGTGTCGTCTTCCTCCTCGGTCCGACTGTTCACGCTGGCGCCGTGCTGCAGCAGCTGCTGGACGCACCTACATGGGCCAAGATGTCTCAGTGACAGCCTCTCCTCTCCAGCTCCTATCCTACCTTCCCCCCTGCCATTTCTGCTCACCCCACAGCTTTCACTTTTCCCCAAAAATCCCCGCTCCTCATGCCCTGGAGCAGTGGTTTTAAGCCAGAATGACAGACGGGCAGAGATACTGTCATCCCAATTCTAGCCCATGCTCCACAGATCTTTAATAAAGTATCGTCACACCCAGAGTCTGCTCCCTCACCCCCACGGAGGGCTGTCTGCTGTCCGCACAGCGCATGCCCTGCGCTTCTCAGTGCGAAGCGTTGGCTCGGCATTGCTGGTGGGCACCAAGACAGCAGCACCAAGCCCAGCTGCATCAGCTGAGGACCAGAGCCTGCAGTCATCTGTTGGACTGCAGAGGTGGCCCTGGTCCAGGAAGAGGCAGCAAGGCCACCCCACTCCGCAGCCATTGCTGCGAGACAGCAGCCCACCCGCAGGGATGGGCAGGGACCCCTCCTGCACAGGATGAGGCTCGAGGGGAGGGAGGCCTGCTGTGTCCCCGGGGTAGAACTCACTCGAGGGAGTCGGGGCTCTTGCAGAGGTGCAGGGGCTTGTAGCCATCCTCAGAGACAGCCTCAGGGTCGGCACCAAAGCTGAGGAGCAGTCGCACGCAGTCCGTACTGGCCGCCGCACAAGCCTCATGCAGGGCAGTCTTACCCCCAGGTGCGAAGTTGACGGCAGCGCCCCGGCGCAGCAGGAGCTGCAGGCAGTCTGTGTAGCCCCGGCTGGCTGTGATGTGCAGTGGCGTGGTGAGCTCCTGCTCATAGCTCAGAGACCACAGTCCTGCAGGGAAAGAGAGGTCAGGGAGCCACATCCAGCCACGGCGTACAAAAGCACCCAGTCCTGCCCTTTCCCCCCAGGGTGCCTGATGTGTGTCCCCCCTTGAGAGATTCGGGTGTCCCCGCAAGGGGCTGCCTCTTCCTGCCAGTCCCCGCTCGGCAAAGTCCCTTGGACCTGCCCGCTGAAGGCAAGGACCTGGGGTGACTTAGACTGCACAGCCGTGCTGGCAGGGGGCTTGGCGGAGCAGGAGCTTCGGGGCAGAGGCTGTTTCCAGAGTGTGCTCTTCACCTGCAGCCCAGTCCTGCAGCACGGGGTTGCTGTTGACAGGAGGACAGCGGATGAGGGGCCTCAGGCACAGGCAGGGCCGAAAGCAGCAAGGTGGCTGGGAAGAGCACTGTGTACGAATCATAGAATCACACAATCATCTAGGTTGGAAGAGGCCTTTAAGATCATCTAGTCCAACCATCAACCTAACACTGCCAACACCACTACTAAACCACGTCTCTAAGTAGCACATCTACCCATCTTTTAAATACCTCCGGGCATGGCGATTCCACCACTGCCCTGGGCAGCCTGTAAAACCACACTAAAAACCAGGAGATGCTGGACCAGGCTGCCACACACACAGGAGATTCAGACAAGCCCTGAGCATGGCGCCAACAAGCGTCTTCACAGAGATGGACATGTAGGGCCTAGGAGAGAGCAAGGGGTTGAAACCTGCCAACTCTCAAAGATGCTGACCCAGCTAGAACCATTGCTGAGCTGGTGCTTTCTGCTGGCAAACAGCCTGCAGCTCTTACAGGACAAGGACTCCTGAAATCCTGCTTCTTGCTGCCCTTCCAGGCTGGGCTGGAGAACCACATCCCACACTGCATGACATGTTCAGTACTACATCCCCCTCACCCTTCTTGTGGAAGCAGTGTGCAGCCAACTCTGTTTCCCAGGGCCAGGTTCAAACGGAACCACCTCGAGGACCTAACGCAGGGCTGTGGCAATTCCTTGCCCAGCACAAGCCACAGAGAGGACCAGCAGCCCCGTGCAGCCTGCACACAGACAGAACAGGCACACAGAGCCAGGCTGCAGGACTGGCAACAGGAGGAGCATAACCTGGAGCTTGAACCTCCTTTGCTCTGTGGGGGAACCCAGACAGTTTCCAAGCACTTGCACAACCCCTGCTAGAAGGGTTGGATGCCCCAGGCACCGCTCAGGGTCCCGGACACACGCATGCTCTCCCACAAGCAGCCCAGGGGAACCCAACCACATCCCCATGCTCTCGCTGCCCCAACTCCTCCGTAACCCAGACTGCACCCATAGCACACAACAGCAACAGCAGTGCCCTGCAGCACGGGCAGAAGGCTCCGAGCCCCCACACCGCACCACCTGCCCGCTGCCCGCCACGTACTCAGCCGGCGGAAGTTGAAGCGGTAGTTTTTCCACTCTTCCAGGTCACTGGTGTCAAACACGGCATTGGGACTCAGGTTGTTCTGAGGGTCGCTGAGGATCTCGGCCACGACCCCCTGGTCCCCAGTCAGCAGGGCCTGCCAGTAGACCTGGGCAGGACCATCCGCCCTCCGCGTGCAAATGGGCTCCTGACTCTTGTCTCCTCTGCCCGTGATGTCACCCATGACGCAGTACCCGGACCCTCCGCAGAAGCCAGGGCAGGACCTGTTGCTGCCTCACCGGCCAGGCTCCAAGCCCACGGGTACAGCCTCGCCGGTGTCCTGCGCTGCGGGCTGCCCGTCTGCCCTGGGCGCTCCGCAGGGAGGGAGGACATGTCGCATCACTGCTTGGCCCAGGCTGGGTACAGCTCAGGTCTCAGCTGTTCTATTCTGGGAGACCTTGTGACCAAAAGTTTGGGCCAAGAGGCTGATGAGGACACTCCTCTCTGCAGTCACTGGGTGTGAAGGGAAGCCCCTAGGCAGGGCAGGGCAGCAGAGTAGCCTGAAGGGTGGAAATGGAGACAGGACATCACTAAGAAAACAGAGAGGGAAGTAGTCTCATCCTCAACCAGCCTGCTGTCACCCAGCTGCTGCCCCGACCACAACAGCACAACCCCGCTGCCCCCACACACCACCAGCACACCTTTGTGCAGCCCCTGGCTCCTCGCGCACCTCCAGCACTGCTCCTCCACTCGCCAGCGCCACCTGAGCCCTTGGCACTAAATGGGTTTTTAAACAAGCCACAGGAGAGTTCTTTTTAATCAAAGCTTAAAGCCAAAGGACAGGTAGAAATAGGTACAAGGATGGGAAACAAAGCATTACAAGTGGAGTAAAAGCATAGAAGGTAATTATCTTTTAGACCCCTTCCCACTGTTCCTTGAAATTCAGCCTTGCTGAGAGCTCCTGCATGGTTTGAGTACTCCCTTTCCATCCTCTGACAGCCCCCTCACTCGGGGTTCCTCACTGCTGTCCTTTCACCTCAGATGGCATTCTCCCCTGTCCCCACTTCATTGTATAAACCCACCCTGCCCCTACTTTGGTTATAGAACTGCGCCCTTTGCTCACAGTTCGTCAGCTTTGTGAGCATTTTGTTCAGACCATATGTTCTAAAGAACACCTCAAACTGCATGGAAGACTAGCGGTGTTTAGTTTAATTTTGCGTCATGGAACTATTCAGATCACGCAGCTGAAAACAAGTGACCCCAATAGAACACCAAACAACAATTACCTGGGGGACCAGAGAAGAGTGTAAGATAGGGAACTTTACCCTTCTCAGTAATGAAAATAAATGACCAAGTTCTATGCTGACAGTCTCCAGCATCCTCTGTCTGTGCAGACTTCACCCCCTTGTCTAGCTGAAAATGTAGTGCCTGGAAGGGTAAAAAGAGGGAAGCACCTGGCAGACTTCCTCACCTGATGGGATTCTCTATTTCCCCAAAGATATAAGCAGGTATCCCATGAGAGCCTGAGGTTCCCAATCACAAAGGCACCGCCAGGGGGGCAAAAGGCTGTGTGAGTTCGTGTGAGTAACACCATACAACTTACACTTCCTCTGGGCTTCTCAAAATATCAGTAGGGATGACTTGGGAAAGCCCAGGTCACTGGAATCTGCTTCTAAGGTTGCTGGCTGGGTAAGTTTTAAGAAACTGCCCCTGCAGGCCAGTGAGCTGTATAACCAAAGCCTTAGGTAGCACAATGGTTTGCTTTCGGTTTTTGTTCTATATCCTTATATAACAAATTTTGCAGCACTTTTTTTGGTCTGTGCTTGATCTTAGTTGGTTGGGTTCAAATCTTGAAACTTTGGTGATAAGAGCAATTTCTGAAATTGTTTTACATCAGCTGTTCTGTTTTCTTTGGGGTATAAATCTTTACAAACAGACTGGCTTGCTGTCCAAGTGTCTGTCGGCCCAGCACAACACAGGAGTTAAAACATGCAATTAATATTTTATGACAAGTGGTCTCAGTTACACAAAGGGTAATACCTTTTTTATTTTTATTCTTAAGTAGACTGTGACAATTCAAAACCTGGCTTGTATAAATCTTAGACCTTAGTAAATAATCTTCACCACCCACAAGTAGCAGCACTTGCATCTGCAAGCCCTCTCTACCTGATTGTCTCTTGCTAGTGTGGATCCCACAAAACACTCTGTCACGGTCAAGCTTTATCCGTGTGCTCCATAGCTTTGTGTCAGGACACTTGACAAGAACCTCTGGGAAAGTGGCCTTCATCAACAGCTCTTCCATTCCGGCACAGGGAGGGGCTTTTGCCACCAGCCTTCTCTGAAAAGAGGGGTGCGATTATGGCCCCTCCACACCTGACACTCCCCGTCTTAAGCTCTGGAAGTCTGCCCGCACCACGCTACCAACAGACAGCGGCAAGGACGCGCACATCCAGATTGCTAACCACATCTCTCCCTTTAACACATCAGCTATGCTGATTGCTGAAAGTTCATAGATATCATTGATGAGAAAGTAAACAAAAGGGACCAGAGAGTGTGGAAGCATGTGCAGTGGCCACAACATGTATCTGGGCAAGGTACAGTGAGGTGTACAGATGGGAGGAAACACCAAGGATGACCAGCTTCTACCTCCCGTCACTCAGGACAACCTTGCTTCCACCATCTCTCTGGTAGACCAGATTTCTGCTCCCCTTGCCTAATCCACCCTACAGAACAGAACAGCTTGCTGGGTGCAAACCCCACATGCGAAAATGCGAAACAGTAAGTGGTTTTGCTCCAGAGCAAAGCTCTGCATAGCCGATCACTGTTAACCCTCCCACATCAACCCCCCTGCAGCTTCTCAGAGTCAGTGTTTGGAGCAGGGATCACAAGGGCTTTGCTTCACACCTGGATTTCACCACAGCAGCAGGAATAGGTAGATACGGAGCAACTGGTCTCCAAGCAGCTGCCTACAAGGCTGAAACACAACCATGCCTCTTCCTCAGCATATGAGCTACGCTCTGCCCGAAGGGCACCACTAAGACCTCTCTGCTTTTCCCAAAGCATGACACAGACTCCAGTTTCTAACAAACTGAAGTAACAGACCCAACTTAAAACATAAGGCAGGAAAAGCATCCTCATGCCACCTAATGCCTCCTTACCCAAGCCTCACCACCTCCTCACACATACTTCACGTCTATCTCAGCAATTTCTAACAGGACAGCCCTGACGTTGTTCCTTTCCAGCAGCCCTTCCAAGGGCCCTTTTCTCACCATTTCCCAGTAGATCTGCCTCTGGCCACCTTCAACAAGCCTGCTACCCTTTGGTCTACAGCCCTGGAATCCTCCTTCCTCATCCAAAAGCCTTTCTTCCCAATTCCCTCTTCCACCACCCTCTCTCCACCACTGGGGATTCCTCTCAACACTTTTCTCAGGTGTCTGTGCTCTTTCTCTGGTCCCCATCCTGGGCACTTCCCATGCCCCCATGTCCCAGCCCTGCACACCCACCAAATTTCCTGCTAGTCCAGCGCAGCTCATCACCCTTGTTCTCAATGATGAGATTGACGGCTGCGCTCTTGGTGAAGTACTTCTGCACCATCTCCAGGTCCCCAGTGAAGAGCGCATTCTGGATCAGCAGATCCCGGCACTCCAGTGGCTCCAGGCGGCTGTTCTGGCATCGCTGGCCAACCGGGCTCAGGCTGTGCTCGCTGTGGTGGTACCGTGACCTTCTATGCCGAGAGTACTTCCACTGATCCTGCTGCTCCTCATCCTGCTGCAGCAAGCGTCGTGTGGCAGAGCTGAAGGGAAAGGTGCAGTCCATCATGGGGAACAAACGGGACAACTCTGATCTTACAGTAAACAAGCTGCTGCAGGCGAGAGCCTTTTATCCAAGGCCACGTCCTTTGTAGGTCGCTCCTGGGTTCCAGCTCCCCAGCGTCTGGCTGCATTCAGGCACGGGCCTGACTCACTGAGCATAAATAGTCCCACTTGGCAGCTCCCCTTCGCCAGTTCCCTTCCTCCCAAGAGCTTATTTTCAGCCGCTGGATGCAATCCCCAGCATGGATTAGGCACAGGAGAGGGGCAGCCGGCAGCTCTGAAACACTCTATGTGCTCGCTGGTTTGCTCTGCGCCGTGCTCCCGCTTGGAAAGAAACAGCACGAGGTGACGGCAGTCGGGGTCAGGGTGGCTGGGGAAAGGTCTGCAGCAGAGGTGCTGCCAGAAGTCATGAGGGACTGAGGACAGAGGCCTCGCCCACAGGGACCAAAAAAGCCCTCACAAGCCTCACGCGCTGCTCTCAGGAACCCAGCACCTTCACCAGGGCAGCCAGAACAAAGGAGGGCACGTAGGTAAGCCCTGGGAAAAGCAACTTCTATGACACAAACCGAGTTTCCTGGCAGTAAGGAAGACAGTCTCCCATGCAAACATTAAGAGGCTGGCAAGTGTCTTCAGGCCTCTGGGGGGGTTTGCCCAGCTATGCCACCCAACCCTCCAGCCACAGCAGGTCACACTGGGAGGGGTGAAGGATGCTGAAGCCCCCTGCCCTGCCCCAGTTATCACAGCTCACTCCGGAGGACATACAGTGGATCCCATTAGCTAGGATGTTGTGCTAGCTTGACATAGGTTTGAGACCAGTTAAAAACTCTGTTTACCCTCAAATTACACTCCTGTAACTAACCTGGCAGTTGCTGTGTCCCTGCCAACACGAGAACCTTCCAGCTGGGCAGGCTGCGAGTGTCAGCAACAGCAACAGGGACTCACGAGCTGCTGTGGGAACGTCAGCCAGTATTCTCTACCCAGTCCTACAACTGAGAGCATCTGGGGTCACTGGGGTGACACAAGAGACACCTACAAGGGCGCCTGAGGGCTAACGGGGATGGCCATCCAGCCAGACCATATACCTCTACCTAGAACTGCGACGCTGCCCCACTGGCTGTCTCCTGGACTGTGCTGTCCCACTGGACAACAAGGTTTTGTTAGAAGCCACCACCTCGGCCCACCTGACTTCTCTCCTGGACTGCACCATCTATCCTGCAAAACAGGCAAGTTATGCCACTTGTTAATATCAAATATAGAGGTGACTGGACGGTTTTTTGGGTTTGGAGTGGAGTTTGTTTTTCTTTGTTTTGAGGGATGTTTTTTGAGGGAGGGGTTGCTGTTGTTGAGATATTTTTTTTTTCCTTTGTGTGCAGGGAGTTGTTTGGTTTTTATTAAATCTGAGGCCATTTAGTATTTACCCTGTCAACTGTGTTCCAAACTGTGACAGAGTTCTCTCTGGTGTGACTGCAGGTGCTGATCAGACAGAGATAGGCTTTGCTTGTGTTCCTTTTGGTGGCTACTTCCAGCGCAGAGAAGAGGACTATATAAGAACTGGGAAGCCCAAAAGGGTCCATGCACCAGTCCCAGGTCTGCTGGCTGCCTTCAAGAGCTGCCAGACATGCTCCCCATTGCCATTGCGCAGATACTCTACACCCACAAGCAGTCTGCAGCAGCATCTCCCTGGTGCAGCGCTGGGGTCACGGGCACACTTGTTCTCCAGGAGGATGCAGTGGCCGCATCTCCAGCCCCACTTTGGAATCCACATTCAAGCTTAACAAAGTGAATGCTCAGGCACAAGTGTGATAGGAGGGCACATCTAGAACACACTGGCCAGAAGGATCTGCTGGTCCTCAGAAGGGGCTCAGGGCCTGCCTCAGCCCCTCATGTGCTGCAGGACCTACTGAGGAGTCAGGCAGAAGAGACACTCTGTGTTTTCTTCCCTGTCCCATTTGTACAGCAAGACCAGCAGAGAGCTGACAGGTCCAAAAGCTCCCAGACCAACGTAGGCACTAAGAACAGCAGTAGATGCAACTACTGTAAGGATTTTCATACAAACTCTGCTCTCCCTCCAGACACTTCACACACACACAGTGAGCTTCACTGTGCTCATCACACCACAGAACCCCCATCACAAGTCTATCTGTACACACATGCCCAGTGGCCCTGGTTTTATTCTGTACATACCCCCCTCCCAAGCCTTCTCCCCACTCAGTGGTTTGTCCCCCTTCTTCACACAGGCAGTGGCCAAAACTAACAAACAGCAGTCTTGTCCCAAAAAAGCATCTACAGAGGTCAGAACTATTGATTATCTTTATTTCCCCCCACACCCCCCTTCTCATCTTTCCCTTGCACCTCTTACACTTCTGCTGTCTCTTGCGCTGCCTGGAGTCACATTTTACCCAGAGCTGTCTTCATTTACCAGTCCTGCAGAGAGAACAAGTATGTAGGGGGTAAAACGAAGCAGCAAGCCCATGAGAAGACACCATGGCAGGAAGGGTGGAGAGAGCATGACAGATAGCCAGTCTCCTCTGGTCAGGATGAGGGGCTCAGTGCAACAGCCCCAACTTGGGGAACCTGGAGTACAGAGAAGGCTGGATTCTCTTAGAGATGAAGAGGAGAAACTAAAGAGAATAGACTTTCCCTCCAACCTGTCTTTCCAGCTCCTGCTGCTCCTGCCACTGGAACCAATGGCATCAGGCTTCCCCCAGCCATGGGCTCGAGCACAGAACCCAAACAGAGTCCTTCACGCGCACAGTACTATTCACACACCCTACAACCATCCAGGAAACACCAAGCTGTGTGGAGCAGTCATAGAATCATAGAATCTCTGAGGTTGGAAGGGACCTTTTAGATCATCAAGTCCAACCATTATCCTACCTGACAAAACCACTTCTAAACCATGTCCCCAAGTACCACATCTACCTTTTTTTTTTTTTTTTTNCACCACCTCCCTGGGCAGCCTATTCCAATGTTTAATAACCCTTTCAGTGAGAAAAGTTTTCCTAATATCCAATCTAAACCTCATCTGACATAACTTGAACCCATTTCCTCTCGTTCTATCATGTGTCACCAGGGAGAAGAGGTCAGCCCCCACCTCCCTACAACCTCCTTTCAGGTAGTTGTAGAGTGATAAGGTCTCCCCTCAGCCTCCTCTTCTCCAGGCTAAACAATCACAGGTCCCTCAGTCGTTCCTCATAAGACTTGTCCTCCAGACCCCTCACCAGCTTTGTAGCCCTTCTCTAGACACGCTCTAACACCTCAATGTCCTTCTTGTAGTGAGGGGCCCAAAACTGAACACAGTACTCAAGGTGAGGCCTCACCAGTGCCAAGGACAGGGGGATGATCACTTCCCTAGTCCTGCTTACCACACTATTCCAGATACAGGCCAGAAGGCCATTGGCCTTCTTGGCCACCTGGGCACACTGCCGGCTTGTATTCAGCCGGCCGTCCACCAACACTCCCAGGTCCTTTTCTGCTGGGCAGCTTTTGAGCCACTCCACCCCAAGCCTGGAGCACTGCATGGGGTTGTTGTGAGCCATGTGCAGGACCCGGCGCTTGGCCTTGTTGAACCTCATACCATTGGCCTCAGCCCATCAGTTCAGCCTGTCCAGATCCCTCTGTAGAGCCATCCTACCCTCAAGCAGATCAACACACCCACCTAGCTTAGTGTCATCTGCGAACTTACTGAGGGTACATTCAATCCCCTCATCCAGTTCATTGATAAAGATATTAAAGAGAACTGGCCCCAGCACTGAGCCCTGGGAGACACCACTTGTGACCGGACATCAACTGGATTTAACTCCATTCACCACCAACAGTCAACACGCTGGAGGGGAGGGATGCCATCCAGAAGGACCTGGACAGGCTGGAGAAGTGGGCCTGTGCAAACCTCATGAAGTTCAATAAGGCCAAGTGCAAGGTCCTGCACGTGGGTCAGGGCAATCCCAAGCACAAATACAGGCTGGGCAGAGGGGGGCGTTGGTGGATGAGAAGCTCAACATGAGCTGGCAATGTGCAGTGGCAGCCCAGCGAGCCCCCAGCATCCTGGGCTGCATCCCCCGCAGCGTGGCCAGCAGGGCGAGGGGGGGATTGTGCCCCTCTGCTGCGCTCTGCTCTGTTCTGAGGAGACCCCCCTGCAGTGCTGCCTCCAGCTCGGGGGGTCCCCACAGCAGAAGGACACGGAGCTGTTGGAGCGGGGCCAGAGGAGGCCCTGGAGATGTTGCGAGGGCTGGAGCCCCTCTGCTGGGAGAGTTGGGGGGGTTCAGCCTGGAGAAGAGAAGGCTCCACGGAGACCTCCGAGCCCCTTCCAGTGCCTAAAGGGGCTCCAGGAGAGCTGGGGAGGGACTCTGCATCAGGGAGGGGAGTGATGGGATGAGGGGGAATGGTTTTACACTGACAGAGGGGAGATTCAGATCAGATATTAGGAAGAAAGTCTCTACTGTGCGGGTGGTGAGCCCCTGGCGCAGGTTGCCCCGAGAAGCTGTGGCTGCCCCATCCCTGGAGGTGTTCAAGGCCAGGTTGGACGGGGCTCTGAGCAACCTGGGCTGGGGGGAGGTGTCCCTGCCCATGGCCAGGGGGTGGACTAGATGATCTTTAAGGTCCCTTCCAACTCTAACCATTCTGTGACTCTATGACAGTCATCTAGGAGGAACACCCTGACTGCTGGGCTGAGGCCGGGTCCCTACCCATCACACGCAGAACGCTGGCAGAGGGCAGGCAGTGCTTTCGCTCTCCAGCAGTTTCACAGACCTTGGGCTGAGTGGGTGCACATTTCTGCCCTTGCACCAGCTACCCTGGAGCTTTCCTCCCATTCCCATGACTAAGAAAAAAAAAACCACCAACAACAAAAAAACCAAACACATCCCACCACAAAAAAATCCAAACCAACCAAAAAAAAAAAAATCACCAAAAAACAAAACCCACAAGACAACCAACCACACACACGCCCTACTCCCAGAAGGGCCTTTCCTTCGTGTTTGACAGGGCTCTGGCACCTGCCCTGGCCCCACAGCAAAAGAGGTCCTTTGCTTGCTCTGCCTGACAGGTCACAGGAGGGAAGCCAGGACCATCTGTCCCCTCAGCACTGTCATGTGGCAGGAGTCGTCCAGCTACTGGCACAAGGCTTTGCCTTCAAACCCACTCTCTGCACACTCCACAGTGGGCTGCATGCTCTGGGTGGGAAAAAAAAAAACCAGGCTCCTCCTCACTGGTTTTGTGTAACACCCTCACGTCAGGGGCACAGAGCCCGTCCGACACACAGAGCAGCAGCACCCAGTCCTCTGGCCCCAGTGACTTCAGGGCCTTTAGCAAGTCCTTCCACAGATGCTTTGGATCTGTCTGTGAGGAAGAAGGAGGTCCTCAAAGGCCAGAGTGAAGTGGATCCTGTGCAATCCCATGACCCAAGGCTGACCAGACAGAAGAGGATGCACATCCTTTGAAAAAAAAAAAAAGTGCTGCATTTTTTTTTTTCAGTGATCTGTCCACTTTTAAACATTGTTGCTCTTATTGCAAGGGATTTAGATTATCTCTTACTAAATCATCTATTTGTTTTGTGATTACACCTGCCTGTGTCAGGGGCCAAGATGAACAGAGTGAAATCAGAAAGGTTACGGCATATTTCTTGTATAACAGAGCGTGACAGACACGTTGGAACGTCTCATACTCACAGACATTAGAGGAGTTCAGTGGATCAAGTCCTGTCTACAGGTTTGCATGGGGTCAGAGGCTGTCAGTCACTCCCTAGAGTGTGCACAAGCAACCACCCCCAACCCACCCACCCCTGCTAGAAACGGGGACCACCCACTGTTAGTACATCTCCAGACATCATACCTTCCCCACAAGAATCAGGAATTAAGGACAAAACAAGAACAAGGTTGAGTAGATAACTTCATCCATCTCCCCATGATAAAGAGATATTAAAATAAAACTGAGGTACCCAGCCACACAGGAGCTACCCAAATTGGTATAAAGAGACAAGGTGGAAATCTGCCCATGATGTGGGACAGAGCAAGGGTGCTGGAACTGGAATCCCTAGCCCAACAGTAATGCAAGTGTGCCCATTTACACATGCTCATGTGCATGATAAATCTGTCTTCTGGGGGCAGATGTGCTTTAGGGAGAGTACCCTGTTACTGGCAAAGTCATCTGTGTGAGCTACAAGCCTAAAGAAGTAGCGTATGGCCCTATCAGGTCAGAGACTACCCAGGAAACCATGAATTTATGCAGATATTAGCTGGTCATATACATCATAACATGATGTATTAAATGCTGTCGCCTTCAAAAGGTCCTGATGACACACAGTAATCTACTGGAGCCCATACTGTGCACTTTGTTTTCAAGTCTTGAACTATTAGCTCTTAATTTTCTACCTTACGCATTAATAAAGCACAGGTTTGTTTTACTGTTAAACCTGCTGGGTATACAGAAGCTGCTGCGCTGGACTGAAGCCAGAAGCAAAGTACACACCTCTACACCACAGCAGATGAAATGAAAGAGGGATCCAGAAGAACTTGTACCCTGCGCATAAGAAGGGGGACCAGCAGCTGGATGCTGCTAGTCTGCAAAAAGTTAACGCAGTAACTGGCAGCCAGTTGCTGCTGTTTGGGGAAAGCCTTTGCTCCAGCAAGAACAAAGAGTCCCTCCTGTAAGCAGAGAGAGGCCTCACAGAGCTTCAGACCAGGCTCCAAGGAAAGAGTAAGTAGAACACATCTGATCCTCAAGGCAACATTACTGAGCTGAAGCCCTCATTCACAAGCACAGTCATGAGACCTGTGGACCAGGGTGGAGACCCTCTTGTGGGTCAAGGAGGTCATCCTTCAAACGTTTCTCAGGACTGCTCTTGCACAGCAGCATATGGGTTGGAGTGGTAGCCACGCTCAGTAATACCTTCTCTGCTGCTTAGGAGCAATTTGCTATGGCAAGAAGTTATTCAGAAGAGCTTTCCAGGGTCAATTCATTCTGACACAAGCAAGCCAGCTCCTCACAGAAGAGTCCCTGACAAGGACAGCACATGGCAGGGATTGTGAACTGCATTATTAGAAATTGATGGCTTTCTAACCCAGCTGGAAGGGAAGTTAGAATATACAAGCTGACAGCCTGCCTACCTATCTCTCGAGGTCTCACCTTCTTCTCCCCAGAAGGCTTCTTATAAAATTTATTTTCTTCATTCCCAACCCAGATTACTGACAGCTGCAGCTACTTTGCTAGCTGCAGTGTCAGAAGCAGGCGAGAGGCCTTAACCAGACCTAAAATACAGGGGTCAGAGGGGAACAGCAGCAGAGACTTAGCCCAAGCAGTCAGTTCCAGATGAGCCAGCCCCAACTCTACCCACAGCCTTGCTGAATTACTGGGTCACTAGCTATGCGTTCCTACCCACAGCACCTGAAACACTGGGCTCTTTGCCTTGTGTGGCTTCTCATCTTCTTGGTCCAGTGCCACATTCAGTATCTGTGGCCCCTCTCGCAACAGCTCATCATCAACCTGCAGAAGAGAGGACCTCAACATAGCGCCCAACAGACTCCCGGCTCACCTCTAACACCCCTCTGTTCTTCAGCTCTAACCAGGAACACTGTCCCTAGAGGCCACAGCACATGTCAGCCATTCCCAGCCTAACTCCTTCCTGCACATAGACACAGGCTGCACAGAGCAGCAGATAAACTGAGCCTTCTCCTGGAAGAAACAGCCATGGGCACCTTTCTAAGCCTGAAGAGTCTGTTCTCAAGCCCCATGAATCACAAAAGCCTTTCTGTTCCCCTCCAGCATCTCCAAGCACCCACAGTTGCCAAGTAGGAAGGTCCACAGAGCACATTCAAAACAATAAAGGCCCACACCCCTCACCTGCAAGCAGATCTCTTTTTCCACCTCTTTTCTCTTCTGTGTCTTGGTCAGCTTCAGGTCAGCACTGGACTTGCCCTGCAAAGATGGGGCAGCTGAACTTCAGACTCACTCTTCCAGCTCCATTTTGCCCTACCTCCCAAAGGCACTGGAGCTCTTACCTCAGGCCTCTCTACTCCACTCTTGTGAGACCCCACCTGGAACACTGCATCCAGCTCTGGAGCCCTCAACCTACAAAGGACGGGGACCTGTTGGAGCAGGTCCAGAGGAGGGCCACAAAGATGATCAGAGGTGCTCCCTCCTATGAAGACAGGCTGAGACAGTTGGGGTTGTTCAGCCTGGAGAAGAGAAGACTCTGGGGAGACCTTATAGCAACTTGCCAGTATCTGAAGGGTGCCTACGCAAAAGCTGGAGAGGGACTTTTTACAAGGGCATGTAATGATAGGACAATAGGTAGTGGTTTCAAACTAGAAGAGGGCAGATTTAGAATAGATATCAGGAAAAAAAAATTTCACTATGAGGGTGGTGAGCCCCTGGTGCAGGTTGCCCTGAGAAGCTGTGGCTGCCCCATCCCTGGAGGTGTTCAAGGCCAGGTTGGATGGGACTTGGAGCAACCTGGGCTGGTGGGAGGTGTCCCTGCCTGTGGCAGGGGGGGTGGAACTAGATGATCTTTAAGGTCTCTTCCAACCTAAACCTTTCTACGATACTATTTCCACACCACATCCATCAGGGAAACACCTCATCACATCTCTCACTCCCTCATTCATTGTCGTGTCACACCCTCCCCTCTTGTGTTTCAGCCCGCTGCCACCATCAGGGATGAACTGCTACCTTCCCCCCAGCAGAGCCCACCCTGTTCCCTACAGCACCTCTGAGCCATCACCCTGGGAGGGCAGAGCTGCACAGGCAGCACAGCCTGGCTTGGATGAGCTGAACCACAATGCACATGAAAAATAAAGCTTGGCAGACAGAGCAGCCAGGTTCTCCCCACCTCCAACACTCCAGACAATACTAAGGGTCTCAGCAAGGAAAGCCAAGCATCCCATGCACGTGCAAATCCAAATGCCTGCATTTGGCATTGCACACCATCCACACTAAGATGTGCCAAGAAGCAAGCAACTGGAAATGGAAGATGAGCTCACGCCTTTTGCACCACAGCTGTAGCCACAAGAAGTGGCAAGAGTAGAGCAGATACCCAAAGCCCTATGCATAGAAGATGAAATGTAGTGTCCTGAAAAATAAACCCACCACAAACAGACCTATTCTTTGAAAGCAAGGTTATGGTTCAGCTGAAGCCTTACTTCTCACAGGCACATGTAGAGGGAGGGAACAGTCAGGACAATATACCACATAAAGCCATCTACAAACACACACATGTAAACCCCGCAAAGTCCCATTCAGCCACTAACCAGCACTCAGGGAACCGCTGCTGAAGCTGCTGCTCCATCTGGTCCCTCAAGCCTAGTCCCTCCAGCTCATGTCGCTTCCCATGGACATTCAAAAGCGGACGCTGGTACTCAGCTTCATAGTCAGCCTGGTGCAGGTGCTACAGCTCTTCTCCCAGCTGTGCCCAGAGCACAGGCTGAAAGCAGGGTCTGCAGCCTGCAATATAACAAGTACAAGGGCTTGTCAGAAAGCATGCACAGTTCTGCATTGAACATGGAGCACAGGTGAAGGACAGGACACCTGAGAGACAGTCCCACCACCAAGCATGCCCCACACATCCCCACTCCAAAGGCCAGCACCCAACCACCACGGCCATGCCCCTTGCTCCTCTTGCTGCAGATGACACCGGGACTGCCTTATCAAGTAAATGTCTCCCTAGTGCCGAGCAGAAGCAGCCGTGGTGGGGAAGAAACATTAGGAGCATCAGAAAGAGGTTGTGTGGGGAGTGAGCAGCGTGCGTGTAAACGAGCCTGTAACGAGTTTGTAATATGCATGTGTGGCACGGCCTGCGCAGCGTCATCACAATGGCACAGGCACTTTCCCGCCTCATTGCCTCCCAAATGGATTTTAAATATCATTCCGAGGACACAATTATTTAAAACGCTGAACTAAACACTCGCTAATGGAAAAACGGCGTGTGGCCTGCAGCAGCCATTCCTCATGGGGCCACTCTGCCCATGTCATCCTCTTCTCCAGCCCCACACCCTGCATGGGGCCACACGGAAGCATCCTCCTCCCACCTGGAGACCATGCAGGGCACCACTAGGTAACTGTCCTGAGCCCAGACCAATACACATTGCTTAGGTGAGAACACACTTTTTGTCCCCATCCCATTTCTGTCCTCAGGCCCCAGAGAAACACTCTGCCCTGTCCCAAGCTTCTCAGCACTGGGGTCACTGTGAATCAGTCACCGGGGCTCTAACAGTCCCTGGCCGCAGCTCCATACACAGGTATCGGGAACCACCTCACCAGACAGCAGGTCTTTCAGTCTCCCCCCATGTCTGCCAGCAGGTAATATAGGGCTAATACAAGGAGAGGACATTAGAACAAGGATGCCTTCTGACCTCCATTGTTATATAGCCTTGGAAATTACAGATATCAAATAAGACTGACTTTTTCACATTATTAACTTGTAAATACCTCCCCCACTCCCACTGCACAATCCCAAGCAGGGAAGATGATGGAAACAGCATTATTGTCAGCTACATCCAGGACTGCAGAGCGAACAGAGTATAAAGAAAGAGAACCAACAAGGAAACAAACTATTTGCAACAATCCTTCCTGGGGAGAACAGCTCCAAGGAGACCAGCGACCCTTAGTCCCATTACAGTGCTGGCAGCACTAGGGACAATGGAGCATTGGACAGCAGCGTGTGCGCTCTTGGGGAAGTGTCTGTCCGACCTTTGGTCGCTGCTCATCTCCCATTCCCCAGGCAGGGACTGGGCCACCATGAGCTATGGACTCAGAGTCACCATTACTCACAGACAACAGCCTACCTCAGACCCAACCAGAAAAGGGAAGGGACGTAGACCAGCACTGTCCCCACACACCAGCAGCTGAGCACTCAGAGGATGGGAGTCCCTTGCTGGAACCCTGGCTACACTTCAGAGGTTCATATTTTAACAGCTTTGGCGTTACCACGGCTATCCATCACAGCTCATTTTCCTCCGAGTGCTGAACCATTCCTGCCTATGCTGTTTGGAACAGTGTCTAATGATGCACCAGAGCAGCCACCTGGCAGCACGGCTGCCAAGGGACACGACAGCACGGGAGGAGAAATGCATACAGGTCTGCACACTGGTGCCAGCCTCCATTGCCCAAAAAGCTGCCTCCCCTCAAACCTGCACCACTCATCGTGGAGCAGAGAGGTGGTCTGCCTTATGGTCCCCACCCTATGAGAGAAAAGAGCTCATACTCTTAACTAATTGTTCTCTTACAAAAAGGAAAACAGAACACAGGCATTACTGATATTTTTATGAACACTTCAATTCAGTTTGTCACACTATAGTGTTCTTTTTGAGGGGTTTGAAGAGTCGACCAAGGTGCAAAAAAAAAGTTTCTTCTAGCCCATGGGCACATACAGCTTGTTAAGAACAGATCAGATGGACAGAGACATGGGGCCAAGGACACACAGCATGGCAGTGCTGCAGTACTAAGAACTCACTGGGAGACTTGCAAAGACACAGGCAGACCTGGAAAAAGACACACAGGGACCAAGGCAGTCCCAAGACACCTTGGAAGAGTGCCTGCATGGGCTCTGACTTAAGGTTTGCTTTTTTACTGTAACCTGAGTGCTTCTGGGTCATTCTTGCAGTGACCAATTTCTTGTGAGTCCCTGCTGGTTGGCACAGTCTACACCCTGCTCCCAAAGCAACTTCATTCAGATCTCACCTGATCTGCTACAGCATCAGGGCATGGAGCCACAGGTTCAGTCTGGAAGAAGCTGAGCTGGGGAGCAGCCCTCACAAAGAAGGTAATCCATGCTGAGGGTGCAGAATGATTCCTCAGAAGAGGGAGACGGTGTTTGACATGCTGCATAGGTGTACCAGGGCAGCTCCACAGGAACACAAGCAGTGTGACCCCCGCACAGTGAAAGATGAACCCGCCCCCACATAGAACGGAACAATCTGGGCAGGTTCAGGGCAGAACTCACCATTCCAAGAGCAACCACCTCTTTCTACCTCTGAAGCTTGGTGCACCTGTGCCTCAGGCTGCCCTTCTAGATTTGTGAAGACACACAGGGATGTAGTAAGAGGGATATGAGGCCGATCACCAACTCNTGAAGCACCTGCACCACTACAGCTCCTCTCGTGCTCACTCAGCACTAGATGCTCTACCAGACACTTCCAGGAGACAGCCGCTCATCTCACCATAAACCAGCACCTGAGCAGATAATTGGCCGTCTGTGCGGGTAAGAGAGCCAGGGTACCACAGAGGGAAGCTGGATGGTCCACAGGCAGCCTGCCTGGAGCTGAGCAGCACCAGCTCTCCGACCCGCGCAGCAGAAACGTATTTGACATCAGGCGGTCAGAGAGAACCACCTCCAGGGCAAAGGCAGAACTGCAGTTCCAAGCTGTTCACGAGCTCTCTCCATCCCACAAGAACCATGACTGCACACCCTAGGGCTAGAGACACGGGAGCGCTGCTGGAAAGGGGGTAAACAGGGACACTGGGGCCTATGGAGCGATAGAACGGACTGGGCAAGGAGACGGACTGCTCACCCTCTAGCTGCAAACGGCAGCCTGCTCACAATCCCGCTCTTTGGCTGGGCTCTCCCGGGCCTTCCTCTGATGCTCCGTGTCTGGTCAATTCTCCCCCGTGAATGTGGCTCACAGGCAGCCCTGACACAGCCGCTCCACCACCACCGCCACCTTCACTGCAGCACAAGGGGCTGCAAGGGCCAGAGGAAAAAAAGGAACTACAGCCCCGTTGGGTGAGATGCTGCTCCAACACCTGCGCTCAGGACCAGTTCCAGCTTGCAGATAGGGCACTAGGAAGAAGAGAGCACTCTTCAATGCTGTCCTACAGTCAAAAGGAAGCAGAGCACCCAGCACAACCTCCTCCTTCCGTCCCCCAGCCAGCCCCACACCACAGCAGCAGGGCTGGGACTGAAGTCGATGTGCTCAGTCCCACTTCTGCCATCTCCTGTACTCTCTCTGGGAGCATCACATACATCTTGTCTGGCCCACACTACTGAGCCACCCTGACCCTGATCAGACAGAGACAAGCACCTGTCACAGCTCCATAGTTCACGAGGCTCAGCATCACCTCACAAGCCTTGTGAAGTCCAGGATTGCCCCACATACTGTCACCTGGGACTTACCAAGCTCTGGTTCCTCCTGACACTTGTACCCAGATTTTTGCTGCCACCAGAACACCTTAGAATCAGGCATCCTGTCCCAACATGAAGCTGGCAAAGGACCTCCACCGCATCTCCACCCAGAACACACCCCACATCTTTCCTTCACTCCACCACGGACCCTGAGGCAGCACCTCCATGCAGGCACCCAGGGACAGCCCTGCACACCTTGAGAAGGTGCTGCGCTCATGGGGCAGTCAAGCTGTCCCACCACAGCCCTCCAACATCACTCTGGACACAGCACTCCCTCAGCCGTGTGGGCTGCACAGGCTCCACGTGGACCACTGTCTCAGAACCTGCTGTTGCTCCCTTCAGGGCCCCAGCTCACTCCCGCAGGAAGCACCTGGAGATATGAACTTCCCAGTTAGCCTGAGGGAAAACAGACAGGGCCACTCATTAATATGATGGTCCAAGGCAGAACGCAGGACACTCAGCCCTAGCACAGTTTATAGCCCTGCAGGACAAAGTTGCCTCTTCAAAGCCACTGGAAGCAAGAAGAGATGAGGTCCTCAAGTCCTAGAAAGAAAATACCCCGTTTCTCCTGTCAGCCCAGCTCCTTTTGCATGGTTTCTGCCTCCTCTACCCAAGAGAAATTTTTCACCAAGAGGAAAAAAACCCACAATCCACCAGAAAAGCCACAACTCCTTTGAAAACAGTTTATAAACATAAGAAAACCCCTCTACCCACTGCTAACTGCGCCCCACTGACACAGAGGGATTTAGTCTCTGCTCTGACTGGTACAAACAGACAAACAGCGTGCTGGTAACCTGGGCTGGCGCAAAGATGCTCAGCAGAGTAAGAAAGCACTAGGGGAAGAAGAACAGGAAGCTTGAAGACAACAACTTTTGGCAATCAGGAACCTGAAAAATGAAATAAGGAGTTTGGAGAGCTGTGGAAGAACCCACCCTGCCTCCCAAAACAACCCTAGCTTTCCACAAGTATGTCCTGTAGCCTCTGCTCCTAGTTGTATCTGGTTGTTCTCAAACAGCAGCTGTTCATCTAGTCCTACCCAACAATCCAGATGGCCACAGTTCAAACTGCCTCACAATTTATGACGTAAAAGTTAAGGACATTATCTGTATTTTTAGACATTTATTTGCAGGCAGCCAACAGGAGGTTTTGCTTTTTTAGTAGCATAAGACTGAATGCCAACTCCTGCAGGACTCCACAAGAAGGAAAGTCTCCATTTATGATCTCTGTTAACAATTTGCTGAGAACTGGATAGCTCAGAGAAATCAGCCTGCTATTGGGTACTCTATAATTGACATATAGAGCCAATTAAAGCTAAAGTGAATCTTCCTAAAAATTATAAATGACAAGTCTGTGACATCATCAATCAAGCCTGTGATTTGGTAAAATAAGATAAACCACTTCAATTACTTACATTCCAACCCCTTAATTTATTATCAAGTCCTATATCACATTTCCTTTATTTTGCCTGGAACTAATCCTGGGCCAACTGCCCCGCACCGAACCACACTATCCTCCTTTCCCAGAGAGGAACATGTTTCCTCCCTGATCCTTTACTTATGATTTTCTGCTACTCCAGTATTTATTTTTAAAAAAAAAAAAAAAGTGCCAGCAGATGACAGAACTCCAGCCCTTTTTTTTTTTCCAAAAACCCAAGTAAGAGTTTGGACATACTGACCTTGAAGCAGTTGTCCCATGTACCTGCTAGTTAACAGCTATTTTTCCCTACAAATGAACAATACAGTAGCTTTTTTTTTTAATAATTTTTTTTTAATCAAATAAACATTTTTCTATTAAAAACAGATGGTATTTCTGTACTTACCGTATACTTTGTCATTCCAAGGTATGTTGTTGATCATAGAATCTTGCATTCATTTTCCTACTACCTACAGATGCTTTTAACCTCTTATTTACCACTTACCATCTCCACGGCATTTTTGTTACACCACCTCCAACACCCCAGTTGCAGCTGAACCAGGTTTGATTTTCAGTCCAACTTTGAGCTCCCTTCATCGACAGGTCCCAATTCTATAGACATCTGAAAAGGTTTTAGAAAACTTAACATTTTGTCATGTCCCCCATCTTCTTGAAACTCCTTTGACAGAAAACTTCACTTACAGTTTTCCTCCTTGGAAGTGTGACAAACACAGAGTCCTCCATCTGCTCGTCATACTTGCGATGAGGACAAGGCCTTAATAGCCACCGGCTCCGAAGCCCGGTGGGTAGTTCGCCCTCATTGTACAGGGGCGAGACTACGGCAAACCCACCCGCGCTGCCAAAGGCTGTGCTGGAAAACCGCACAACATTGAGGCGCCACAGCAGCTCCGCCGGTTCGTACCGGGGTTCCCGCCTGCGCTCCCCGCACTGGGGCTCCCCGTGACCCCTCAAGGAGGAGCCCGGGAGGGGTAACGCCGCCGTCCCGGGCCTCTCGGGAAAACCGACCCACCGCCCCGGGGCCGGCTCAGTCCCGGCCTGCGCGTCCCTGCGGCGCCCGAGATCGCGCTTCGCCCTCCAGCGCTGTCACCGCTCCCGCGGGGGTTCGGACGGGCACTCGGAACACCGCCCCCGCGGTGACACCCGCCCACCCCCCCACCGCCCCGCTGCACCGCCGGTGCCCGCGACACCCCCCAGGCCGCGGCCACCCCGCGCCGCCTCGGGGAGCAGAGGATGACAGCGGGGCCCTTCCGCACCTCCAGCCCCGGCTCCGCCAGCACCCGGTCCCCCCCGCGGAGGGACGGCGCGGGGAGCGGCGTTGGCTCCCACCGCGACGTCGCCCCAGGAGCCGGGTGCCCGCGGAGACGATCCGTCACCCCTCCCCGGGCCGCGCTGGAGGCGGCCGCCCCGGGCGGAACGGGGCCGGGGCTGGGCNCAGCCCCGAGGAGGCCCGAGGCGCCGCCGGCCGCAGCGCAGGCCAGGGCGGGCCCATCGCCGGGGCAACCGGCCATCTCCATGGTGACGGCGAGCGCGCGCCCTCTCCCCCCCCGCCGGCGCCATGACAGACGGGCGCCGTGACTGCAGGAGGGCTTTATTGCGGCCCGCGGCCGTCACTTGGAGCTGGTGTACTTGGTGACGGCCTTGGTGCCCTCGGAGACGGCGTGCTTGGCCAGCTCGCCGGGCAGCAGCAGCCTCACGGCCGTCTGCACCTCCCGGCTGGTGATGGTGGAGCGGTGGTTGTACTGGGCCAGGCGCGAGGCCTCGGAGGCCAGCCGCTCGAAGATGTCGTTGACGAAGGAGTTCATGATGCCCATGGCCTTAGAGGAGATGCCGGTGTCCGGGTGCACCTGCCGGAGGGTAATTGAGCTCCATCTCACCCATCACCCTGGAGGGAGGGAGGGCCCCCATACCCACAGAAAAACAAGCCCCCCACCCCGAGGGACCCACAGCTGCTACCCAGAGGGTCTCAACTCGTGTGCCACTTGCATTAGCCTGAGGAGAGGCCCCCCCCAGTGCCACCATGGCTTTGGGATCATGCTGGCAGGAGCCTCTGCACAATCCCCTATGGAAAATAAGCCCGTAAGAGGTGGAAGCACCCACATGCTCCAAGTCCTGCCTACAGGCTCCTGCAGAAGACTGAGGCCTAGGCAACTCATGGCCACCTCAAAATTATTTCTCTCATCTCCCCAACAGAAATTACCAGAAAGATTTAATACTTACAGGGCCCACAGCAGCTGTTCTTGCCCTATCAACTTATATTCCACTTAAGGAGACCTTATTACTGCGTACAAGTATCTAAAGGGGGGGTTGGAGGAGGATGGAGCCAGACTCTTTTCAGTGGTTCCCAATGACAGGACGAGGGGCAATGGGCACAAGTTGGAACATAGGAAGTTCCATTCAAATACACAGAAAAACTTCTTTACAGTTAGGGTGACAGAGCACTGACACAGGCTGCCCAGGGAGGTTGCGGAGTCCCTTTCCCTGGAGGTTTTCAAGCACTGCCTGGATGCAGTCCTGAGTAATGTGTTCTAGGCAATCCTGCTTTGGCAGGGGAGTTGGACTAGATGATCTCTAGAGGTCCCTTCCAACTCTGAAAATTCTGTAATTCTGTGATTTCTTTAGACAGAACCACACACTAGAGCTTATTCTCTCAAGGAAAACCCTTCAGATCTACATCCATCTCTTGCCTCCTACCCCAAGAACACACACACACTCTTGAGTCTCAGCTAGGACTCTCCTGCACCCACTCACTCTTCACCTCACTAAAAGCAGATTTTCCTTCCTTCCTCTTTATAAGGTTAACACACAATGGACAGAAGTAACATTACATGCAAAGTAGTTTCTAGCAGAAAAGAAACATCTACTTACCTGCTTCAGTACCTTGTAGATATAGACTGAATAGGTTTCCTTTCTCTTCGGCTTCCTCTTAGACTTCCCATCCCCAGAGGCAGGAGCATGACCACGCTTCTTCCCAGCTTCTGCACTCATCTCAACCCTCAACAGAGCAACCAGCAGGTGCCATGGGACTGGTTATATAGCAAGGGCAGCAGTTCCCCACCTGCCTCAGGTGCAGCCCCCAAGGAGCAGGACAAATACACAAATACACACCTGTGAGTGATGATTCTACTTTGCACTAAGCGAAGGGCAGCTGGACTGAGAGGATCTTGAAGTAAGTGATTCAATTAAACTTTCAGACCTGAGAAAAAGTTTGAGGGTAGCATGGGCAAGAGCAGTAGTGTCTCATTCACTTGGGGCAGAAGTGCCAGAGAAAAGCTTTTCCCAGGCCCATCCAGGGTTTTGGTGAAAGGAGTTTTCCTGCTTTGGTAGAAGGCTGTAAATCGGAGTACTCAACGTACTGCTTCCAGAATCAAAGGGGTGGAACCACTTCTGTGCTATGGAACAGATAACAGGGTCAGTAGAGACAGTAACTGGAGGGAACATTGGTCTGGTGACTGAACAACAGCATTATAAACATCCTGACAGCCAGTATTCCTCCCACTGTCTCAGCTAGCCTGCTCTTGGGAGTCCTGCACATTAGTGATGGTAATTACGATGCAGGAATTAAGCTAAGCCAGGAAAAAAAAAAAAAGTGCGCAGCAGCACAGTAGAGAAGTGAACAAATTAGAAGAGGTTTTCTGTCCTTTAGGTAGAAAAGGAAGCCTTTCTCTCAGCAGGCACCATGACGGGTATTTCGTAGAAGGGTAATACTAGTGGGTACCCTCGGGGGAGGGGACACTGGTGTCTGTGCTGCTGTGCACACTGTCCCCTGCTCCGGGGCACATGTTATACTGGTATATCCTTAGCAAATCACAGCTGCCAAGGACTGAGCTTGGCAGACCTACTCATCAGTCACTCTGCCAGTGCTTGTACAGCCAATAGCGTTTCACTGCATTTAGTTTTATTCTAGGCCTGTCCTCGTTGGGAGGCACGTGGTCACCCACCTCTGGTGCAAATAAACATGGCAGTGACAGCCTGGGGCTGGATGTCACAGAGGGGCTTCTTGCACCCAAGAAGTGACACATCAGTGATCGGGTGGGACAGGCTGGAACGGTCACGTCAGCACGCTTGTGCAGGGGAACGGGCTTGGGCATTGAAGATACAGGGTAGCAGGATCCTTCTGGGAACTGGAGCGGCATGTTCTGAGATATCGAACAACGTCAAGAGATGTCGGTGGGTGACTCATACTGGAAGTACGGAGCAGGCAACATCACCACTCCTGTTTTGCAAGAGGCCATGCATCAATAAGGAACAGCACAGGGCTTCCCTCTATGATGTTCCTTCTGTGCCCCCCTTGACTGACAGAGCTGTCAATAGCTGAGATCTTTGTGCTGGGGGAGATTGGTCACTGCGACTGGGAGTGGTTTACCTTTTCTGCCAGCCTAGCACACAAAGGCATGCTCTTGCTGAAGGAGCTGTCAGCTGTTGTATCTCTCCGCAGCTGCAGCTGTGTCTGGCACTGGCACTTATCCACACACAGCTTGTTTTCCTGACAAAATGTTCAGTTAGAAGGAAGCCCTGTGGTGGAGAAGGAGCAGTGACTGGTCGCTCAGTATTAAGCACAGGGAGCCATTAAATAGCAAGGGCAGAGGGTCATCCACTGAGCAGTGTAGTTGAATTTGAACTCCCAGATTTGGGGAATTACCATCCGCTTCCCTAGATTGCATGTGCCAGAGGCTGTCCATTCTGGAAGCTGTGTGCTGGGCTTGACTCCTCCTTGTGCTGTTTTTGTAGTGTGTGGATCAATGCATAACATAAAGACAAATCCCATAACCTGCACTTGATGTAATATCTGCAACTCCTGCTGTAGCTCTGTTAGAGCCCACCTCACTTTTAGACTACAAGCAAGAGTAACGGTGTAGAGGCTCAGAAATGACCATCCTAGCAACTAATGAGCAACTCTCATAACTTATCTAGATATAGTTTTGCTTTTGTGCCTGATCAGAAAAGCACTAGCTGAAACAGTTCAAAATGGCACTGCCCCAGCCAGTGGCTGTCTTTCTCACAGAAATCAGTACTCCGGGACATACGCCTGCCACAGCGGTTTCAGTGCAGTCTGGCAAACTACACAACAGGTTTAAATCAAGGCTGAAATACCAGTGATAAAGCATGTGTATATATTCCATTTTACAAGTCCTGGCCTACGAACTGTGACCTTTGGCGCAGTTACAGCTACTTTTTCTGTGAACATGTACTTGTGCTCCTTCTTTGCCAAATCAGAGACCTGTCTGCAACCAAAAAGTTCTCATTTTGCAGCAGCAGACAGTGAACACAGCTCTCCTCTTTGCTACGTCAGTGTCATGGTTTAGGCCAAATTGGCTACTGGGGATGTGGGGGACCCCAGATGGGACTGACAGATGCTCCCCTCTACGCCTCTTCAAAGAGGGGAAAAAAAGACTGACGAGTTTAGAAGAAACTAAACTACTTTAATGAAATATTAATAATAAAAGAAAAGGAAATAATGAAATATATACAAAACTGTATCAAGCTCCCAGGATGACCATCATGTCACCGGCTGGCACCAGACTGGACTGTGACAGACAGGAACTGGATTCCAGATCTGCATTCAGGATGGGGATCAAAGGCAGATGAACAGAGAGAGTCCTCCTTGAACATCGGCCACTGACGAAAGAGAGCTGACCCTTTGATCCCTCAGCTTTTATACTGAGCATGAGGTAGATGGGATGGAATACCCTGTTGGTCAGGTTTGGGTCACCTGTCCTGTCCGCTCCTCCCCGCAGGTGGGACCCCTCTACACTCATCTGCTTCTGACCCTCCAACAGGGCACGTAACAAAGTTAGCTGGCCTTAGGTGTTAGAGCAATAAGTATAAGCAAGAGCCTCTCTGCATACCATGCCTGGGCAGCAGCTATAAACATTGGTCTAACCGCTCTGAGAGCAAACAGCGTCTGCACAGTATGCTGTTAATTTCAGTAGTTAGAGGAGGCCCAGCTAAGAAGCAAAGTTACTGAACAAAATTGGTCCTGTTTTACCTCAAACCAGGACAGTCAGCTACAAGAATTTCAGTTACGCAGATCTGAAATGTAGTGGTAAGAGTTGTTGCCAAATCTTTGTTAATAAGGAGGAGCAGAATGAACAGCTCTAGCCTCGCGCAGGACTTGACCCCACCACTCTGATAGCTACTTTGCAACCCTTTCCAACTCACCAACGTCTTTTTAAAACCTAGAGAGCAGAACAAAGAGAGACATGCATTCATCTGTTCTTGTTTCAACTTTTGTGACACCAATCAGCCTTTACACTAATTACTCATCTGTGGGTTGCTTTTACTTCATCACTGACTATCTGTTAACTTCTCAGTACTACACTGGGAGATACTAATTTAAGTAACTTTTCAATGCAATCTAGACTTTTCTGCAGAACTAACCTGAACAGCATTTATACTAATGTGTGTTATTTTCTCAGAAAAGACACACCTTTTTTTTTTAATCTCCCAGTTCATTGCTAAAAACACTGAAAAAACAGAATGTTCTGCACTGTCTCCTGGAACCAGCTCCCATTGTGACATTTGTCCTATGAATGATGCGCAGTGCTTCTATAGCAGCAGTCACAACTTGGATGGTCCCTTTGGAAAAACCGAAGGAAATACTCTACTCAAAGGCAGAGCCACAGTCAGTCAGCATCTGAGGAAGTACAACTGCTACACATTTGTCTTCAATTTGCCTGTCAACATGTGCTGTTGGAACAGGTTATTGGGCTACATGAACCTTTCACATGACCAGTGCAGCCATTCTCATGTGTCAGAAGTAATTAAAATGAGCATAAGAAGCTACTTGGTTTGATTTGCTACCTTTTTCTTCAGTACCTTTTGATTTTTTTTTAAAAATACACAAAAAATGTATTTTATCAAGCTTCTGTGGCACAGGGTGAGGTTTAAACACCAACTTTTCTAAAAAAAAATTTATTAAGAACAAAAAAAAATGTTAAACTAACTTTAGTTGATTAATCTTGTTTAGTTAAATCTGCAAGGAACAACTAACTAATTCATAGTCCAAAAATCCTAAATTATTGAGTCGCATTATTAGACCCATAAAATTCAAGGTGAAGGAAAAAGCACACACCTAACCCACTCTGTTGTAGAGAACACACGATGGTATTTTATACATCTACGTTCTGTCTCTAACTTTCAGCCTTCAGAACCCTTCCAAGTTGTACCTGCCAACGGCAACAACACACCCACGTGGGCCTTGCTCCCCCTTCCGTCACTGACCGGAACGCCCAGTGTTCGCTCTGCAGAGTAGCAGAGCTTTCCCGGGTGTGAGGATCCTACTCCCTGCCCTGTTCCTCCAGAGCTCAGTACTCATCACTTCACATATCCCACAAGTTCTGGGCATAACTTTGGTAGCAATGAAGAACCAAACCTTCACCCCAGAAGAGAGGGCTCTGCATCCTTACTCAAAGCTCAGCACCCACTGATCTGCCCCAGCGTGCCCCAATAACCACTACAGCTCACAGAACAAGACAAGACTGTTCTTCCCTCTTTATTGACTGATGGATTCTCAGGCAGATCTGTTTATTACACTGTTAAATAATAGTTAAAAACAAACCAAGGCCAGAGGAGTTTGAAGTGAAGTATCTAAACTGAAGCAGAAATTGGGAAGGAAGAGGCGGGAGAAGCTGGGCTGGGGTCTCCACTTCGGTATCACTGCAGCTCAGACACCCTAACTGCCACTGCCAGGACCCCAGACCATTAGATTCCAAGGCCTGGCTCAGATGGGACATCGTTAAACGTGGCAATGGTTGCCCAAACGTAGCCAGATCAGGAGAGAAGAGATCTGTCCAGATACAGAGGTGCAAGGCAAGTCAAGGGGAAGCAGTATTGCAGCAATCCTAGAACACAGCCACAGAGATAGCAGCAGAGTCCCGTTCCAGTCGGCAGATGGGCGAGTCGCATTGGCCACTGTCAGTCTCCACAGAGAGCACCTGACCGACTGCTCTACAGCTCACACGTTGTGGGTCTTTTTGGTGAGCTGTGGATCCTCATCCACCAGCTTCGATTTGAGATGTTCCTTGTAGGCGAGGATGTCGCCTTGCCACTTCGTGATTGTCTGCTTCTCACAGACCCAGATCTCCTGTGCAACCTGAAAGCAAGCACACAAGGAGGAGGAGGAGAGGTTTACAGTATGGCGTTTTATAATTTTACCAAAATTATAAAATGAACCAAAATCTACTCTCTGTAGTCTGGTAAGAAAAGAGTTTAATAACTTCCACACTTCAGCTACCAAAGAAAAATAGCTGCAGTGAAATATCTTACTTGGTGTTTTCTGCATAATTTATACAAGATTTTTCAAACTAAAAATGCTTGACCCCCTCAACATTTTTTTTTTTTACATAGACTAAGAAGGAAAGCCTTTCCTGCTAAACTGAGAAATGAAGTAGTTCTTGACCTGAACTACTTGGATGTGAAAAATAAAATTATACCTGAACTTGCAGACAACGCTATAGCTGATAAATCAGCATTTGACATTTGTGTGTACATGGTGCAATTTGCTTCACCTGTGCAGACTGAGTCATAAGAAATTGTGCTAGAACTATTCCAGTATCATTTAAAAAAAAAAAAAAAATAAATCTGGTTAAGGTCTCCACAGTGTGTCATAATTTCCATTTCACTTATTCTTCACTTCTAGGGTTTTGTTTGGTTTTTTTCTTCTTTCAAGTACCTAATGTTTTCCTAGGCTAGCTCAGTAATTGTTTCACACAAACATGGAAAAGGAATCATCCAGTGATTTTTTTCTCTCGCACATCTTTTTGGGATGAGTAAGAGCCAGTCAGTTGAAAACACCTTGTTTTACTTACTTAAAGTGTTAGAAAAGTAATTTTTGCTCTGACCAAATTCACTACTTTTCTTACCTGTTGGATGAGTCTGAAGTCATGGCTGACAAGCATCATTCCTCCTTCAAATTCATTGATAGCATCTGCCAGAGCATCTATTGTTTCTATGTCCAAGTGGTTGGTGGGCTCATCCAGGAAAAGCATGTGAGGATTCTGCCAGGCCAGCCACGCAAAGCACACGCGGCACTTCTGCCCATCAGAGAGGTTCCTAATGGGGCTCACCTGACAAACACAGACTGGTCACAGCTCTGCAGGGAAACTTTCAGACTGCCACCCTGATCACAAAATATTCAGACCTCACACTCTGTTTCCAGCAGCTACATGACAAGAGGACAAAGTTTAGTCAGTCTTATATCTAGACTAAGCTTCTCTCACTAGCAGAACAAGAGAATTTCAGGGCTTCTGAAGAAGGAGCGTCCATAGCAAGACCAGCTTATGTTAAAGGTTCCAAAGGATAGTTAATTGAGGTCTGATTAGTGTTCATTGCATCCTGACACAACCATAAAACTTCTCTCAACTTCTGGAGTAACAAATGGGGAAGAACAATGTAAAAATCAATGTTGAATTGCAGTGATGAGGTCAACTCCTGTCATAACATGTGATGCATGACGTACGGGAGCATGTCATGTTTAGACTTAGAGCACCCCTGGTGATCCTACCCTGTTGTTTGAACCAAGTGGTCCTCACTCCCAGTTCAGAACATGTTCATTTCCGCCTGGTATTCATCTCAGAAATAAGAGATACGCAAACTAGTTACAACTGAAATATATTCGAGTCTAGCACTATGCCACAACTTGTCTTCTGTTCACCCAGATTCTGCGGAGGTCACCCATTCCAACCCACATATTGCTGCAATGCAAAGAAAGCTCGTATGTGCCGTGAGTTATTTTTTTCTCCAATTTCAAAAGCAGAGATGGCAAAAGCATTTTGATGCTGTGGTGTACCATGCTGCATACTGCATCATGCTGTCAGACATCAGTAGAGCAACAGAAAATGCAGCAGCTCTACCTCCCCAATGACCAAAAAGAAAACCTCAACAGCTCATACTCACCTGCTGCTTCCCTGTCAGACCATATCTGCCAATGATTTTTCTCATCTCCTCCTTCTCCTTGATCTCTGGGTAGCATTTCAGCATGTACTCCAGGGGTGAAAGGTCTAAGTCCAACTGCTCTTGCAAGTGCTGACAGAGAAGAAAAGCCAGCTTCAGGCTGTGTGGGCCACCCACTTCATGGCCAAAAGTACTTCCCCCCTTACACCCCTCAGGTCCCAGCTGAGCAGCAGAACGCAAGAGCCAATGATCCCACTCTCAGTATAGCCAGTGTGCTGAACTATTATGGAAGGAGTCTCCATTTCACGAGCGGCAGCGCTGCTTCAGAACAGCAGGCTTGTCCACCACCAAGCACAAAGCAACCACCTCTCCCTTAAAAGGTGAGAGGCTAAACAGAAAGGACCACAGTAAGCCTCTTTTCAGGGTAAGAACATTTGCTAGAGCCCATTCAGCCAACTGAACAGTTCCTTCCCCCATCTCCAGGCACAGAAGGCAGCAGTGGGAGGGGCCTTAGAAGCAGAAATAGATTCCTCATTCCCCACAGCTTTTTCCTCAGCACTTCACGTCCCAGTGGCTGCTGTAGGGAGTACCTGGTGGTATCTACCAATCTTCACGTGCGAGTGCTTGCGAATCATCCCATCTGTGGGCAGCAGCTAGAAAGGGAAGATAAAAACATTTCACCAGGAAATTCCTCCTTTTGCTGTATGCCAGAAAATACAAAATCCAGCCATCTCTGCGCTGGCACAGAGGAGGCAGCCTGAGCAGAGTAGCCAATGCAGGGACCATACCTCTCCTGTGAGCAGTTTCAGCAGTGTTGACTTTCCAGCTCCATTGGGTCCAACAAGAGCTACACGGGTATCCAGGTCAATCCCAAACTCCAGGTTATTATAGATCCATGGCTGCAAACCACAAAAATCGTGACACACATTATGCCTTTCCACTACTACCCAGAACCTCCATGCTGCACCTGTAACGCTCTGTCCTCAGCAGACTCAGCAGTAACACTGCCAAGAAGTTTGATCCACTACTCATATACTGCAGCCTGATCAGAAAGCTTAGCCAAAAGCTTCACGCTCCCAAACAAGGCAGGGATACAAGTAATCTCCATACAACCCATGCACACTCCCCATACTCACCCCATCCTTGGTGTATTTGAAGCTGACGTTCTGCACCATGATGACAGGAGGGGGGATTTTCCCACAGGGCGGGAAATAGAATGACAAAGTCTGTTAACACAGAATATCCACTTGTTAGACACCCTGAAGCACAAGACAACCCAGTCATTCTGGTATAACCATGCATCACTACAAACGTCATCTGTAACCAAGGCACCAGACTATCTATTCTGATTAGTTGCTTGCAAGCTCATCTGCTGGCTAACGAGTCCCTATTTCTTTCCCCTTGAAACAAATGTGGGCTTACACTCTTCAAACAAGTAGCATCCTCCCCCATCTTCTCCAACCACTAGACACTCATTTCTGAATGTCTGCAAAGTAGCCTTATTGATACAACAAATCCCCTTCTCTCCCCTAGAAAATTACCCCTCCTCTTTCCACTCTTCAGCATTACACTGTCTTCACTACAGTCATCCCTCGCATCAGGAAGGGTAGACCGTTCTTGCTCCCAGCTGTGTCAGCCATTCCTGCTGTCAGCTAAAGATCATTCTGTTTATCTAGCCCATGTTTCCAACACCAATCTCTAGATGCAATCCCATGTCTTATCCTACCTTATCATTCACAACTCTCTCTGTCAAGCCAGAAGCCATCATTTTTTGAAGGGTCTTCTCCTTGCTCTGAGCTTGCCTGGCCAGCTTTGCACTGCCATGGCCAAATCGTGCAATGTAATTCTGCAACAAAACACAGAGTTAGCTGAAAGCCACAATAACCAGGTTGAGGAGGTGCAGGGATGCCCACCTGCATGGGCAGGAAGATGTTCAAGCAGCTAGGCAGATACCTTCATATGGGCAATCTGATCTTGCTCCCAGTGGAATCGTTTCATTTGATTTTCTTCTAGTTCCAAGCGAGTCTTTACATACTGATCATAATTTCCCTAGAAAGAGACCACAGAACATCAGGCATGCCCCAGAGAACAGTTCCTCTGTTTTTGCCAGTTGCACAGGGCACCATTTACTCACCGTGTAGTACTTCAGTTTGCGGTTGTGCATGTGGATTATGTTGGTGCAGACACCATTCAAGAAGTCCTGGGAGTGGGATATCAGCACGAGGATCCGCTTGAACCTGTGGCACCACATAAGCTATTAGAGACTAAGCTAGGAAAAGAATTCTTGCTCGTTGACCCTGATGGTGACAAAGGATTTATATGCACCAGATCTCTTGCTTACAATGGGATTAAGAACAAAAAGATAGACAGCCTTGGAGATGCTTCGGGAAATTTGGAGTAAAGCAGCTACAATTAGGTGCAGTAAGCAAATACTGCACACACCTTTCATTGTGCTGAAACACTCTTCACCATAAGACAGTCTTCACAAAGAGTCAAGAGCTGTGGTAGATGACTAGTGCTACTGATGCAACTGAATCCACTGGCATCACACTTCTAAGAAGTCTCAACCTTTGCTGCTTACTTTCACCTTGGTACAGACTACCATCTGTTAGGTACATTATGCCTAGCTCTGCTCCGAATCTGTAAAATGACAGGTTAAAGCCTCCCAAAAGAGAGAGGTTCAAATTACTTCCCTAAAACATCTGACTTTAAAGTGAGCATGCAAAAGGTTCAGCTGACAAAGCTGATGGAAAAACCTCTGCAAGCGAAAAGCCCTTCTCACAATACAGTCCTTTTAATGCAGAACCCAGATAACCTAAGCTTCATAACTATTCCTAAGCTTTTTGCCGTAGGCTTTAACATTTTATCTTTAGTTTACGAAAAACAGCCACTGGCCATACTAGAACAAGATGAAACTGACACACTCAGATACTACAGTTCTGTGAAAACAGAGGAACAATATGCAGAAAGATGCGCTGGAAGCCAGGTCTGGAAAGCTCACACTACTGGTACAGCACATGGTGCCAGTACACAGGCTGCCAGGGCTGCTCCTGGCTTTCAATGAAGGACCCTTAACCAGAGAGCACAAACCAGCATTTCTCATTTCTCCAGAGAGGGAGAGACGGGGTTTTTTCCTGAATTCACTACTCTTGCATCAAGAACCCTTCCGTAGAAACACGTAGCAGCAAGCACAAGAAGGTGCCACTGGTACTGCAATATAGTTATGTAGCTACAAGAACTATAGACAGTTATTCCTATAGCACTTGCTCATGTGCTGACAAGACGTTCCAGCAGAAAAGCACAACCCACAGAAGCAGCAAATTCCTTCGTGCTTACGTTTTCAGCTCTTCCTCCAACCACACACAGGCATCCAGGTCAAGGTGGTTCGTGGGCTCATCCAGCAGCAGCATGAAAGGCCGAATGAAGAGGGCTCTGAAAGGAGAGGGGAGATGACAGCATAGGGTAAATGCAGGAAACCCAAAGCCTCTCAGCTTCACTCTGTGCATGTGGCTCTGCAGAGTCAGGAGCAGGCAGGCATTCTTCCAGGAAGCAGCAGCAGTACACCACTCACCTAGCAAGAGCCACCCTCATTCGCCAGCCACCGCTAAAGTCCTTCAGCTTCTTCCTCTGCATGGCTGGTGTGAACCCCAAGCCGTGAAGGATACGTGAGGCCCGTGCTTCTGCCTTGTCAGCATCCAGCTCCTCCAGACGTTCATATAATTCCAAGAGTTTCTCACACTCCGCTGAAAGAGAGCCTGCCTGTCAGCACTTCTACCAATACAGGGCTCTCAGCTGCACCTCTGTACAGCTGGGAAAGCTCACAGTCCACCTGCTTTGCCACTATCCAGCCCCCTCCATTCCCAAGCCTGAGACAATTCTTAAGAAGCTGCATGGAATGATTTCACCAAAGTAGTGTAATACCATGTCCTGGTTTGAGCGACACGGGACTGATTTCTCTTCTAATACTTGGGAAGACTGCACTTTTAGAAGACTCTAGTGTCTGAGTTTGTGAAAATATTTACTTTCTAGACAGCTATGGTGAGTGGGTTTCAAGGTCTCAGTGTTTTCGAGCTTGCCAGGTGCAGGGATGAGGAGGATCAATACCCGGGCACTTGACCCAAGCTGCCAACAGGATTATTTCATACCATCAATGTCACATTCACTATAAATTAGAAAGTTTTCTGCAAAGTTCTCTTTCTCCCTTGATGGCTACCATCCTGAGAACTTTGTGCCCTGGTGCCGGACCCCTGAGGCCTTCCCTTCCTCCTGAAGCCATAGTGCTCGCAGTGTCCAACATTTGCTGTCCACTGCTGGGAGTGCACAGCTTCCTACTGATAGAATTGGCTGAGTATGATCTTTGTATATTCTGTATTGATATCAGGATCAATATTGGTTCTTTAGTGCCATTAATGTTAATTATCTAATCTTACTCTATTAATCTGTTTATACTTCAACTCCTGGGTTTCCTTGTTTTTCCCGATTCCCTTTCCCGGGTCGGGAGGGGTCATCGGGTGTTAGAATGATTGTCTAAACGACAATAAATTGTTATGGGTTTCTCAAACCATAACATCCCACAGAACTTTCCAACTAGTACAGGGCAGCTAGGGGAAATAGGTACCGTAACATGTAAAAACTCTGCCAAGGAACCCAAATAGGACCTCTTCTTTGGTAGGGAGGGAAATGTCCACAAGGACTCTGAGAAGCTTTACCATCTTCATGAGCCAGACGTTCCGCCTCTCGTTCTAACATGGCCCTCTCTGTATCAACCTCCATCACACACTGTAGAGGGGTCTTGTCACTGGGAGGCATCTCTCGGGTCAGGTGATAGATGTCAATATGCTCTGGGATGGGCACTTCTCGTTTCCCAATAGCTGACAAAAGCATGGATTTCCCTGTGTGCAGACAGACACTCCACAATTAATTGTTGGATTCGGTGAGATACAATGTCACAGAGAAACACAAGAGATGCAGCCAGATCCCATTGACCCTCTCCCTTTCCAACCCCAGAAAATCCTTGGGAATTTCTTGCCCAAGAGGCCAGAATAATTAGAGACACAGCAGACCCTACCGCCTCACTGGTACAGGCTGCCCTTCCAGCTAAGGCTCACCACCCCAAGGACAGGATTAAGACAAGCTCCTCTTTGGAAACCACTGCAGGTCAGCCTTAGTCTGGATTTAGGGAACTTTATCTCTGCTGTATACTTCCTGCTGTCTAACCAGGTCTGACATCTGCTACCAGGACCCCAGACTCTAAAGACTTCTAACACGGAGGAAAGTAATGCACTCATCACTAGAGAACCTAAGTGTTTTCCTTAAAGTTAAACCAGCCGGTCACTGTTACTAGCTCTTCTTTGTTTACACCCGTATTTTGCATCTCCCCATGTAGCATCACCTTGTCCAGGGATTGCACAGTTGTTTTCCCATTCAAGCCAAACAACACACTCCCTGCTTCTCCATGCTGTGCAATTTCTTTGACCAATAGCATCAGCACTGGGTTTATCACACTGCTAAACAAACCCTGCAAACGGGAATCGGACAGATTCACAGATCCCAGACTTCTCACCCAACTCTCCACAGAAACAAGTTCAAATGCACAGTCCAAAGCCAGAATGCAACCTCATACTTCTATCAGCAATCCTACCAATTCCTCTTCCTGGGCAGGGAGATGGGAGAACAGAAACTGCCATGTCCCGGCCATGTCTGGCCATGTAGCCACCTGCATCTGTCCAGGCTCTCAGCAGCACAGAACCTTCACCCAGCTCCAAGAAGCCCACGTCATGGTGCCCCACAGCTTACCGATCCCATTGAGTCCAATCAGGCCATAGCGCCTGCCGGAGTTCAGCTCGAGTTTTGTATCACTCAGCAGCTCCTGGCCGTGGAAGGTCAGCGAGAGGTTGATGATGTGCACATCAGTGCTGTTGGGATGGGAAGCCAGCACTCCCGTCACGGCACGGGCAGCAGCTTTCTTTAATTCAAAGTCCTCCAGCTCCTTTGTAAGAGCATCCACCTCTGTATGCAGAGAGAGACCAGAAGCATTACTGATTTACAAACACGAGGGAAGCCATAAGCCCCTGTACCAATCAGCCCAGGACCACAAAAACAACTCCCACGTCCCCATTTCTACAAACATGTTGAGGAGGCCCAGAAGCAATGACACTCAGCTTTTCAGCTTAGCAGATGGATGTATATGGTCTAACAGGAACTTCCACCTGCTCTTTAAATGAAATCTGACCATGAGAGTCAAGCGAACAGCCAGAACAGCTAGCCAGTTATCCACATATGGTGGGACTGACCCTCACTGCAGGAAGGGCTGGCTGCGGTGGGAAGAGACCCTACGGAGTATTGCTTGCAAGCTTAAGGAAAGGGCTGGCCAAAAGAGAACTTGGCTAGAAAATAAATGAAGGGAAAGCTGAGAGGAGGGAAGAAGCGGCAGCACTGGAATCGGTCCGGCCAATTCTTTGAGGAGCTAATGCGCCCACATGCACGCCCCCTCCGCCTTCGCTCCTACAGCAATTCTCCCCGGTCACGCCGACCTTCCGTTGCCGCCCTGCGTTACAGTCCACTTTTCGGGCCCTGGCGAGACACCGCCATTGGAGGCGGCAAATGGCACTGAGGGTCTCGGCAACGCTGCGGCGGCCGCGGGCGGAGCGCCCGCGTTGAGGCCGACGAGGGACCGCACCGCGGCCGCCGCTGCGCCGCTCCCGCCAACACCGCCCATCAGCGGCGGCACCGCCATCACCCGGCAAAGGTGCGCGGCCGAGAAGGGGCGAAGGCCGCCACCGGCGCCGACAGGTCGCGCGTGAGGGGAACGCGCCATGTGACCCCGTGACGCGCGACTGTTCCGCCGGGGCCCGCCAATGAGAAACGCGCGTTCCACGCCGCGCACAGCCCGCCCGCGGAGGCTCGCGCTGGTCTACCGCCCCCCCCCCCCCCCCCCCCCCCCCCCCCCCCGCCCGCCGCCGNCCGGCCCCGGCCCCTGCCCGCCAGCGCTCAGCAGCGCGCCCGGGGACCGCGCTGGCAAAGAGCGGGGTCCTCGGGAGACCGGCCGCTTCACCTCGCCCCCCGGACCCCCGCTGCCCTGCGGCCGTGTCACACACCGAGCGCCTCCTACAGCAATACACCCGGGGCTCAGCCGGGAAAAACCCGTGTGCCCAACAGCCTGCGGGCTACCAGGTGGGCTAAAGCAAAGACAAAAAATAAAGTCTGCCTCTGCAAGCTTTACCTTGCCCGTTTCCTTTAGGGGGGTCAACAGCCCTTTGTTGACAAAGTCTCTTTCATTATAGCCAGGCTCCTAGTTCCTGCAAACCAGGTGCGTCCCAGAGAAACAGGTGAACAGAGGGTCACAGCACTATCAGCAACAACAGTAAGGATTCAGACACTACAGTGGTTCCTGCAGCAGGACAAAACCCCACCCTAAACAGCTCTGGGCATCAAATACCAGAAGACCGGGACAGTACCTGTTTGAGAGGGAAAAGACACCACCAGCGTATTCCATCTTTACGCTGCAAGTCTCAAGCGAGGGTCCAGGGAACCCTTCACCTGTGCGGTCTGTAGAGACCCACCACGAACTGCCACCGGTGTCCTGCCGGCTCAGAGCAGAGCCAGTGGTGCTAACGGCAGACGCCACTGCAGCCCCGTTCAGCACAAGCCCATGCCCGCGAGGTATTTCACCCGTAGGGGAACAGATGTCCCGCTTTACTAAGCCGAGGACACAACCGAATGTGCACAGCCCTGCCTGGACGCTCCCAGCACCGGAACACGCGGGGCTGCTGGGCTGGCCTCCCCCGCGGGGAGCGCGGCCAGGAGCCCGGCGCCCGCCGGCGCGGCGGGACCAGCGTTACGGCGGGGCCGCCTCTCACCTGGCAGCGACGTTCCGTTGGCCTCCGGGGCCCGGACCTCCTGCGGCTCCGTCCCGGCATCGCCGTTCTCCTCCGCGGCCCGGCGCGGCCGCTGCCGGGCCTTGGCCGCCTCCTTCTTCTTAGCCGCCTTCTTCTTGGCCAGGTCCGAGGGCATAGCGCGGCTGAGAGGCTGCGGCGGAGATGCGACAGGCGCCGTTAGGCCGCGCCGAGCCGGCCCGCACCGGGTCGCCCCGCCCCAGTTCCCCGCCTCGGCGGCCCCGGGCGCCGCCCGGCCCGGCCCGCAGCACGCGGCGCCGCTAGGCCC